>JAQJVL010000102.1:2165904-2253421 GCA_035578905.1 Stictocephala bisonia | reverse complement strand
CTTGAGATAAACCTATTTTACCAATAATGATTGTCATAAGTTGAAATCATTTAATTTAAATGAGCCGATTAAAACATTTTATTAGTAATACATTCGGATATTGGTATCTTATTGATGAGTTTCCAACATTAATGTAGTAGAAAGGTATTAATTTGCAGTACTTAAGAGTTTATGAGTAGTAAAGTAGAAGAATTTGGTGAGTAAATGCAGATGTCTCTAATTAAATTTATAGTAAATGTCGTGTATATTAATTAGGTCACTCTGTGTATGGAGCATACTCTAGCACGTTTGCTCCTTTAAGTTTGTCCCGAGTGCCTATAAGTTGTTAAATCTTACAACAGGTTGGACATATACAATATAAATATTTGTCAATTATTTACATTAACTAAAATAGTTTGTTTTACATACCATTCGTTTTATTTTCTTTACTATATTATTTACTGAATTTGTATACGGAAACACAAAGTTAATTAAAATTTTAAGTTAGGTGTATGTTACTATGCAAAAGCTATAACCGTCGACGTGATACTTGTAACATTCCATTGAGAATTAGTAAAAAGCAAGGATTATAGCCCACTGAAGGAAAAGCAACGAGCTGGTGCTGAAATCCTGATTACAAGAAATCCGTTTACCTTGGGAAATGGCAGTTTCCTGTCACACAGAAGAGGCATTAATTTAACTGCTACTAATCTCATAAAAGTGGTTATTAAATAGAGAGCACTGATTGTACTCTGTATAATATCTCTCTAATTACTAAAACACACGTTAGTATTCAAAGTAATGAATGTTTAAGCGTAATAAACTTTAATACATGTACATCCATGTACCATAACACGTCTTGTAACTCAGGTATTTGAGAAGTAGGGTCAAAATCCGTTATATACCCCCCAAAATTTTCAGGTTTAATCATGTATCAACAACTTAACCTATGTTATTTAAGTTATAAGGTTAATTGTATTTGAGGCACGTAAAACGGATTTTTACCAACATTTATATTTAGTAAACTGTTTTGGTATTGTAAAATATACAGATGTTTGTAACAATGCTATCTATACTTTTTAATAAAAAAATCCAAATAGTTAAAAACTCATTGTTGTTATTATTATTTTAATAGTTATTAAACAATAAAATACAAGTAATTACTAATGAAATCTTCGTATTTCCCTTTACATAGAAAGCATCTTGATGTGTAACTAAAATTTGTACATTTAATTTACACAAAAATGAAAAGAGATTAATACCTACCACTTTTCTTTGACTATGATTGTACTTCCAACCGAACTTTCAGGTACTAAATACTAAGGAAACAAAAGGCTACCTTTAAGAGAGTAAACTAAAACAACAATTATCTTGTAACATAATACTAGTCCGTGGCTAGATAACAGCTATCTTTAATCTTTCGTGGACTCCCTGAGTCGTCCCTTGAGAAGTTGAGTAAGGGTTTGAGCCTCCCCCAATCATATATTGTTTGTGTAGGGTGGATACTGAGCCTATGCACCCTCAATGTGTCACATCCACAGTGTGATTGGATGGCCGGACGCCCTATACTCGTCAATCACTTATGTAGGGAGGTGGGTGATTCATTACATTATGGCATTCAGTTGTGACGAAACATAACTCCCAAAACAGTATTATATCCGTTTACAATCATTGTTTAAGCTATTGTAAACAGAAATTTATAAAAACAACTAGTTTTTTCTCAGATAGTACAAATGAATCTTTTACGATAGTCGAATTGAGATGAGCCAGAAAATTTTATGAAAAGCAAGTTTAACATTCCACCTACTTCATTGACGTGGCATGGAGTTTAATATTAAGAAGTATAAGAAACAATCTTTACGAGCTTTAACATGATATTCTAAAAAATTAACAATAATTCTAATTGAAGAAGATAAATAAATAGTCTCCGAGGGGTTCTGAGCTACTTTCCATTGATTTATCGAGCTACTTTCCATTGGTGCTTGAGTTGGCACGACGGAAGGTTTATCACATGGTTAATCTAAACTATCATCAAATCAAGCCTGCTAAATGTTTAAGTTTGACTAATACTTAAATAGCTATGAATACCTATTTACCTACATACACGTGTTGTAATGGCCTTTAGTGCACTCTTCAGCGTGGGGAGCACTGCCACCGTTCTACTTTAGCCTACATAGTGTTATTGAATCACTGTTTACATTACCTACATACACGTGTTGTAATGGCCTTTAGTGCAGTCTTCAGCGTGGAGAGCACTGCCACTGTTCTGCTTTAGCCTACATAGTGTTATTGAATCACTGTTTACATTTACCTACATACACGTGTTGTAATGGCATTTAGTGCAATCTTCAGCGTGGGGAGCACTGCCACCGTTCTGCTTTAGCCTACATAGTGTTACTGAATCACTGTTTACATTTACCTACATACACGTGACGTGTTAAAATGGCCTTTAGTGCGGTCTTCAGCGTGGAGAGCACTGCCACCGTTCTGCTTTAGCATACATACTGTTATTGAATCACTGTTTACATTTACCTACATACACGTGACGTGTTAACATGGCCTTTAGTGCAGTCTTCAGCGTGGAGAGCACTGCCACCGTTCTGCTTTAGCCTACATACTGTTATTGAATCACTGTTTACATTTACCTACATACACGTGACGTGTTAAAATGGCCTTTAGTGCAGTCTTCAGCGTGGAGAGCACTGCCACCGTTCTGCTTTAGCCTACATACTGTTATTGAATCACTGTTTACATTTACCTACATACACGTGACGTGTTAAAATGGCCTTTAGTGCAGTCTTCAGAGTGGAGAGCACTGCCACCGTTCTGCTTTAGCCTACATACTGTTATTGAATCACTGTTTACATTTACCTACATACACGTGACGTGTTAAAATGGCCTTTAGTGCAGTCTTTAACGTGGGGATCACTGCCACCGTTCTACTTTAGCCTACATACTGTTATTGAATCACTGTTTACATTTACCTACATACACGTGTTGTAATGGTCTTTAGTGCAGTCTTCAGCGTGGGGATCACTGACACCGTTCTACTTTAGCCTTCATAGTGTTATTGAATCACTGTTTACATTTACCTACATACACGTGTTGTAATGGTCTTTAGTGCAGTCTTCAGCGTGGGGAGCACTGCCACTGTTCTGCTTTAGCCTACATAGTGTTATTGAATCACTGTTTACATTTACCTACATACACGTGTTGTAATGGCCTTTAGTGCAATCTTCAGCGTGGGGAGCACTGCCACCGTTCTGCTTTAGCCTACATAGTGTTATTGAATCACTGTTTACATTTACCTACATACACGTGACGTGTTAAAATGGCCTTTAGTGCGGTCTTCAGCGTGGAGAGCACTGCCACCGTTCTGCTTTAGCATACATACTGTTATTGAATCACTGTTTACATTTACCTACATACACGTGACGTGTTAACATGGCCTTTAGTGCAGTCTTCAGCGTGGAGAGCACTGCCACCGTTCTGCTTTAGCCTACATACTGTTATTGAATCACTGTTTACATTTACCTACATACACGTGACGTGTTAAAATGGCCTTTAGTGCAGTCTTCAGCGTGGAGAGCACTGCCACCGTTCTGCTTTAGCCTACATACTGTTATTGAATCACTGTTTACATTTACCTACATACACGTGACGTGTTAAAATGGCCTTTAGTGCAGTCTTCAGAGTGGAGAGCACTGCCACCGTTCTGCTTTAGCCTACATACTGTTATTGAATCACTGTTTACATTTACCTACATACACGTGACGTGTTAAAATGGCCTTTAGTGCAGTCTTCAACGTGGGGAGCACTGCCACCGTTCTACTTTAGCCTACATACTGTTATTGAATCACTGTTTACATTTACCTACATACACGTGTTGTAATGGTCTTTAGTGCAGTCTTCAGCGTGGGGATCACTGACACCGTTCTACTTTAGCCTTCATAGTGTTATTGAATCACTGTTTACATTTACCTACATACACGTGTTGTAATGGTCTTTAGTGCAGTCTTCAGCGTGGGGAGCACTGCCACTGTTCTGCTTTAGCCTACATAGTGTCATTGAATCACTGTTTACATTTACCTACATACACGTGTTGTAATGGCCTTTAGTGCAATCTTCAGCGTGGGGAGCACTGCCACCGTTCTGCTTTAGCCTACATAGTGTTATTGAATCACTGTTTACATTTACCTACATACACGTGACGTGTTAAAATGGCCTTTAGTGCGGTCTTCAGCGTGGAGAGCACTGCCGCCGTTCTGCTTTAGCATACATACTGTTATTGAATCACTGTTTACATTTACCTACATACACGTGACGTGTTAACATGGCCTTTAGTGCAGTCTTCAACGTGGAGAGCACTGCCACCGTTCTGCTTTAGCCTACATACTGTTATTGAATCACTGTTTACATTTACCTACATACACGTGACGTGTTAAAATGGCCTTTAGTGCAGTCTTCAGCGTGGAGAGCACTGCCACCGTTCTGCTTTAGCCTACATACTGTTATTGAATCACTGTTTACATTTACCTACATACACGTGACGTGTTAAAATGGCCTTTAGTGCAGTCTTCAGAGTGGAGAGCACTGCCACCGTTCTACTTTAGCCTACATACCGTTATTGAATCACTGTTTACATTTACCTACATACACGTGACGTGTTAAAAATGGCCTTTAGTGCAGTCTTCAACGTGGGGAGCACTGCCACCGTTCTACTTTAGCCTACATACTGTTATTGAATCACTGTTTACATTTACCTACATACACGTGTTGTAATGGTCTTTAGTGCAGTCTTCAGCGTGGGGATCACTGCCACCGTTCTACTTTAGCCTTCATAGTGTTATTGAATCACTTTTTACATTTACCTACATACACGTGTTGTAATGGTCTTTAGTGCAGTCTTCAGCGTGGGGATCACTGCCACCGTTCTACTTTAGCCTTCATAGTGTTATTGAATCACTGTTTACATTTAACTTACACGTGTTAAAATGGCCTTTAGTGCAGTCTTTAGCGTGGGGATCACTGCCACCGTTCTACTTTAGCCTGCATAGTGTTATTGAATCACTGTTTACATTTAACTTACACGTGTTATAATGGCCTTTAGTGCAGTCTTTAGCGTGGGGATCACTGCCACCGTTCTACTTTAGCCTGCATAGTGTTATTGAATCACTGTTTACATTTACCTACATACACGTGTTGTAATGGTCTTTAGTGCAGTCTTCAGCGTGGGGATCACTGCCACCGTTCTACTTTAGCCTACATAGTGTTATTGAATCACTGTTTACATTTAAATTACACGTGTTAAAATGGTCTTTAGTGCAGTCTTTAGCGTGGGGAGCACTGCCACCGTTCTACTTTAGCCTACATAGTGTTATTGAATTACTGTTTACATTTACCTACATACATGTGTTGTAATGGTCTTTAGTGCAGTCTTCAGCGTGGGGATCACTGCCACCGTTCTACTTTAGCCTACATAGTGTTATTGAATCACTGTTTACATTTAACTTACACGTGTTAAAATGGCCTTTAGTGCAGTCTTTAGCGTGGGGATCACTGCCACCGTTCTACTTTAGCCTGCATAGTGTTATTGAATCACTGTTTACATTTACCTACATACACGTGTTATAATGGCCTTTAGTGCAGTTTTCAGAGTGGAGAGCACTGCCACCGTTCTGCTTTAGCCTACATACTGTTATTGAATCACTGTTTACATTTACCTACATACACGTGTTGTAATGGCCTTTAGTGTGGTCTTCAGCGTGGGTATCACTGCCACCGTTCTACTTTAGTCTACATAGTCTTATTGAATCACTGTTTACATTAACCTACATACACGTGATATAATGGCCTTTAGTGCAGTCTTCAGAGTGGAGAGCACTGCCACCGTTCTGCTTTAGCCTACATACTGTTATTGAATCACTGTTTACATTTACCTACATACACGTGTTGTAATGGCCTTTAGTGTGGTCTTCAGCGTGGGGATCACCGCCACCGTTCTACTTTAGCCTGCATAGTGTTATTGAATCACTGTTTACATTTACCTACATACACGTGTTGTAATGGCCATTAGTGTGGTCTTCAGCGTGGGGATCACTGCCACCGTTCTACTTTAGCCTTCATAGTGTTATTGAATCACTGTTTACATATAACTTACACGTGTTAAAATGGCCTTTAGTGCAGTCTTTAGCGTGGGGATCACTGCCACCGTTCTACTTTAGCCTGCATAGTTTTATTGAATCACTGTTTACATTTACCTACATGCACGTGTTAAAATGGCCTTTAGTGCGGTCTTCTGCGTGGGGAGCACTACCACCGTTCTACTTTAGCCTACATACTGTTATTGAATCACTGTTTACATTTACCTACATACACGTGTTGTAATGGCCTTTAGTGTGGTCTTCAGCGTGGGGATCACTGCCACCGTTCTACTTTAGCCTACATACTGTTATTGAATCACTGTTTACATTTACCTACATACACGTGTTGTAATGGCCTTTAGTGCAGTCTTCAGCGTGGGGAGCACTGCCACCGTTCTACTTTAGCCTACATAGTGTTATTGAATTACTGTTTACATTTACCTACATACACGTGTTGTAATGGCCTTTAGTGCAGTCTTCAGCGTGGGGAGCACTGCCACCGTTCTACTTTAGCCTACATAGTGTTATTGAATTACTGTTTACATTTACCTACATACACGTGTTGTAATGGCCTTTAGTGCAGTCTTCAGCGTGGGGATCACTGCCACCGTTCTACTTTAGCCTACATAGTGTTATTGAATCACTGTTTACATTTACCTACATACACGTGTTGTAATGGCCTTTAGTGCAGTCTTCAGCGTGGGGAGCACTGCCACCGTTCTGCTTTAGCCTAAATAGTGTTATTGAATCACTGTTTACATTTACCTACATACACGTGTTGTAATGGCCTTTAGTGTGGTCTTCAGCGTGGGGAGCACTGCCACTGTTCTGCTTTAGCCTACATAGTGTTATTGAATCACTATTTACATTACCTACATACACGTGTTATAATGGTCTTTAGTGCAGTCTTCAGCGTGGGGAGCACTGCCACCGTTCTACTTTAGCCTAAATAGTGTTATTGAATCACTGTTTACATTTACCTACATACACGTGTTGTAATGGCCTTTAGTGCAGTCTTCAGCGTGGAGAGCACTGCCACCGTTCTACTTTAGCCTACATAGTGTTATTGAATTACTGTTTACATTTACCTACATACACGTGTTATAATGGCTTTTAGTGCGGGCTTCAGCGTGGGGAGAACTGCCACCGTTCTACTTTAGCCTACATAGTGTTATTGAATCACTGTTAACATTTACGAAATCAACTATTTTACATTTAAAAAAATAAAACTTGTATTTAAAATGTGAATTTTATGAAGAATTTTTGTATTATTTCAAACTAATAAATTAAAGATTAAATGTAAAAAAAGTTTATAATTATAATGTGTCGTTTTATAATTATAAAACTGTAAAAGAGGTAGGAAATTGGGTTGACCCAAATCTATCTAACATAGATGGAAAAGTAATATAATTTTCAAAATTTAGTTTTCTATTTTATTCAATAAATATCATTACCTAAATACAAACGTATATATTTTAACTTTAACCCCTTGGTTTTAACATTTTATACAGAAGTAAAGGTTAAATTAAAACATGTAAAATAATACTGACATGGTTAGATAATTTTTTGGAACAATTTGAAGTTGAAATGTACGAGTAAAAAATAAATTATATGTTAAATAAATTCATCTTAGCCCAAGGATCGTGTTTTGACTATTTTATTTATTAAATACCTTCGTCTAGTGATCCTTCATTGGTCATTTAACCGACCGGTTTCGCTACTATTGTAGCATCCTCAGGGGGAGTTGAAATTTCTTCATCTTGCGATACGTCTTCAGATAAAACATAAATAAATACTAAAAACACAGTCAAAGTACATTGTTACACTTAACCTAATTGTTATGTCACTTTCCCCCTCCCTTTTTGTTATCAGCTGTTCCTTGGGTATCTGGTTTATTTCGTAGACAGTTGTACAGGATGTGGGATTTGAACTGTAGTTTTTCATTCATTAGATTAGGCTCGTTTTTGGTTGATTTGTAAATTTCAAATTCTTCTAAGCAGTTCAAAAGTTGTCTATTTCGGCAAAAATGTAAAATGTCCATTTTTTTTAATTGAATGTAATGAATGGTTTTTATCAATGAGATGCTGGGCAACAGTGGATTTTTGGTTTTCGAGCTTGGGGTCAGGGTGGTGCTCTTTAAATCTATTGCGGAAAGGTCTGCGGGTCTGTCCAATATAATTGTCAGGGCAATTGTCGCAAGTGATCTTGTATACTCCCGTTTTCTCATATTTATCTAAAGGTTTTTGTCTGATTTTAAGAGATTTTTTATTTTGTTTGTAGTTCGGAAAGTTAGTTTTATGTCGTGACGTTTCAATTCGTTCTTCAGGTAGTGTTCAATTGACTGGTTGTATTCTATACATATGAATTTTTATTATTTTGATAATCTGGTTTTGTATTTTTGTTTTTATGTTTATAAATTAAGTTGTCTATTATTTTCTTCGAGTATCCATTTGATTCTGCAATGTGTTTGATTATTTGTACTTCTTTATTGTAATTTTTCTGTGACATAGGGAAGTTAATTAATCTGTAGACAAGTGAGTTATAAGCTGCCATTTTTTGAGAGTGGGGGTGAAATGACGTGGCGTGGATAGTTTGGTTGGATGTTGTGGCTTTTCTAAAAATACTAAACTCAAGTTTTGTACTTTTCGTTATGGTTAGATCTAGAAAATTTAACTCGGTCGATTGCTCAATTTCCATGGTTAATTTAATTTTTGGAGATAAACTATTTAAATATTTGTGTAGTATATTAAGTTGTCGGGTATTGCCATTGAATATTAAAAATGTGTCATCAACGTATCTCAAATGACTATAAATAAAATAGTCAAATTATATGTCTATAACTATCCTGTGTATTAAAATGAAAAATTTCCAAAAAAATTTAAAATGTCGTGCATTTTAAACGTATGTATAGATAGAAGAGGCATAGTTACTTTATAATGTCATAAATGTACTGCACATAAATACATACAAACTGCCTTGACAGTAAAGGCCAAACGACAACACCAATCCTACCAGATGGACAGTACTCACTCAACAAATCCTTTACTTAGATTACTATTTCTATAAGTAACTGTAAAGGTATTCTAATTTAATCCCAATATAAAAGGTTTCCCCAACCTCTTCCCTAATAGCCCTCCGACATCATTTGACGTGTCTACATGAATATGGCTTTATGTATGTTGCAAGATATGACATAGTCTAAAATGGAATCAACATATCAATGGCAAATGACTAAATCACTCTACAATTACAAAAAAGAATACACAACAGTCAAGAGATGTGAATGGTATACCTGCATATCACATTCATTAAAATTAGCTCTGGTGTAGCCTATGTAACAAGACAAATCTGTCACACTTTGTAATCTGGTTTTACTTCATATAAAGAAGTTGGAAATAAAATCATGAATAAAAATACAAATAAAAATGCATTTCCAGGGATTAATACAGTTTTAGAGATTGATTTATTAGTTTAGGGTAAATGAATAAAGGGTTTCAACTGGTGAAGCGACTCTCATTACGGGTTTACGTGCAGTCTTCTGGAACTACTCTGCACATTACGGGACTACGCGAGGGTTTCAACTGGTGAAGCGACTCTCATTACGGGTTTACGTGCAGTCTTCTGGAACTTCTCTGCACATTACGGGTCTACGGGAGGGTTTCAACTGGTGAAGCGACTCTCATTACTAGTCTACGTGCAGTCTTCTGGAACTACTCTGCACATTACGGGTCTACGGAAGGGTTTCAACTGGTGAAGTGACTCTCATTACTAGTTTACGTGCAGTCTTCTGGAACTACTCTGCACATTACGGGTCTACGCGAGGGTTTCAACTGGTGAAGCGACTCTCATTACGGGTTTACGTGCAGTCTTCTGGAACTTCTCTGCACATTACGGGTCTACGGGAGGGTTTCAACTGGTGAAGCGACTCTCATTACTAGTCTACGTGCAGTCTTCTGGAACTACTCTGCACATTACGGGTCTACGGAAGGGTTTCAACTGGTGAAGTGACTCTCATTACTAGTTTACGTGCAGTCTTATAGATCTACTCTGCACATTACGGGTCTACAGGAGGGTTTCAACTGGTGAAGCGACTCTCATTACTAGTCTACGTGCAGTCTTCTGGAACTACTCTGCACATTACGGGTCTACAGGAGGGTTTCAACTGGTGAAGCGACTCTCATTACTAGTCTACGTGCAGTCTTCTAGAACTACTCTGCACATTACGGGTCTACAGGAGGGTTTCAACTGGTGAAGCGACTCTCATTACTAGTCTACGTGCAGTCTTCTAGAACTACTCTGCACATTACGGGTCTACAGGAGGGTTTCAACTGGTGAAGCGACTCTCATTACTAGTCTACGTGCAGTCTTCTGGAACTACTCTGCACATTACGGGTCTACAGGAGGGTTTCAACTGGTGAAGCGACTCTCATTACTAGTCTACGTGCAGTCTTCTGGAACTACTCTGCACATTACGGGTCTACAGGAGGGTTTCAACTGGTGAAGCGACTCTCATTACTAGTTTACGTGCAGTCTTCTAGAACTACTCTGCACATTACGGGTCTACAGGAGGGTTTCAACTGGTGAAGCGACTCTCATTACGGGTTTACGTGCAGTCTTCTGGAACTTCTCTGCACATTACGGGTCTACGGGAGGGTTTCAACTGGTGAAGCGACTCTCATTACTAGTCTACGTGCAGTCTTCTGGAACTACTCTGCACATTACGGGTCTACGGAAGGGTTTCAACTGGTGAAGTGACTCTCATTACTAGTTTACGTGCAGTCTTATAGAACTACTCTGCACATTACGGGTCTACAGGAGGGTTTCAACTGGTGAAGCGACTCTCATTACTAGTCTACGTGCAGTCTTCTGGAACTACTCTGCACATTACGGGTCTACAGGAGGGTTTCAACTGGTGAAGCGACTCTCATTACTAGTCTACGTGCAGTCTTCTAGAACTACTCTGCACATTACGGGTCTACAGGAGGGTTTCAACTGGTGAAGCGACTCTCATTACTAGTCTACGTGCAGTCTTCTAGAACTACTCTGCACATTACGGGTCTACAGGAGGGTTTCAACTGGTGAAGCGACTCTCATTACTAGTCTACGTGCAGTCTTCTGGAACTACTCTGCACATTACGGGTCTACAGGAGGGTTTCAACTGGTGAAGCGACTCTCATTACTAGTCTACGTGCAGTCTTCTGGAACTACTCTGCACATTACGGGTCTACAGGAGGGTTTCAACTGGTGAAGCGACTCTCATTACTAGTTTACGTGCAGTCTTCTAGAACTACTCTGCACATTACGGGTCTACAGGAGGGTTTCAACTGGTGAAGCGACTCTCATTACTAGTCTACGTGCAGTCTTCTGGAACTACTCTGCACATTAAGGGTCTACAGGAGGGTTTCAACTGGTGAAGCGACTCTCATTACTAGTTTACGTGCAGTCTTCTAGAACTACTCTGCACATTACGGGTCTACAGGAGGGTTTCAACTGGTGAAGCGACTCTCATTACTAGTCTACGTGCAGTCTTCTGGAACTACTCTGCACATTAAGGGTCTACAGGAGGGTTTCAACTGGTGAAGCGACTCTCATTACTAGTCTACGTGCAGTCTTCTGGAACTACTCTGCACATTAAGGGTCTACAGGAGGGTTTCAACTGGTGAAGCGACTCTCATTACTAGTCTACGTGCAGTCTTCTGGAACTACTCTGCACATTATGGGTCTACAGGAGGGTTTCAACTGGTGAAACGACTCTCATTACGGGTTTACGTGCAGTCTTCTAACAAGATGTAAACTACTCTTTCCACCAACATACTACTTTTGAGTCGGCTAACTAAACAACTATTAGGAAACATAATACGAGTATATTCAACTGTTTTAACATAACTTTTGTGAAATATTTATTTATATACTTTACAAATTTAATTTTGATTGTTTATTTTTCAAATTTTGAACGTCCACAGTTATCTACTTACTTAGATTCACTTGTTGATGGGTAGGTTTTAGTGAACTTTCAATTACTTATAGTCTTAATAAACTGTTTTCTTTCAGATGTCAGTTGCTAACAGAGCCGTCTGGCGTTTAGGCAACACGGATTCAATAGTATATAGGTATGTTGAAGTTTCAAGTGAATTTTACTAACACAAGAATATGTGATATTGAACTACCCGCCCACCCGCTAACAGAGCACCTGGCAAAACGAATTCAATAGTAAATAGGTATGTTGAAGTTTCAAGTGAATTTTACTAACACAAGAATATGTGATATTGAACTGAATGAATAATGATGAATGTGAATAATGAATAATGATCTTTATTCACAACAGTTTGACAATTAAATGTACACAAAACTTGGGCGAATAATACTAACCACTGTTTCCAGTAATGTGGTTAGTGACCAAAAATAATAATAATAAAATTAACAAATAATTCAGTCCAGTCTCTTCTAAGTATTACAGTCTTGTATATAATTAGAAAGGCATTCTGTAGCGTCCATTAAATTCAAACTACTACTATAATAACAGTACTAGAAAATTAAACTAAAATTAATAATTTACAGTTCGTAAACTAATATTTTCTATAATTTACTCTAAGTTAAGGCCTGTCTCAGACAACTTGTGTCGTGTATAGTGTATAACCAGTTCTTTAGCTTGTGGCAAAATTCCTTATTGTTGTTGCTTTCTTTAATGTGTAATGGTAATGTATTGAAATAATTTGGGTTTAAGTAATTAAAATATTATTTGAAGAACATTTTGTTTACTTTGGGTTTGATAAATAATCTATTCTTGTTACTTCTCATCTCGTGATGAATTCTGGTTGAGCCTCTATTGCCACTTGGTATATACAATAATTTTAATGTTTTATAGATGAATAAATGTTGGATGGGTAATACTTTTAATAAATAGAATAATGGTAAAGAAGAGTCTCTTGCATTTGCTTTCAGGATTATTCGAATAAATTTATTTTGAATTGTTCTAATAGTATTTATTGTTGTTTTACAAGTCCCCCCCCAACAAATAATGCCGTTTTGTATCCTTGAATGAATCAATCCATAGTACAGAGTTCGCAGTAAATTTACATCACAAAAATTTCTAAGAAAGTAAAATTTTCTTAAATTAAATCTAGTTTTATTTATCAAATCACAAATATGCTTTTTCCAGGACATTTTGCAGTCTAAAGTTAACCCTAAATATTTAAAGGTGGGGACTTGCTCAACAGCACTACAGCCACACGACTCACCTTCACAATCAAATTTATGATAAACTATAGGGTTTGCGAATCTAAAGCCGGTCATGTGAAAGTTAACATATTTAGTTTTTTTTACATTAACATGCATTTTATTCTTGAAGCACCATGACCGCAAAATGTTCAAATCATCGTTAATACTCATTTGGAGATTTAATTCATTTTTGTTGGAGGATACAAGTGCAATGTCATCGGCAAATGCACTAACTGAACATGTGAAATGTTGATCTAACAGGTCGTTAATAAAAATTAAAAATAGATTTGCAGAGAGTACGGAGCCCTGAGGGACTCCGGCTCTTACTAATAATGAAGTGCTTAATTGATTATTAATTTTAACTGATTGGGTCCGTCCTACAATAAAGCTATCAAACCATTTCAACGCAACGCCTCTTACACCGGCACTTTCCATTTTATTAAGTAAAATATTATGATTCACAAGGTCAAATGCTTTTTTAAAGTCAACAAATACTGCAGTCGTTTTTCTGTTATTATTTATGTGTTCATATATTAAGCTTGAAAAGTTTATTAACGCAACTTCTGTAGATTTATTTTTTGTGAAACCAAACTGGGATTTATTCTGGAAGTTTATAGAACTCAGGTAATTTACTAATCTAACTTTCATACATTTCTCCATTATTTTAGAAAAAACAGATAACAAGCTAATCGGTCTTATATTTTCAATTTCGAACGAATTATTTTTTTTAAATAGAGGTACAACAATGCTATTCTTGAGTGACTCTGGAAAAATACCAGTTTCAAAACTTAAGTTAATTATGTAGGCTAAAACGTGAGCTATTTCATTGTAAATATGCTTGAGCATCTGTACAGAAAATCCATCGTGGCCAGTTGATTTTTTATTTTTAAGACTTTTAATTATGTTTGTGACTTCGGCAGAGTCAGTAGGAGCAACAAAGAATGAATGATTGGTCTGATAATTCGTCAAATTACAAACTCTGCCAGCCAACCGGTCAGTGTTATCAGCTGTACTTTGTACACTGATAAGGTAGTTGTTGATCGCCTCTGACAATTGCTTGGGATCCTCCAAAACTGTCCCATCATCCAATACAACTTTATCTATATTATTACGTTTAAGGCTACCTGTAATGCTGTTTATCACCCTCCACTGTTGACGACTGTCCCCATTACATTTATTAATTAAATTAGCATAATAGTTGTTTTTTAACTTGTCAATGTCGTTTTTCAAATTCAAACAAAATTTGTTATAGTAAGCTGTAAAATTTAAATCATATGGTCTTTTTTTCAGTATTTTATACATTTTCTGTCTTTTTTTAATTCTATTAACTATATTTATATTAATCCAAGGGCTTTTTTGTCTTGCTTTACGATACTTACTATTAATATGCTGAACAATTGATTTATGTTTATTTATAACATTATTTAAAATACTACAAAAACTCAAATAACAATAATTAACATCATTACTCTGATAAATACAGTTCCAGTTAACTTTTTTCAATTCATCTTTAATATTATTATAGTTATACTCAATTGTTGTATTCTTAGTTCTTTCAATAAATTCATAACAAGCCAAGCTAATATTAAGGCCTAGTAAACAGTGGTCGGTTATGCCCAAATTAAATATTGCACTTTTCGAGTTACTAATATTCTTAAATTTTACAAAAATGTGATCTATACAAGTTGAACTAAATTGTGTAATTCTTGTTGGTCCGTTTATTAAAGATAAAAACCCGTAGCTATTTAATAAACTATTGTAATTTGTAACATGAACTGAATTTCTAAGCGTATCTAAATTTATATCACCAACAAATATTGAATTTAGTTTAATAAGCGGTAAGATATAATTCAATTCTTGAACAAAATGTGCCTCTGTAAATTGATTTAATCTGTATAAACAGGTCAAATTGAAGCGTGTTGAACCACACGATATATCAAGAGATAGACAATCGGCCGTTGACATATTTATGTTTAACTCTGCAAATTTAAATTTATTAGAAATGAAACATACGACACCTCCAGCTCGATATGTGTCATTGCATTTAGTAGCTACGTCAAAGCCTGGAATTTTGTATAAATTAATCTCTTCACTGTTTATCCAAACTTCACTCAGTACAATGAAACCTAGGTTATGAATAATTGAATCTATTTCGGCTAGCAAAGAATTAAAGTTTTTCCTGATACTTCTAATATTTACATATAATAAACTAATATTACCTCTGTCAGATTGGGGAACAAAAAACTTACTGTCTAGGTGATGGTAGATATCACAACATACGTGTGAGTCCATTATAATATTTGTACTTACATTACGCACTATTTACAAATTATATATACTCTTCAGAGAGAAAAAAGATAACTAGACATACAATACTATGTAATGTATATAACATCCACAGACCTAGAATATTTTATTCAGATCTTGAATTTTAACAATTTTGTGACAACTACCCGCCCACCCGCTAACAGAGCACCTGGCAAAACAAATTCAATAGTAAATAGGTATGTTGAAGTTTCAAGTGAAGTTTACTAACACTAGAAAATGTGATATTGATCTACCCGTCCACCCATACACGTACACTGGTATTGATCCACCCACCCACCAATTAACGTACGGTAGTATTGACTAAATATTAGGCTTACTATTAGTCAATAGTATTTGACACGTTTTTAGTTGTACAATCTACCTAAATTGCTAAAAACAAACTAATAACTGCTTTCATATTTTAATGTTACTATTTGGCAAATGCAAAAGAAATCTTTAAATACAATTATGAGGAAATAAATGTGCTTAATGATTAATAACTAATTTTAAAACTTGTATAACTATTTCATGTATTTTCTTATGTACTATATGATTAAGGTTAATTTTCATTTTAATTGAACATTTGGACTGAACAATTGAACATTGGCTCTCAAGATTATAAAAATAAAATTAGTCCTGCATGTGGGAAAAATGAAATTTTGTTATGTTCTTTCTTCGTAAAATGAGAAAATTTGACTAAGAGGATAGCATGTATCTGAATATTTCTTCAAAGTTGTTTCTAAATAGACATATTCTTAGTAAAAAAATATCACTTAGAGTGTAATTTAGTTAGTTATAAGTAACAGTTCGTAGCCATAAAGAGGGGTCCCTCACAGTTTTGGACTCTGTGGACAGTAACAATTTAAAGTGTTAATAACATTAAATTTTAACGTTATATTCTTTAACAAGTCATCCAAATTTAAATGTCTGTGATTAAATTCCTTAAGGGATGAACATTTGCTATGCCTATTAAACACACAACTGTCTTGTATGTGTGGATTGGGAAATCCCCCATCTCCATTTCCAGATCTCCTTCATCCTCTTTCTTCACCTCTTCTCTTTTACCTTTATATAATTCGCTAAAATATACCAGCCTAAACTATTTATGCTTTAATTGATCGGGTACATACTGTGTTTTGTGCAAGCTCAACCGCAGCAAGGAGTGACGCAACATAACCTGGAAGTGCCCATTGGATCTGCGGAAATCAATCGGCAGATTGATTAAAAAAGTTATGAAACAATCCTTACTCAAATAAAATCGAATCATACTGTATTTCAAACTCCCAAATATATTTGAATTAAAGCCAACCATAGCAGACCTCGAATATCAGGATGGAATAAACATTCTCTCCTGAGCTTTGATTGCTGCGAGAAACAAACAACATCAAACCAAAATTCAAGAGCAATAC
The DNA here is from genome assembly GCA_035578905.1 of Stictocephala bisonia. NCBI lineage: Eukaryota > Metazoa > Arthropoda > Insecta > Hemiptera > Membracidae > Stictocephala > Stictocephala bisonia. The sequence continues at coordinate 2,236,365 of JAQJVL010000102.1, read as the reverse complement.
TTTGTTTAGAGAAAAAAGCCGTGACGTCAGCTTGTAGTCCTTGGGGTGGAACTAATGTCTGGATCACCCTCCCATCAACCACCCACTTTCACCTTCTCAACACACTCTAACACGGCCTTCCACCTATTTTTTTATCATCACCTTGTTTTACTTTAAAAGCCTTTTACTATGCCACGAGAAGTTCCATGTGTCATGAAAACATAGCTACAACGATTACGTGACGAAAATCTTAATAATTGTATATGTATTTTACTTTTAAATATACTAGCGGTATAGAAGCTATGTTTATTTTATATCATTGTCATTAACTTTCTGTTATAAATTTTAATTTTAATTCTAATTAGTTTTTCGGTTACTTAGAATTTATTACTAAATAGTACACCACATTTCGATGTGCAACAATAAGATTGATAGGGTCTTCATAAGTCAGATAAGAAAGTTAATGTATAATTACAGAGGAGGTATTTGAACTATTGCTGGGACCGGAGCGAAGAACGTGTTTTAGAAAATACGATACCCCAGTATATCTATACTGATTTCTGAAATGTACAACTTAATTCTAAGTTTAAATTAAAAAAAAAAAAAAATAAAATTTAAGGAGGTTATTTTACCAGATGAAGTATAGGCTAAAAAGCCGTCCCTAACACTTAGTATGGGGCTAATTTATTTAAAGGTGCTTTCCAAACTACCACTAGTGACCGGGCAGGTGGGCTGCGTGCAAGGACAGGACCGCTCATCGGCCATTCGTACAAGCAACAGAAATTGCTTGACACTGCTTTCTTGAGATAATGTCGGAGCCTTCGGGGCAAGGTCACTACTCCTTTTAACGAATAAAACAAATCTGGAAAATCTGACTTTTAACTTATGTATGGCATAATAATCGTCCCCATATTTGTGGGATGATTTATTTTATACTTTAGTTCGCAATTCTTTTTTGAAAAATCAAAACAAAATACGTAAACGTAGTACGTATATTTTCGTGTAGAATGCATTTATCAGAAAATTTAGTTAATAGTTTAACTAATCGTATAAATACTACCAATTAATATATTTAATTTAGTAAAAAATTAAATGTATTAATAAATATTCTTACTTTGAACTGTATTTGGGGGTAAACAAGTTTATAGTAACACTTTAAAGATAACAAACCTGTAACAAATTGAAAACATTGCGTTTGTATTTAAATAAATTAGATATTTAGAATTTTTTTGTACAATTATTCGACCCTGATAACATAATGCTACCAGTATATTTAAATGTTTGGTCATTGGACTGACATAACACATTTTTTAAATACAATTTTAGAATATTAATATATATTATATTTTCCAATAAATTGTGTTATTTTAGGCATATTTTATGCCAATGAATAGTAATTTTTTGTAAATTTATATTAAATTTGAGGATATATAGTTAGTCTCTCTCTAAAAAAACACGTTGATTTGATATAATTCATTTTTGAAACTTTCTACTCTAAAAATTATTACTATACAATCTAAACTCTCTAATAGTTTAAAATTGGGAACGTGAATTTTTGTGTTTGTAAGTTTAATTACATTCTAGAAGTTGTGACGCCACTAGAACCAACACAAGCTGGAGAGTTTAATTGGAAAGTGACCAAAACAAATTCACATTCCACTGTACACCCCCTCTCAGACTGCCCGTGTGTTCCACTTTTGGGGCATTGTACAAATATATTCAATACGCAATTATTAAAATGACAAAGTTGTCCATTGTTAAAAATCTATAAATAAAATAAGAGTTTGCCTACACATTACTAAGAGTGTCCTTACACGTTCCTTACACATTATTTACACGTTCCTTACACCAGAGAATCCGAAACGAGCTTCATCTCAACTTGTTTCAGTGGGTCAGTATAATCTTTTTCATTTTTCACACTTTTCACTAGAAAACTTAAGTTAAGTTCTTTTCTTGCAATTCCGTATCATGCATAACGCGGAAGATTTGGGTCCTGGAACACCAGAGATGCTGGTTAAAGACAACATTTTAAAATTAATACAAACAATAATTATTAGTTTAAATTTTGTTTACAAATAATAAGTTCATGTCGTTTTAAGTGAGTAGGAAATTGAAAGTCACCTACATTGGGTTTACATCTTTTAATGTATTTAAAAATTTTTTAATTTGTATGTTTGTGGAGTATACTTTAATGATACCTTTCTATGTTTTAGGAAATAATTAAATAGTTAAATTGAAGCCTCTAGGATATGTAAAGTAAGATAAAATATTATAAATAGAATATCTTTAACACACTTCTTCACAATTTGTTGTACGATGTACATTTAAACTTCTATGAAGTCATCTTCAGGTAATATATAGACCTACTCATCAGATTTAGGTTATAAAACATTATAAACCTATTGTTATATAACCTACATGTACCTGAAGATGACTTCATAGAATGTACATCTAGGGTATACTATCACAACACAAATACAATGATATATTTTAATGTCTTACGTGCAACCCACCCTCAAAAAAACTAATAGGCCCTACCGAGTGTGGATGCGAAGGCATCCGACCCAGGAGGGTAATGAAGAAAAAAACAAATAACGAAAAAAAATTGTTTATTAAAACAAGAAATAGAGAAAAATAGTTAACAGCCAGAAAAAATAACACGATGTAAATAACAAAAATGTACGTACAAAAATAGGAAACAGCTTTGGGCTGACGGCCGTCTTGTGACGTTAACAAATTATTAAAAATATTATATGCCTCAAGGCTCAGAAAAAATGACAACAAGAAAACAGCAGTAGCCTAATAGAAATAACAGACTAATTAAATATATAAACGATAAAACTAGATAAATATAGGCCTGTTGGATAACTATTGGTATTTGATAAAAAGACAGTATAAACTTACAGAAAAATAAATGCTGCATAACAACTACAACGAACTGGTGCATTATTACACTACGCTAATGTATTATATTTAAATGTCAGTTCATCAAAAATAAATAAACACAATGATACAGTTCAAATGAATACAGGAAATAAATATTATATGGAAAAATCAAGTAAGTTAGGGAAAACAAAATATGTGTTTCTTCTTGTCTTTCATAAAATATTATTCTTCAATAATTCATTTACTAGCCTTTAAAACATTAATTTTCAGAATCAAAAAGAAATCAAAGGCCTCCAACGCTATGGAAAATACCAAACAGCAATAACAATATTCAAAACGTGGAAAGTAGTTTATGCAAGTAATTTCCTTATTTTAGTTACTTTTAATAACTTCATTTATTTATAAAATATAAGCACGTGTTGTGAACAAATAAGGTACTTATGGCAACCTTTGGTAAGTCGAAACGAATCCTGTGAAATAATGTAATTGAACGCTACAACTACTCTCTTTACAACACAATTATCACAATAGACAATTAGAGACATGACAACAGCATTCCTAGCCACTGATCTCTGAACCTTAGATAAGACCTACTACCCCATGTCCAGAATTACCTTGTACTGCTAGATAATAACCAGTTATCTTTCAATGAATTGAAACAGTAATTCTCTAATTACAATTTTGACAGGCTGCCATTTTGTTTTGGATCAAGATAGAGACCTTAAAATCGCATTATTACTTCACGCCCCAACATAAAGAAATACAGTAATGAGTTTATGGGTCCCTTTCTACATTTTGTCATTGGGTAGAAAGTAGAGAATGGTTGGTGTAGTTCCCGTCAGGTGGCAGGGCAGATCACTTTGCTGATGGCTGCTACATCTTTCAGAACAGCAGTTTGTGGTATTGTTGCCCTTTTTCAAGGGCCTTTAAAATGAAATATCACTCTCTAGAGTTTTACATATGACCATTTTAAGTTGACCCCCAACGCCCTATTTGAGGGGGACGTGGAATACTTATTTAACAGAAAAAGCATATTTTTTAGAGATATTTCTGTTAAAAGGTCACATGGGGACACATAATAAACATCCTGCCTATTATATTTTTGTAATGGGAAGTGTACGTTTTCAAGATCTGACATATTTTGTACGTATAAAACATACACATCAGTATAGAAATTTGTAATAAGGAGGTTAGGCTAAACATTTAATTATTATTGTTATTTTTAATAAATAAACTAACTTCCCAAATGTGTATAGTTTTTGGTATAAATCAAAAACGCGTTAAAATCGATTCATCAGTGGGTAAAATAGAGGCCATTGGAACGTAATTGCAGTATAACGCAATCAGCAGTCCTTTTAAGGGACTGTATAGGTCCTGATTGCTAAATAATCAAGTCATCTACCCTCGGAGGCCATCCAATACCGAGTGACGCTGACATTTTTACACGGTTTTCCGCGATGTTCTGGGAAAAATCCGTCAGTAAAAAACTTCCAGATTTGCAAGATTGAACACTATTTTAATGATATTTACGTAAATTTTTTTGTCCCAAAGGGCAAATTAGCTGTGCCATGAATTCAGGTCTAGTTAAGAAAAGAAACAACGTCTATAATTTTAAAGATCTATAAGGTTAACATACGAGGGGACATAAACTCGTAAGGTTTACATAACTACGAGGGGACATAACTCGTAAGGTTTACATAACTATGAGGGGACATAATTCGTAGGTTTTACATAACTACGAGGGTATATAACTCGTAAGGTTTACATAACTACGAGGGGACATATATTAGATTAGATAAACCGGGTTGTGGTCCTGTCATCAAGCCCACCGCGCCTAGACTCCATGGCCCTTTGCGCCCCGAGCCTGACGACAGTGTTGTGACCAGTCCCCCTTATGAAGGACATGATCTCCTCGAGTGTAGCACTTCTAATGTCCTCTGGTTCCAGAAAAGCGGCACCCAGAGTCCTATGCCTAAGAGATGAGAGAGCTCCACAATGACAAAAGATGTGTATGGAGCTCTCCTCATCCTCCTCACAAAGCCTACATGTGGAGTCCTCTGTTAGGCCCATTATCTTCATGTGTCTGTGAAGAAGATTATGTCCGGTCAGCATTCCCGTAACCGCCCTCACCTTAGCCCGGTTACAGCTCAGCAGATCTCTGCTGTACCTGTGATCCGGTCCTTGGATAAGTGCACGAGACTGCCTGAGCCCGAACTCGGTTTTCCATCTGCCATCGTGTTCATCGGTGGTCCACCTGTCAATTTTTATTTTACCTTTTGAAAAGGAATACCAAGTGCCGGTTCCGGCCCAGCAGATGGCACTTTGCCCCTCTCCTAGCCAGTGCATCGGCTCTCTCATTTCCTTCAATACCAGCATACCCTGGGACCCATATGAGTCTCTTCTGTTTACGCTGGTAAGAGTTTCCAGGATCCCCTGGCACTCCCATACCAACTTAGAGCTGGTACGTGGTGCCATGATCGCCTTTATCGCCGCTTGGCTGTCCGAGCAGATGGAAACTACTCCTCCGAAGCCATCTACACGCATTTCTTCTTGTGTGGCTGTCATGATAGCCATCACCTCCGCCTGGAAGACGGTAGCGTGGGTCCCCAGAGGTACAGACAGAACTTTCCATGCCCCCTCCCGTACACCCCAGCGCCCGCGCCTCCTTCTGTAAGTGAGCCGTCCGTATACCAGACGCTTCCTTTCACTTGTGCAGGCTCGGTACTCCCTATCCTTTTATCTCTACTTGGAAGGAAGGCCTTGACCCGCCTGTCAATTCTGCAGCTAGGTATCATTGAGTCTGTTCCCATCGAAAGCAACGGGTCCAGACCAATGTCCCTAGATAATATTTCCCCATGGAGTCCTGGTTGGCCGGGCAACCAGCCACTAGTCGTCCTTATTCTAAAGGCCGCTTTACAAGCCTCCCCTTTTACAAACAAGTCCACTGGGCGGAGCCCAGTGAGCACCTCCATCGCCGCCAATGGGGTTGTTCTGATTGCGCCTGTAATTCCCAGGCACGCCATTCTCTGAAATCTGTCTAATGTTAGCCTTGCACTATTCTGTACCATGGCCAACCACCAGACAACTTTTGCACAACATAAGCAGGGCCTAAGAACACTTGTGTATAGCCAGTAAACCATCTTTGGTTTAAGGCCCCACGTTGTCCCAATGGACCTCCGACAAGCCCAGAAAGCCATTCTGAACTTCCTGGCTTTCTCCTGAAGGTGCTTGAGCCAGTTCAGTTTAGCTGGACATAACTCGTAAGGTTTACATAACTACGAGGGGACATAACTCGTACACAACTCTCGTAAAGGGGACAATTGTCATAATTCAATGAAAAGGGAAGCTGACGACAAAGTGTCTGATTTTACGATACTTATTCAAATTCAGGCAATGGATAACGTAAAAACTAGTCAATCAACTTAAGAACATGATAAATTATTAATAATTAAAATAATTTGTGTCTATGTACTTGGTTTTAATCCATGTAAAAACCATATATTTTAAACTTATTTTAAATGCCTAATTTAACCATATAAACTTCAACATTGATTTGAGGGTAAAGAATGTTAAATGTGGCTCCGAAAATACGCAAAACTGACGAACTCAAGATGTCCTTAAACCGAAAGCCGGGAACATTTAGTGTACGAAATGCATACAAGTGACGTTATTTTGCCAGAATACTTTACGACCAAGCCATTACACCCCCACGCACTTGAAAACCACTGGAACTCCATGTGAGCCGAGTGTACTTTGGGAGAGTACATACTGTCAGTTACCTAAACACAGTGTACTGGAAGGAATCTGTTTGTAGTTATTACACATCCTTGATATGTTGTAATATGACATTCTCAAATATTTTATACAAAGTACGCGAAATAACCAATGATTCGATAAACCTTACACAATATGCTATTTTCACATTTATAAAATGTTTAAAAACAATAAGTATGTACAAACATAAGCGACTAATATTTTACAAAATAATAATAAATTGAATTACAACTACTTTTAAAAATTAGGCTTTCCTTTGTACCAATCACTAAAAAAATAATTTCTAAATTATCTTGCGGATATGCTTCGTTACAGACACGTTAGTATTAGACCAGTAAAAACAAAGGTGTGTTACTACACACAAAATGGTATTGACCCACTCACCCACCCATACACGTACAGAGGTATTGACCCACTCATACACGTACAGTTGTATTGACCCAACCCACTCATACAAGTATATTACTATTAAACTACATCCATAAACGATATGTATATTACTACGTAAATCTACTGTATCAGTCTGCAGAGGCTGTCGGCCATGTTGGTTTTAATCACGTAAGAACCGCGTTATTTTCGAACCGGACATACAGTCACGCGTATCCAAACTAAACAGTTATTTTTAAACGGACTTTTTTGCAAACAAATTACATTTGATCATGGGTAAGTTTGCGCGTTGGAATTGCATTGAAAATTCCTGATTGGCTTTGTAGGAAAAATATGATATTTTTAAACTGAAGTCTTTGTTTTCACCTGTTTTTAAAACTAGGCGTATGTATTCAAAATATAAAAAACAAACCCAATGCTCGATGTGATAACGTTTAAAATGATACCTCAAGCACAGCCTTTGGTCAATAAATAAGGAAAAAGTATGGTATCGAAAATAACATTGTTCTTACGAGATTGAAACCAACATGGCCGACAGCCTCTGCAGACTCTTAATATGATGTGTTTTTTATATGTGGAGTTAATAATAATAATAATAATTCTTTTTATTGCAAAAATAAAAATTTAACATCAATGTATCGCAATCGTCAGGTGGTAAATAATATATAAATATAGACAAATAAAACATATAGACAAATAAAACATTCATTCACATCAAGGTTGCAATCAAACATACAAAGATATTTCATACATTCTTATTCTAATGGTGAATAGTCACTCAGATACAGTTCACAATCTCAGTTTTGAACTTGATTACAATTAATTTTTAATTTTAATTTGCCCAGCGGCCAGTCATAAACTCATCAACTGAATAAAATGATTTTGACAACAAAAATCGTTCAAGTTTAGTATAAACCTTCTTGGGTAATGTAAGGCACCTGCCAATCTGAGAATGCTATACAAACAAAAGTATATAAAAAATGCTGGATTGCAGTTCTTTGCTTAAACTACAATAATTAATGCCTTGTGTTTTTTTATGAAAATCGTCAACAATTATAGAATGCAACTACTAGAATGGTGTTAGATGTTAATACAATGACCTTTTAGGACAAAATAATAGGAGTCCCACAAGAAGACGTATGTTATCGTCATGTTATATTGAAACATGGAAACTGAAAGCAATTACTGATATTTGTCCTCTTCTTGCAACCCTGTCTTGTTCACTTACTGTCAGACTTGAAGCTTTTACCGAACAACCAAATCAGATAAATTATCTTATCTTCTACATTTCGAGAGCACTTTATATTTATTCCTCATGAGTATTTTCCCAATTGTTTAAAGAACTACTTTGAAATAATTTTGTTCTGTGTATAACATATTTTACGCAAAAGGGTTTGGGTTATGGACAATTACACAGGGACAACTGACAGACCTATAAATAAGCACTTACAAGTCCTTTTGTTGGCAAGAAAGAAACATTGATTTACATTATCATTGATCGTAATACAACATTTGCTGTAAGCTGTAAAACGTCAAGCAGTGTAAATCGTGTTGTTGTTTGACGTCCCTACATGGTATTCACAATGGATCGAATGTTCATGAAGTAGACAAATATATTAAATATCACGTTCAATTTAAAGTAAATTTTATAAATATTTTATTTTTGAAGCTCGCAAAATGAGACGAGATGATTTTAAAAAAATATATAAATAAACAAATATAAAAAAAAACTGGTTTCCAAATACTAATCACGAGATCAACTTCTGTAAAAGGTTTGGTGTCATGAAACGAGCAAAATATTTATTTGTTTTAATGATTTTTTAGCCAAATATATTATTTTTACTGAATATTTCAACACAATCTTCTACGGCCAGGATGACCATGAGCTGAGTTAGGCGTCTTGAGTTAAGACCATCATATACCAAACACTAAAAACGCCTATTTATGTAAGGAAGAATGAATTTAAGTAAATTTAGATATTCTGCCATCTACATGAATCTTTAAGACTAACATGTTGGAGAGGCGGCGTTGCTTGGGTTTATCTGTGATATTATAAACACCAGGCATACATATATTTATGTTGTGTGGATTTAAACCAATTTAATTTTTTTACTTATAAAACGGCGTTTAAAAACAATTCTAAACATATTTATGTTGCTTTTACTAATTCTATATGTTATTGTTGACATTGCTATGCAGTGAGTGAGACTAACTACCAATGGCATTACTGATGTTGTTGGTATATATATATATATATGCCGAGGTTGTTGGATGTATTAGTGTTCATGGCCTTATATTTACTAATAGTTAGAGAGACATCCACTTAATGGTTCAATAAATATCTTTCTAACAACTAGGTGTTATTGTTGACATTGCTATGCAGTGAGTGAGATGATGTTGTTGGTATATATATGCCGAGGTTGTTGGATGTCTTAGTGTTCATGGCTTTATATTTACTAATAGTTAGAGAGACATCCACTTAACGGTTCAATAAATAACTTTCTAACAACTAGGTGTTATTGTTGACATTGCTATGCAGTGAGTGAGATGATGTTGTTGGTATATATATGCCGAGTTTGTTGGATGTACTAGTGTTCATGGCCTTATATTTACTAATATTTAGAGAGACATCCACTTAATGGTTCAATAAATAACTTTCTAACAACTAGGTGTTATTGTTGACATTGCTATGCAGTGAGTGAGATGATGTTGTTGGTATATATATGCCGAGGTTGTTGGATGTCTTAGTGTTCATGGCTTTATATTTACTAATAGTTAGAGAGACATCCACTTAATGGTTCAATAAATAACTTTCTAACAACTAGGTGTTATTGTTGACATTGCTATGCAGTGAGTGAGCTGATGTTGTTGGTATATATATGCCGAGGTTGTTGGATGTATTAGTGTTCATGGCCTTATATTTACTAATAGTTAGAGAGACATCCACTTAATGGTTCAATAAATAACTTTCTAACAACTAGGTGTTATTGTTGACATTGCTATGCAGTGAGTGAGATGATGTTGTTGGTATATATGCCGAGATTGTTGGATGTACTAGTGTTCATGGCCTTATATTTACTAATAGTTAGAGAGACATCCACTTAATGGTTCAATAAATAACTTTCTAACAACTAGGTGTTATTGTTGACATTGCTATGCAGTGAGTGAGATGATGTTGTTGGTATATATATGCCGAGGTTGTTGGATGTATTAATGTTCATGGCTTTATATTTACTAATAGTTAGAGAGACATCCACTTAATGGTTCAATAAATAACTTTCTAACAACTAGGTGTTATTGTTGACATTGCTATGCAGTGAGTGAGATGATGTTGTTGGTATATATATGCCGAGGTTGTTGGATGTACTAGTGTTCATGGCCTTATATTTACTAATATTTAGAGAGACATCCACTTAATGGTTCAATAAATAACTTTCTAACAACTAGGTGTTATTGTTGACATTGCTATGCAGTGAGTGAGATGATGTTGTTGGTATATATATGCCGAGGTTGTTGGATGTACTAGTGTTCATGGCCTTATATTTACTAATAGTTAGAGAGACATCCACTTAATGGTTCAATAAATAACTTTCTAACAACTAGGTGTTATTGTTGACATTGCTATGCAGTGAGTGAGATGATGTTGTTGGTATATATATGCCGAGGTTGTTGGATGTACTAGTGTTCATGGCCTTATATTTACTAATATTTAGAGAGACATCCACTTAATGGTTCAATAAATAACTTTCTAACAACTAGGTGTTATTGTTGACATTGCTATGCAGTGAGTGAGATGATGTTGTTGGTATATATATGCCGAGGTTGTTGGATGTACTAGTGTTCATGGCCTTATATTTACTAATAGTTAGAGAGACATCCACTTAATGGTTCAATAAATAACTTTCTAACAACTAGGTGTTATTGTTGACATTGCTATGCAGTGAGTGAGATGATGTTGTTGGTATATATATGCCGAGGTTGTTGGATGTACTAGTGTTCATGGCCTTATATTTACTAATATTTAGAGAGACATCCACTTAATGGTTCAATAAATAACTTTCTAACAACTAGGTGTTATTGTTGACATTGCTATGCAGTGAGTGAGATGATGTTGTTGGTATATATATATATATATATATATATATATATATATATATATATATATATGCCGAGGTTGTTGGATGTATTAATGTTCATGGCTTTATATTTACTAATAGTTAGAGAGACATCCACTTAATGGTTCAATAAATAACTTTCTAACAACTAGGTGTTATTGTAGTATCTATTTTATATGGGTTCCAACGTATTTATAATACTTAGCACTCCCCCGTAAACTCATTGCCATTGCTTGGACACATTCGGAATAACTCTTTAACATAGTTCTGAAATTTGCTATTACACAGTGGTTTTTTAAATACCTTAGGTATCACTTAATGTTGATAAATTCTTGCTTCTTTGGATATTTAATAGATCTGTCTTCATAATTAACTACAAAGCTGGAAGACTTTTGTATGTAAGACATAAAAGGCTTACAATTTAATTCAGCTTGGAACGCTTCTCAGCTCTAGTCCATTTGCTGTCTTCAGGGTTTATTGGATTCAGATCTTCATTGGATTGGAATACTGCATGCTTTCTTTTCATTACTTATGTTGCACAATCGTCTTTTTATAAGATTATTCCTTTTTCAGTTTTAGTTAGGTACAATTCTAAGATAGGATTGTAGCACTCGATTTATTATTACCTCTAATTATTCTTTTAGTTTTTTTAAATACATTTACTCATACATATTTTATTTTATGACTTCCACATGTGATGCCATCATCGACGTTTCTCTATTTTGTAATCTGAAAATACATTTATCCTTTTTTAACCGAATAATACCATTTTCTTTCTGGCCAGTTGTAAACCTCTTATTCCACTTACATGGTGCTTGTTGCAAACCTATATGGACTGTTGTAAAAGACAGATTTTCCATGTTAATTGAAACCTCAAATCAAATATGTTTATATGTAGTAGACAACATTACATTGCATTACAAACGTCAGTTAAAAACTAAACTAAAACTAATTCCCCAAGAATGAAAGTAAGATTGGCAAATTATCAAAAATATAAATCTTCTATACAACACATAACACACTTCCAGCAAACATATATAGCCAAACGTAACTCTTAAAATATTGTTAAGAGGTTACAACTAATAAAACTATATTTATAAGTCAAGAAATTCGGAAATCGAATGACAAGCTCAATTTAATAGATACTGGTGTAGTAGAGTTTTGAATATTTTTATTGCAGACTTCTTGTTTAATTGTATCCGGTAGTTTGTTACATAATTAAAGCTGATTTTAATCTACGAGAGGCATGTATATGTTGGCTTCTTTGTCTCGTGTTATAGTTATGAATGTTAGCACCAGTTTTTATTGTTGTAGATTTAAATTTATAAAATAATAACAATTCATAAATGTATATAATTGCTAATGATAAAATTTTAAATAATTTAAAGTACTATCTTCAAGATGCTCTTTTGTTCAGCTCAGCCATTATACGAACCGCTCTTTTTTTGTAAACGGAACACGCGTTGGAAATGTATATGAGAGATGGCGCCCCATAGTACACTTCCGTCCCTTAGCCTTGGCTCAATGAGTGATGTATATATCAATCTAGTTATTTAATACATTTTTTTAAAGCTGAAAATCTTCTCAATAAAAATAACTGTGAGGATATTTTGGAGCAGAGGGCATTAATGTGTGCAGTCCCCGAGATACTTCTATCAATTTTTATTCCTAAGTATTTTACCTCAGAGCTAAAAGGAAGTTAGTAACTATTTATTAATATAACAGGGCTTAATTCAAAGCTATCGTTTTTAGACAGTCTTAAACAGCTAGTTTTTGTAAATTAATATGTAAATTTTTACTATTAAGGCATTGATAAAGATTTGTTAGCTGTAAAACACCGTCAATTTCAAGATTGTTCCAAGATTTATTTTTAAAGAGAAGAGCTACATCATCTGCATGCATGGTGATGTAGAGAGCTACATCATCTGCATGCATGGTGATGTAGAGAGCCATTGTCTGCATGCATGGTGATGTAGAGAGCTATTGTCTGCATGCATGGTGATGTAGAGAGCTACATCGTCTGCATGCATGGTGATGTAGAGAGCTACATCGTCTGCATGCATGGTGATGTAGAGAGCCATTGTCTGCATGCATGGTGATGTAGAGAGCTATTGTCTGCATGCATGGTGATGTAGAGAGCTACATCGTCTGCATGCATGGTGATGTAGAGAGCTACATCGTCTGCATGCATGGTGATGTAGAGAGCTACATCGTCTGCATGCATGGTGATGTAGAGAGCTACATCGTCTGCATGCATGGTGATGTAGAGAGCTATTGTCTGCATGCATGGTGATGTAGAGAGCTACATCATCTGCATGCATGGTGATGTAGAGAGCTACATCGTCTGCATGCATGGTGATGTAGAGAGCCATTGTCTGCATGCATGGTGATGTAGAGAGCTACATCGTCTGCATGCATGGTGATGTAGAGAGCTACATCGTCTGCATGCATGGTGATGTAGAGAGCTACATCGTCTGCATGCATGGTGATGTAGAGAGCTACATCATCTGCATGCATGGTGATGTAGAGAGCTACATCGTCTGCATGCATGGTGATGTAGAGAGCTACATCGTCTGCATGCATGGTGATGTAGAGAGCTACATCATCTGCATGTATGGTGATGTAGAGAGCTACATCGTCTGCATGCATGGTGATGTAGAGAGCTACATCGTCTGCATGCATGGTGATGTAGAGAGCCATTGTCTGCATGCATGGTGATGTAGAGAGCTACATCGTCTGCATGCATGGTGATGTAGAGAGCCATTGTCTGCATGCATGGTGATGTAGAGAGCTACATCGTCTGCATGCATGGTGATGTAGAGAGCTACATCGTCTGCATGCATGGTGATGTAGAGAGCTACATCGTCTGCATGCATGGTGATGTAGAGAGCCATTGTCTGCATGCATGGTGATGTAGAGAGCTACATCGTCTGCATGCATGGTGATGTAGAGAGCTACATCGTCTGCATGTATGGTGATGTAGAGAGCTACATCGTCTGCATGCATGGTGATGTAGAGAGCTACATCGTCTGCATGTATGGTGATGTAGAGAGCTACATCGTCTGCATGCATGGTGATGTAGAGAGCCATTGTCTGCATGCATGGTGATGTAGAGAGCTACATCGTCTGCATGCATGGTGATGTAGAGAGCTACATCGTCTGCATGCATGGTGATGTAGAGAGCTAGATCGTCTGCATGCAGTGATGTGGCCCAAAGTACTCGCATATAAACTGGCCAGTTCATGTTTTCCCTTATTTCAAATGCAACACACGAAATTGTTTTGATTTCATTAATAATTTTACTCATATGTAATGAACATTTGGAATGATTTTCATTTTAACAAATCTTGTTCTTTCTATCCAGGTGGTACTGACCCACCCGCCCACCCATACACTTACAGTGGTACCGATACACCCACCCACCCTTACACGTACAATGGTACTGGCCCACCCACCCACCCTTACACGTACAGTGGTACTGACCCACCCGCCCACCCATACACTTACAGTGGTACCGACCCACCCTCCCACCCTTACACGTACAATGCTACTGACCCAACCACCCACCCTTACACGTACAGTGGTACTGACCCACCCGCCCACCCCTACACGTACAGTGGTACGAAGCATGAACTGGCATATAAACCTCCATTAGTGAATACAGTTTTCACATCAAGGAGCATGCAGTTCATTGGTTATGCTAGTTTTTATTGGACACAATAGCAAATAATGTTCTCAAAGAAGTCTACATAAGGACTAAATATGTTTTTAAAGTCCGTACTTTTCCTGTCTTGTGTACACACTCTTATCACCAATCTTGCTTTAAATGTTCGTTATCTTTTATTTTGAAAATCCATTTAGTTAAATGAACTTGTTTTCTATGTGCTTTTTCTTCATTAAGATAAACCAATATTTAATTTTTAACTAACGATTAATTGTTATCCCCAATAGCTCTTTTCCACTTTTCATTTTCTTCACAGCTCACTGCCTCATCACAGCTTAAGAATGCTTCATCTTCACTTATTTGGATGTACGTTTCATAATCTGGAAATCTCAGATAATTTTTTTTCTATTTGCCATCCTATTTGCATACTTTTTTTATAGTTTTCCCCTTGGATATTGTCATTCTTTAAATTTTTAGTTTCTTCACATTCATTTTTTTCTTCAGGAAATTCTAAATTAACATGTCTATTATGTTGCTTATATGGAAATACAAACATATTAGTAAATATTAATCTCTACTCACAAATATATTCTTTTTCTTTGGGTCCCACAAGCGATAACCATATGAAGGATAACCTACAAACATTTTTTTTTTTAATTATTCACTATTAAAATCGTCAAGATATGGGCGAATAAGACAGGTGAGTGAGTGATTGTGATGAGGGTAGATAAACGAGTGTAGTTATTGTTACTAACTGAGGTCGACTGTTCCTTAGAAAGATCTATATATTAATAGCACAATAGCTAGGACAATTAAGGGACCTACAGCTTTTCGTGGAATCCAACCACGTAGCATTGGTCTGATTTTCAGCTCACTGACACTCAGTTCTCTTCCCTATACAACATTTGAACCTTGACCACCATCCAACATGGACACCCCAGACTTCTCTATTAGTATCTACATCGATGTCAACCACTGAGTGGACGCCGTGTCAGTATAAAGAGGATCGAGCATAGACCATATCGCCTACAATCTTCTCAACACTTTGTCCCCAAGTAGCTGGGTTACAGCACTGCGCCATTTCTTCACTTCTATTTTCTAATTTACTTCAGGGTGTGGTCTCTTTTATATTCACTTTTCTAAAGTATTGCAGTCTGCTTAAATTGGGTTTCTTCTGATTCTAATTTTCAACTGGGATTGTATCTATTCCTCTTGTTGGGCTTCTATTTGTTAGATATGGAGTAGTTTGCACTGTTTTACCCCGCAGACATTTTTAACAACTGCATCGAAAATCATTGTTTTTTATTTATTCTAGAGTCAGATGCCCTTCCATTTAGAAGAATCCATCCAGCAAGAAGGGGCAGTTGATTTGGTGGTTGAGGAGTTTGAATAAAAAGATACAGTCAGCCACCCTTCTTCTGCATTCCACTCAGAAGACCCTGTGCAGCAGACAGCTCAACGACAGGGACCTCACGAAAGTTAAGTCCAGTACGACATCCCACGAACCTAATAAATCGTCTTTGCAGGTGGTGAATATGGCCGAGCTGGTATGGTGACCAAACTACAGAGGCGTACTCAAGTAAATGGCGGACAAGAGACAGGATCGTACAGGCCCCCACCCACACACGTACTGTGGTATTAACCCACCCGACCACCCACACACGTACTGTGATATTTACCCATCCGTCCACCCACACACGTACTGTGGTATTGACTCACCCGCCCACTCACACACGTACTGTGGTATTGGGTTTCAATACCACTGTACTGTATGGGTGGGCGGGTGGGTCAATACCACTGTACGTGTATGGGTGGGTGGGTGGGTCAATACCACTGTACCTGCCCGCTTTACAGGTCATAATAAGGGTTTAAAAATGTAATCTAATATCCAATTCAAAACAGCTGATGTTATGTATAATTTACTACTGTACTCAATTATTTTTAATTTACAACAATTTATGGGTTGCCCTTCCATTTCTGCCCTTCCATTTAGACGAGGTGTATCTGGAACGGTACAGTTAATCATAATTCCATTTTAATTTGCACCATGAAATGAGAAAATCATTGTTATCACCTTTGTCGGCATAGCGTATCTTGCATGCTTTCATGTAAGTGGTTTTTCTTCATTATTTATAAATTGTTTGACGCAATAAATCATTAGTGGGTTTGATTTCGAGAAGGTAAATTACGCAACAATAAATGCAGTCATCCAATAGTCATGAAATACCTGTTGTAACGTGTTGGAGGATCTATCGGTACACAAAAACCTGTGTATGTTATTTCCAGCGAGTATCTCTTGCTTTTTTAAAGGGTAACCTCATTTGTTTTGCTCTTGCACACGGGCTAAAATTCTTATCCTGCCAATGTCCAATGTTTAAAGATACTCCGTTTCATAAATAAGAAATTTTTATAAGACGATAAAAGCTAAAATGGCCAAGTTTTCCAAGCCATTCCTGTAGTGTCTTATCAGTAATTAAAGCACTTAATTAATTTTCTTAAAACTAACTGTTTAAAAACAGTATTTGTTTTATTTTATTCAAAGACAACACTAAACATTGGTGTTTCTAATTTTGTTTTTAAAATATATACTTTTACATCGTCAAAATACAGTGTATATTTGTTTTTGATTATGGAATTAACTGATATTAGATTACTGGATAAACATTGCAAATAATATTCTTCAATTAAAATACAGTCATCAAGCTCAACAAATACTTGTCCTTTCATTATTATTATTTCTCCTTTCCTGGCTATTTTGAAACTATCAGAGTAGGTAAGATATAACATGTTTTTCTTTTATCGTCATTTTGTTAAAACCACTAACAATAATCTTCTCAAAATTATGACTTGTCTTGGAATCAATAATGGACTCATTATAATGGGTACAAAATTATACTTTCTGGTATTTTTTCTAATTATTGTTATAATATTTCCCAATATAATTTTTATTTCTATCTCCCACTTCCTGTTGTTTCTTGAAGTAACTGTCTCCTGCTTTGTGGTTTCATTTCTTACAATAAACGCGTGCTTTATTATTATTGAAACATTCCTATTCAATGTGGTTATCTTTCTTAGATGAGTGTGTTCATCTTATATTGGGCTTTTGTGTCCTCTTAGTCCACACTTGAAGTGTGTTATGTCTGATTTTTGTTGTTGTTATTTTGATTCCGCTTTAAATGTCACTGATGCCTCTATTGGTATTTATTTCGATTTTGTTCTCTTCTTGACACAGTATTCAAATAGTTTCTCAATTGTCTTACCATATTTTGGAGTAGAATCCCTTGCCTGCTTAAGTTTTTGCCAGGAAAAACTGTCAATATTTTGAAATCACCATAGTTTCTGACATTTCTTCACCTGGAGCCATAGTTTATATTCTGGCCTAAGACTATATTCTGGATCTAACAATGTCAATTTGAAACCTTTCGATTTTTAAATTATGTAATTACGAAATTCCTGAAAATTAGGCATATCTATTGTTAAATATCTTTTTTGTATATCCGTATAAGAGTATCGCTCATAACCTTTGCTTTATTGCACGTCAGACGTATAAACTGTTATGAGTATTGCTGTGCAGGAGCATCTTTAGTTTTCTTTTCTCTATTATAACTTCACCAAGCCGAAATGTCCCAAATTTAAATACAACATTCCACGGTGCTATTACCCGAAGTGATAATTTAATCTTAATTTTTCAAATGGATAATGTTTCTTGTTCCTAAGTTTGTGACTTGCAGAAATAACATTATTTTAAATTCTTGATGCCATATTTTTGACACTGATTCTCTTTACTTCAATTTTGTTGAATTTCACGAAGCACAACATTTATTTAGTGTAGTTTAAGTTTTACAAAATGTTCTGGGCCCATAACCTGTCGGGTGTATTAGTTTAATGGTTTGATATTTTTTAATAAGAGAGAACCACTTAATGTGTCAGGGAATAAATTTCTAATAATATTTATTTTAACTGCAGTAATAAAAATAATAATACGATATTATACAATATTTACTTTATATGATCAATTGAAATGTATGTATTGTATTTAAAAGACGTGCCAGGAGTGTAGTGACTGAAGAATAGGCACGGGAAGCGTGCAAGGTTTCCCCAAGTATTTCTTTAAACAAAATTATGTGGTATTGACGTTTTTATAATAGTCTCATCGATTAGAAAATATAAAAATTGAAACCCAATTTCAATAATGTGCATTAAATATCCAAAGCAATAAACAATATATTAAATAAATATACCCATTAAAAAAATGTATTTGTGAAATCCTAATTAAAGCGTAAAAACAAAATTAATAAAAAATCAGGACTATTACTATACGGAGACTATTAATATTAAGTTAGTGAATAAGTTATGAGTTAATGAATATCGGTCTACCATGTAGACTTCTTCAGACCTTTACCTTTTTTTATCCAGAACAACCTAAGGCTAAACAATTGTCCAAAATAAATGTATCAGATATTAAAGAATACCTGCATATTTAAAGAAATACGTTTTTGTAAGAAGCGTACTTCAAAAAGTAGTATAGAATTTACCATCAAAGACATTTTCTTTTCATGAATTAAATAACCTACATTAAATATGAAGACCTTGACATATCCACAAGAAAAGTCACTCAACTAAAAAACCCACCAACGTTTTCAATTAATGAGAGCTTTTCGCTAATTAAGTGTGTTTTTGAAAGCAAACATCTTCAATATTGGTTGGGAGTTAGGGTGGCGTGTAGGAGAGTTTTAGACTAGCGTAAGAGATGAATACAACATGGGCACTAAATTAGAAATTTTACAGACATAATATCCCCTTCTTGGAGACAGGGGACGTGTTGAAAAAGGAACACCTTTTAGAATTTTTTTATGAACAATCCGTTCTGGTAGAAAACAATTAATTATAAATGACAATATCGTCTTTTTAACTAATTTGTAAAAATCATGGTTATTGTTATCAACCATCACCACTCATGGTTCTTGTTTGAAAAAAACTTCACCCAACAGTTCAAATGTGCCTGCAGGTATGTTTGTGAACTTTATTCAACGAGTGAAGTACCGACCTTGGACAGGCCCTCCGCAGTCCGAAACCTTATACACTGAGCCTCCACGGAGTGTATTTATCACGCCCTTGAGGAAGGTATCGTGATAAATACACTCTGAATTTCATGAAACGATTAGTAAATAAAGGATAAAATTAAATTTAAATGTGTGATAATAATAATTTGATTTAAGATGATCACATGTTAAGGAACACATTTATTGCAGTTTAATAACTGGTAGCTAAACTGTGAAACCATGACCCTCCCACCCACCTATAAACGTACAGTGATGATGACAATCTCACCCACTCATACATGTAAAATGGTGATGAATATCTGCCAATCCCCTTCACGTACAGTTGTGATGACTCTTTAACTACCCATACACGAATAGTGGTGATAGTCCCCCCCCTCACCCATACACGTACGGTGGTGATAATCCCCCACCCATACACGTACGATGGTGAAAATCCCCCCCCCCACCCATACACGTACAATGGTGATAATCCTCTCACCCACCTATACAAGTACAGTGGTGATGACTCAACCAACCACCCATAGAGGTACAGTGTTGATGACCCTTCCATCCACCCATACAGGCACAGTGGTGAGGTAGGACCAATGGTAATATTGATATCATTACTACCATCCGTTTATGGGTGGGCATGTGGGTCATACACGTACATCCCCTTAGTCAAAGAATATGAACATGTTGAGCTCCCATAAAATTTTGAATCACTTTCAATTCTTCCTTGTGAGATATTTGAATTGTTTGTGGAATGATTTTGCAAATGGTAGTATTCTTTTTAAGGCGGTCCCTACAGACAAGTGAACACTTATACTAATCTTTAGGCCAAACTTCTGTTATTTAAAATATGTTGTGGTTGGTCCTTAAAAATGTTTCATAATGATAATTAATGCATGTTGCATGTACATGCACGTTTCAGCTTTCCTGCTTCCTTTAGTATTTTATAATTTCTAATAAGTGACTATATTGGATCTTAAAAAATACGAACCAAATAACCCAAGCATATTAGATGATTCTCTAGCTTCTAATTATTCGCACAATATGATTGTCTGCTTGCACACTGTAGAATAACGGTAATCAATCAATTCGCGCATTTACTTTATAACATACTCAATAGTTAGCATTAATAAGTACAAGCTGATGTTATAAGGCCTCACTCAGCATATATTTATTTATGTTCTAATATCTTAGCCCTAGATATTTCCTTGATGAGTACTTTAAGCGGAGTATAATGTAGTTTACACCAAGTGGTTACCGTACGATTTATGGCTTTCAGTTCTGTTAGCTAACCACTCCAAAACTCTGAAACTCTCGACCTAGGCCATCATTAAATATTATCTCTGTACTCCTTATGGACCCTCATTCCTTATTCACATAGAATTATAATTCTACTCAAAGATAACTCATACTTGTGTAATTTCTATAGTAAGTCTAGTATTTTAGGGTGTATAATCCGTATCTAAATTTGGTATATCTGATAAATCAGCTAGAAGAACCGTTCAAATATGTTTTGTATTAATCTAGTGTGCCTACCGAGAGAACCAGTCTACTAATCTTACGTCGTTAAATCTACTGTGTTTGCCAGGAGTACTATTCTATTATCTTTAGTTTGTAAAGTTATTAGGTCTACAAGATGATCATTCTGGTATCTTTGCTTGATGTATCTCGTGAGTAGTTGCAGTTATGATTTATTCTAGCACAAAATTAAGTCAAATTTAGTTTTGTTTAGAATTAGGTTTACATCACATTTTACTAGATTATGTATGTCCTAATAATTAACATTGAATTTATTGGAAATAAATAAACAATGTATATTGTACAGTCTTGAATCATATATAAATATTCAAACTACTGATAAACAGCTAAATGAATTATTACATTAGGAGAATAGAAAGAGTTATCTTATAAGTAGTGATGATAACCCTAATACATGTCTCGTATGAAAGAAGTTAGTTAGTTGGTTAGAAATATTTAGTAGAGAAACGTAATTTGATCAGTAATTTAGTACATTAGTTTTCTTGGTTCGTAATTTACTAATTATATTGTTATGAATACAGCAAAAAGTCTATCACACATGAATGGACAGTCATAAAATGAGTATTATTAAGAGAATTACACAGAAACTAGGTTAAGTAAATGGATTTATTAATGTATTCAGATTCAATCGTTCTTCAATTATTTTCTTATGACTAAAGTAGAACATTGATTGAGGGTGAATGGCTAGGTACAGATTGAATGTTAAATAAACGAGGTTTCAGTTCAATGAGTTGTTAATCGATTTAGTTCAACGTGTGGTGTGCATTCCCGGCAGTGTTCCTTCGTCTGCTGGGAAAACCATTAATTAAAATGAAGTTAGGGGATTAACATGCATGGCTTAAGCCTTTTATGTCACCTGATTTAAGTTTTAAGATGTTAATAGATAATTCTTACGTCAGATACAGATTATATGTATTTTATAAACTGTTTTCTGTCGCTTCTATATGTATAAACAACAATAGGGCAATGCTATGTCAATTGCACACCATACGTTCTGTTGTACATTATAAAATAAAGTATAGGATAGTGACAAGGTTGATTTGATTCCACTATATAATATGAAGTAATACCTGATATTACTGCATAAACAAACCTTTGCTTACCCTAACTGTAAACGTTTATTTTTTGATATTACAGCCTACACTTACCAACAATGGATAAATGTCAAAAGATTCATCCTCACTTTAAATGTTGTATTTAAACTAATGTCATAAAGCAATAAACTACACATATGAAATGTGTTAAACATTGCCATTTTAAAATATAATTTTTGAGAAGACAAAAGTTTGAAGAAACGAAAGTTAAAAAAACAAACAAAGTTTCAACGTTACACCATTATATTTGAAATGTAACGGTCTACAACGAATTATTACTTTTAATACTTTTAAAAAATATGGTCTTGAATTATTTCACTTCAAACAATTAATATGTTCATCATTTTGAAACGGACCAGTCAAATATTTGTTGCGACACTGATCTTTGTGGATATGCAAAAACGTCAACTCTATATGTAGATATTGAGCCATTCTACATCAATAAATTATATATAAAACTCCGGATACCTGGGGAAAACTGGCATTTTAAGTCATACCTTTACAAGACATTTTTCTTCATTCTGGCCCATAAAACTAGTTCATAAATACGGGGTTTCCACAAAAGATCATAAAAAAAATCATACTTTATAAGTGATATGATTTATTTAATTCCTAAATTTCTATCTTAAGTTCTAAATAAGTTTTATTTATCTAATTTATAGCTACAGTTATTTAATTTCTGTGACACGAGTAGCTCATCAAGTTTTACTCAAATTGTGTTTAGCATTTTCTTTCAATATTTAGCATGTATAGTAGCAGAGCAAACGCCATACGCTAACTCAGCGCAGTGCATTGCGACGCCGCAACAAAAGGCTCGAAGTGTTATTTGGCTTACAGATCAGCTTACGGACCAGTTGTGGTGGTGACGCTCCTACGGATAAAACCATGCGAAAATGGCTAAGTTCGTTTAAAGAACCTGATAGGCCACGTGTGTCAGAAGAGAATATGTATTGAATCAGAACTTCATGCCAACAAAGCCCTAAAGAACTTTTGGCACGATGCTGTCTCCAGTTGGGGATTATTTGTTTATGCTCAGAAAATTAGAAATTTGAACCATCTAAGGGAACGTATAGTTGCTTGTGTGGCAATCCACATGGTGGCCAGGACATGGCAGGAGGTGGAATATCATTTGGATGTTTGCCCTGCCACTATCGGAGCCCATATTGAAATTTACTTTAGCGAATAAATCGTGACTATATTACCTTTAAAATTGTGCATAACAAATTAGATTATTTTTTATTTCGTTAAATTATTTAACCTAAAAACGCCGGATTTCTTTCTTCCTGTATATCCGCTCATTACAGATACACCCTGTATAATAAATGTTCTCTACATTACGATAGCTATTTATACATTTGGATATATGTTAAAGCGAAATAGTTATGACTTTTTGTATAAATAATATCTAAGCAATTCATAATGTTTATGTAGATTACAAATTTATAATGTGATATATAACAAACAATATTTAAAATTATACAAAAACTACAAATGAATTAGACCATCCGAAGCAAATTATATTTAATCAATAACTAGTATATTATCTTTAATAAAGAAAAATAACAAATAAAAAATACATAAATAACTTACCGGTATAGTTCTTTACCAATTACCGTTAAGTGGGGTGGAAAACATATTCACTCAAAACTTATAATGAATTTGCGTTTACATAAAATAGATTAATGTTATTATTATTACTATATTATTTTACATCTACGATATTAACGTACAGTAACTATTGATTTTTACGGGATTTTACAAAAAAAGTTGGATCTATTATTTATAATCATGTGTCATTGAAATAATATCTAAGGAAACTATGCTAACATTAATATATAACTAAGCCTCAAACATAAACGACAGTACCACAATTCACTAAAAAAAAACATAAAAACATCTTTTGCGTGATAACTAAAATACAAATTATATATAATATTCATCATTACTTGAATTATTTTCATTGACAATTAAAAAAAATTATAATAGAAGGTTAATTCGATCATTCACGGCAAACAATAATAGCGTGAATATAATATTTTATTAGTTATTGCGAGCTTTTTAAAATTGTAGCGCAAAGCTCATACATTTCCATTTTGCCATTGAAATGATTTAAAATAAATATTATAGATACATCATTATTTGACTCATCAAATGTCTTTGTTATCTCCCAGGGACCTACAAACTCCGATCCTCATTCAACTCTGTAAAATTTAAAATCAATAAGTTTCTCATATATTTCTTTTAATAAGGGAGTTCAACTTAACCATTCGAAGTCCTTGTTTACAAAAAACACATGGAGTTGTTGTAAAGTGTTGGCTTATTACTGATATACTTACAACACAAAGTAAGAGTCTGTAACGTTACATTTATACCAAGGACTTACACAGATTGAAATTAAAACTATTGAACTTCATAATTTTATAATCGCTCTGAATGTATTTTTTGTGTGTATATAACATTTAGTTTGTCTTTTGTTGTTTTGATCATGTTTATTAGTCTGGGTTATACCGTGCTAGAATAGTTATAAATAAAAATATAAAGTTTTAATTGGGACTGTGTGATTACTCCAACCTCTTACATGCTAAGCGAGTAAGTTAATAGTAGGAACAAAATCATTATAATGTTAGGTTTGTCACTAGAATTCCAAACCTAAACGTGTCGATGACTACGTATGATCGAGTGACGAATAGCAGACTACATCGGAGCCTGGAAGAGTGGCAATTATCAGCTTATCAAAGTTAATTTCTTCCAATATTCTTAAGCGAAAAACACGAACAGTTTCGTTAAGGTAGAAAAGCATGTTTTAGCCCACTGACGGTGACATTGTAAGTCTACTGTGGAAAACGGCACAGAGAAGAAGGAAACAGATGTCTCATTCAGTAGTGCACCAAATGTGTGTCGAGTCCTTATTTATTTCTTCATTTTGCCAGACATACGAAACGTTAATTACTAAGGATGTAATTATAAGCATTTGTGTGTGCCAATATTCAATCGAATAATTAAAGTTTTATAAAAAGTGTTTAAATATCTGTATACTTATTTATTAAAGTTATTTTCAAACAAATACTAATATGTAGAATAATTTCTTCAAAATAAGTTAAAACAGTCACTTAAGTTTAGTATAACGCAACAAGAGGTGTCTCCAGGGGTAACACGTGCACCGCCCCTCGGTGTGTTCAATACCTCCTGAGTGGCTGTTACACCAGACAAGACTTCCCTTTTACTGTACCTTCCCTTTTGATAGAAATATAGTACCTACTTAATCGCAAGGCCGGTAGATAAATAATTATTTATTACATTTATGACAGTCGGTGAAGAGATAACCAAATGCACATTAGTTGTATTACCCATACTTAGTGCTTTTGTATCCAACAAATAAACATAATGTCTTAAAAAAAAGACTTAGAAGTCTCAATCAAACATTATTGATACAACCTGTGCGTATGTGATTAAAAAAACAACAAAAACCACAAATAACATATCTTTATATTAACTAAATTCAACCAAATTTTAGGTAATACTTTTCCTTGATAGGTTCTTCTTTTTTACTGTATTTACTTTTTTCTAAATTGCACCCATTTGAAATAGTTAAGCTTACATATATATAAAAAAAACACATATCCTTCAATACATTTCAAGGCAGTTTTATTACAAACAATAATTAATTACAACAACAGTTAATTACAAAACTAAATTACCTGCTGCAATGTTTATAATCGAATAAATGATCTGTGACGTTTTTCGTCTAACCTTTAATTGTACTTTTCCACATTACTTGATATTTAAGCTAGACAAGGTTTGTTGTGATTAGTACAATTCCACTTTCTGTCAAAATACCCCACATATTTTGTTATTGTACGCCAGTTTCAGAACGGAAAGTTATGTAATAGTTATCATGTCATATAGGTTAACAGATGACTACTGACAATTTTCAGCAATTACAAATTTTCTCTAAATCAGCTTCGATTCGTGTTTTCGTATTTAGAAAAGAGCCAATTTATTGTTTTAAATACTTATTTGTTTTGATTCATATAAAATAATAATTGTCATTTTGTCTGTATAAAATGACAGCTACAGTCTGTATAAAATGTATAAAATACATTTTATACATGTCATTGATACATGTATAAAATGTAAATACATAATTTACTTTAGAGGGTTATGTAAGGGTGGTCTTGCAGTTGAGGGTTAGTAGTGTAAGACAATCTAACACAAATCATATCACATATAAGCCTCACCATGTTTCCGGTTTTGCAGTTGAGGGTATATAGGACAAAATAACACTAATCATGTCATACGTCAGCCCCACCGTATTTTCAGTCTTACACTGATCATGTCATACGTCAGCCTCACCGTATTTTTGGTCTTGAAGTTAAGGGTCAGTAGTATAGGACAATCTTACACTGATCATATCATACCTCAGCCTTACCGTATTTTCAGTCTTGCAGTTGAGGGTCAGTAGTATAGAACAATCTAACACTGATTTTGTCACACGTCAGCCTTACTGTATTTTCGGTCTTGCAGTTGAGGGTCAGTAGTATAGGATAATCTAACAATGATCATGTCATACGTCAACCTTACCATATTTTAGGTTTTGCAGTTAAGGGTCAGTAATATAGGACAATCTAACACTTATTTTGTCACACGTAAGCCTTACTGTATTTTCGGTCTTGCAGTTGAGGGTCAGTAGTATAGGACAATCTAACACTGATCATGTCATACGTCAGCCTTACCGTATTTTCAGTCTTGCAGTTGAGGGTCAGTAGTACAGGACAATCTAACGCTGATCATGTCATACGTCAGCCTTACCGTATTTTCAGTCTTGCAGTTGAGGGTCAGTAGTATAGGAAAATCTAACACTGATAATGTCATACGTCAGCTTTACCGTATTTTACTCTAGGTATAAAGGTACAACAACAATACACGTACTACGGTAGTAAAACATTACATATTGATCTGTTGATACACTTAAAGCATCATTTTACCAACTAACGTGGCTAACACTGATCTAATCTAATGACTTGTGCTGACACTGACGTAGGTTGAATCTAATCTAATGAAATTCACTACCAAAGAGGTACATACTTGGTCAAATTAGCAACATTGAAAGTTAAATGAGTGGTTACTGCAAGTATAACTTATTAAAATAAAATTGAGTGGATTTTTATATTTCTAATCCTAATAACAACTATTTCAGTATAAATATAACGGTACATAGTTAAATGCTACACAAGTAATAGTTTTATTGTTTCTTTGGTTTACCTTTGAAGTGGAATAAACACCTGTCGTACCTTGCCAAGTGATACCTCATTTAGTCTCAACTTTGCTCATTCATCACTTATTTAAAATTTGTATGTAAAGACAATAAAAATAAAACTAGTAAGTTTTTCCAATTTAACAGGTTTCTATTGTAAAAATAATGTGGATTTAGGGAAGAGTTTGACACTTCCCTAAGTAAAACTTATGGGATAAATAAAACAATATACTAGTGGTTTATTTTAAATATAAAAAAGGCGTGTGCCACAGTAGGTCATAAAATATTGTTAAGAAAGCTATATAGATGTGGCATTAGATGTATTGTCGTAAATGACCCAAAAGATATTTACTAGGGAAATTCCAATGTATTAAAATTGGCATTGCATAATATGGGAGAGATTAACAATGGAGTGCCTCAAGGCTCAGTTCTCGGAGTAATTCTTTGTATTATTTATATAAATGATCTTTGTAATACTAAATTTGGAAGGAAACACAACATATTTTTCTGATGATATTTTTAAAATTATGTTAAAAACAAGTGGATAAAAGTTGAGACAGCCATGAACCAACACCTTGAAGTAATTCAGTGATGGTTCACCATGACCTACATGGTTCTCAAAACCGAACAATTTTAACTTGGAAAAAGATATACATTTCTTGGGTCAAATAAAATATAGGTGTTCTGATTGCCTTGTGGGTCAAAATGGGTGCTCAACAAATAAATATAAGATCGTACATTAGTGTGGTAGCATAAAATATTTAGGAATTTTCTTGGATAAAGGGTTACATTGGAAAATACATCTTTCCATACCAAAGTATAAACTAAATAATATTTTATTTTCTCACAGAAATTTGCTGTGAACAAAGCGTATGTTGTACGTTGCATTAGTTCGAAGCCATATAGAACATGGGATATTTCATTGGGGTGGCACATATTGTTCTAATATCAATTCGACCTTTTTGTGGCAAAAATATTGTATTAGATTAATGAAATTAAAAACCATAACTGAAGCTTCTTGGCCTTTTTTTTGTTTGAAAATTCTTCTATTGAAATACATTTTTGTTTTTAAAGTATTAAAAATGTTTTATAATTGAATAATAGTAATAATTATGAAACAGGTATCGAATAAAAAAATCTGAGAAATGCTGACATTTTTAATTTACCAAAGTCCAATAATACTTTTTTACTAAATCATTTGTATACATTGTACCCTGGCTGCACAATAACATTCAGTAACATATGAAATTGTAAAAACATATATACTTTTGCTAAAAAAAATTAAAAATTGGCTTTTTTAAATAGATATTTTAGATTATCTGTTAAATATACAAATAATGTAAATTATTGAGTGAGATATTTAGATAGGGTTTCTTAAAAGTTGACTTAAGCTAACTTTTACTATTCACTGTAAACAAGACCTATTTTTGTATTTTATTGAAAGTAAAAGTCATAGGCAGTATATTATTGTGGTGTATATCTTATGTAATGTAAATATTTTAATTGAGACGGAATAACGTTATTATAAAAAACAATTTGACTGCTGAGTAGTATTTTGTTAAATGCATAGGAAGGGAACCTCCAACCAGGCCTAGTCTTGGAGGCTCTACACTCCTTCTTTTTGCTATTTATTTCTTGCTATTTATTTTCTTTTGCTTACATATCCTTCTTGTAAATATTTAAAATTATTGTATTTGTTTGTTGTGTATAGAATCTTTATTGGAAATGATCAAACTCGGCTGTTATATTTGTTTGTCCATTTTTTATATTGTGTATGATCTTTTTACCAACTTTTTACTTTTCTTAGAATTGGTTTTATTTATGAAGTCACACTTAGTAAGTGAGGACTAATTTGTTATTTTGGACTTTCCTGTTTATGTGTTTGCCATGTACAAAATGTAAAAAGGAGAAAAATAAATGTTATTATTGTCTGCCCAATAGCTCAGGAATTAATGTTCCAGCTAAACTACAGTGGTATAATTCATTTATTTCCTCGTTAAACGTGACATTCTCAACAGCTTTTCTTTAATTCCAAGAATTATTTAAGGGTTTTGTAAGTTAGTTTTATTCTTCCAGTTTCCTTTATTACGCATCATACAAAATCAGCAATCAGTAAGTTTTTTATGGAATATTACATTTAAAAAACTGCTACTCATTTGAAAGTACCTTATGAATAATTTTGTATTGGTATTTGTCATTTCCTTATTAAAAACTACATCCAAAACGATCAAACTAAGAAAATGAGTTCAATTATAAGCTTTTGATTTCTTATGATATAGACAAATAAATATTCAAATTGGAGAAATTTATGGCCAGTTAAGACATAAAAGCAGTCCATAACTGTATCAGCTGACGACATTAACCCTCTACCATAACTGTATCAGCTGATGACATTAACTCTCTACCATAACTGTATCAGCTGACGACATTAACCCTCTACCATAACTGTATCAGCTGACGACATTAACCCTCTACCATAACTGTATCAGCTGACGACATTAACCCTCTACCATAACTGTATCAGCTGACGACATTAACCCTCTACCATAAATGTATCAGCTAACGACATTAACCTTCTACCATAACTGTATCAGCTGACGACATTAACCCTCTACCATAAATGTATCAGCTGACGACATTAACTCTCTACCATAACTGTATCAGCTGACGACATTAACCCTCTACCATAACTGTATCAGCTGACGACATTAACCCTCTACCATAACTGTATCAGCTGACGACATTAACTCTCTACCATAAATGTATCAGCTGACGACATTAACCCTCTACCATAACTATATCAGCTGACGACATTAACTCTCTACCATAACTGTATCAGCTGACGACATTAACCCTCTACCATAACTGTATCAGCTGACGACATTAACTCTCTACCATAAATGTATCAGCTGACGACATTAACCCTCTACCATAACTGTATCAGCTGACGACATTAACTCTCTACCATAAATGTATCAGCTGACGACATTAACCCTCTACCATAACTGTATCAGCTGACGACATTAACTCTCTACCATAACTGTATCAGCTGACGACATTAACTCTCTACCATAACTGTATCAGCTGACGACATTAACTCTCTACCATAACTGTATCAGCTGACGACATTAACCCTCTACCATAACTGTATCAGCTGACGACATTAACCCTCTACCATAACTGTATCAGCTGACGACATTAACCCTCTACCATAACTGTATCAGCTGACGACATTAACCCTCTACCATAACTGTATCAGCTGACGACATTAACTCTCTACCATAACTGTATCAGCTGACGACATTAACCCTCTACCATAACTGTATCAGCTGACGACATTAACTCTCTACCATAAATGTATCAGCTGACGACATTAACCCTCTACCATAACTGTATCAGCTAACGACATTAACCCTCTACCATAACTCATATCCGGATATCAAATAAGAGTATTTCATTATCAAAAGATGAACTTTAGTCTCTGGTAAATCATTACCTATCGTATGGTAATTTCTTTTTGTATTGCATTTTTTAAGGACCAAGAAAGTGAGCCTCGGAGTTGAGGATTGTGGAAAATAATGTACATATGTTTACAGGATATGTAAAATGTATATAATCAACTGAATAATTGTTAAATAAACAAAATGGTATTTGGAAGTTTTTAAATTTCTCGAGGTACCTAATTTGTTCAACAACTCGTTCGTAATTCATGCTGTTATGGGTATCCTCAACTAAGGAAGTCTATGCCCTGTGATATGTCACTTTGAAGTTGCTAAGTTGAATGTCACAAGTCTCCTCTCTAAGGAACCACTCTGTTACAACTTTGAAGATTGACATTTCCTGACACTAGTTTTAACTCTTGTAACAGTGATGTGTAACAACAAATTTTCTAGAATCATATATTATTTTATTTTAGGAAACAACATTTCAAACCGCTTTTACAGTACAGCTTTGGTGCACTTCTAAAATACAACATGAGATTTTAAATAATAAATTATTTAAATCATTTTTCATAAAGTAAAAAAATCATTTATTATGTTGAAACAAATCTTAAGTCCAACCTTTCAGCACTAATTGAGCTTAAAGTAAATGCTCACATTTTCTTCCTTTAACAGTTTGCCATTATGCCTTCTACAGATTTGCTTAAGGTTTACTCAGTTATTAAACATGCTTCTTTTTTTAAAGAGTATACAACAATTGTTTTTTAATGATCCTATAGGAAATAATAAATGATAAATCTGGAGATCCTGGAGCCATTTTTATCCTCTTAAGCGAATCCATTTATGATGAAACCTTAAATCCACATATTGTCTCACCAACGTGTCGAAGTGCAATGAGCATCATCATGATGAAACATTAACTCCACATATTGTCTCATCAACGTGCGAAGTTCAATGAACATCATCATGATGAAACAATGAGTTATCAGAGTTTTCAACTTATTGATTTTTAATTTACAGAATTGTACAATTTTTAAGCCTATTATTATAAATTTTTCACTCAAATTTACAATATCCGTACGTTCAGCTTTTATGGATGCTGGAAATGGGACTCGAACAACCAACGTCGATATTCACTACAGCATTTTTTGTTGATAATTTTGTTACATAATGTAATGTAACAATAACAATAACTGTTTACATTGACATTTAGCTAAAAAGGGTACTTAATCAAAAAATAACCATTATGTTGGTCAAGTCATCTGTTATCACATTTGCGCACCACTTACTTCTGGAACTGAATGCATTTTATATACTCTGTGGTCGTTCCTCTTGGATTTGTTGTGGACACATGGCTGCCGTAGGGGATCTTCAATAAACATAAATAGTCTGTGTTTTGTGACACCTGTTACATTTTATATACTCTGTGGTCGTTCCTCTTGGATTTGTTGTGGACACATGGCTGCCGTGGGGGATCTTCAATAAACGTCGGCACTGGTGGCGCAGTGCTGTAAACCAGCTACTCGGGGACAAAGTGTTTGGGAGATTGTAGGCGATAGGTTCCATGCTCGGTACTCTTAATACCGACACGGCGTCTGCTCAATGGTTGCCATCAACGTAGACACTACTAGAGAAATCTGGAGTGTCCGTATTGAATGGTAGTCAAGGTTCAGATGTTGTGTAGAGAAGAGAACTGAGTGTCAGACTTGTCAGTTAGCTGAAAATCAGACCAACACTACGTGGTTCGGATTCCACGTAAAGCTGTAGGTCCCATAATTGCCCTGGCTATTGGGCTATTAATAAATAGTCCTTTCTGAGCTAAGTCGACCTCAGATAGTAACAATGACTACACTCGTTCATCTACACTCATCACACTCATTCACTCCTCATATTCGCCCATATCTCTACGATCGGCGTCTTACAGATGAATAATGAATAATAATGAATAATGAACATAAATAGTCTGTGTTTTGTGACACCTGTTACATTTTTCGGCCAAACTAAATTAGGTCGATTACTTAAACGTCCTGTAAAGGTAAATTGATTAAAATACTTTTTGATAATATCGGAATGTTTACGGAATTCATTTCTGGGAATTTGTCATTGTAACAGTGACAAACTTCTTTATAGGCTGTTTCACGATTTCAAAATCCTCTCATATTTAGTCGTTCTTTCTCAGACAATTTCACTCTTATGAAATAAAACCTGCACGCAAATAGAAATTGTCGACTACATTGCTTCTAAGATGCCACTGACTATCTCGTCAGAAATGGTGGAACCTTTGTCCACTTGGGATTACCATGCTTTATTCTATACATATTTCATCACCATCAACACCAATCTTTAATAATATTAACTGTATTTATTCATTGCATGAAACAGTTTACATGTATTGCAATAGTCAAAGTTTGGTGGTTAAAGTTCATGCACACAAAGGCTACATTCATGCTTACAAAATTGTTACACTCACTCCTCCCTCACTTATTCAGATTTTCTTTCAAGCTTGTTGAAAAACAATTGATACCTCTAGACTAAAAGACTAATACCACAAACACGTTTTGAAGGAACTCGTTGCCTCTGTGTGAAGACCCTTTTAATTCAGTAAAGTTATGTATCACAAGGTAGATGTTTCTATAAGGAATATTGATGATACTTCAGAAATAGTGTCTCGTGATAGTGTGAAAAGACAAACAATTTGGTGCTTAAATATCGTTTAGTATGACTTTTAAAGTTTTAAATTTCCATTTTGAGCTTAAATAATGCTTGGTGAAATTTTAATTTTGGAATTTCATTTTGTTTATAACATAAATGTTTTGATTCAACCATTATTGTATATGTTGATTATAGGCTTTCCTCTAAAATAACTTACATTTAAAGAAGTTTTATGCTAAATTATCTATAAATTGTGCGTTTATATTCGAATTAATAATGTGAGTTGAATTAGTTATTATTTTTGTTACTGCGGTTTGCGATAATCAGTTGAAGACTATGTGGACAATCATGTCAGTGCCATATTAATGTAGAGGCTAGTAGCAGTACACTGCTACACTCTACCATTTGAGCCAGCTGTACTCATGTTATCAGCAATGTATTATTTTTGTGTGGTAGCTGGCATACCTCGGAAATCCCAAATTCGTTACATTCCAGGTACCAGATTTGATGTCCGTTTAGAACTACACAAGGGGAACGTACAGCTTTAAAGATTTGCTGTGGACGCGAACAACGCTCCCCCCCCCCTCTCTGTAGGTGCGATGAACTTCCCTCGTAGGGAATAAACACTATTGAATCACTTCCGAACTGGCGTGGGTTCATCGCACTTGTATAGCCCTAACCTAACCTAACATAAATGTTTTATACATAAATAATAAATAGAAGGAGTAACTATTGGAAATGGGGACACTAGATCAGTCATGTGACTGTGGAGAGTATCAAAACAATAGATTCCATAGTTACAGATTGTCCCCTGCGCTCTTTTGCGGAGAGATTAGCTAGCATAAATAGAATCAGTGATGCAGGTCTTGATGGATTGGATTTAGCTTTGTGACAGGAGACCACTTGATGTTTTTATTAATATTACATAAATGTTGGAATATTTCCTTATATACATCATTGCTTTTTATTTTTTAAACTAAAAAATGACAAACATGAATTATTAACATATTTATAGTATAATTCATAAATTGGGTTGTAGCTTAGTAGGTCAAAGCCCCGTTTGATAAACTAAAGGTTATCATTTCATGGATTCATAGCAAGTTTTGAAAGGGATCAGCTGATTATCACCAGCTGTTCATTTGTCATTGTGTTTATTATCGAAACAGTTCTAAGAAACAGTTGGTCTTAGTTTGTAACAGTGACAAAATTCATTCGAAATCCGTATTCACTCATATCTTCACTAACTTAACAAAAAAAAAAATATATATATATATATAAATTCATCATATTCCAAGTGAATATAAAGTTGAAAATAATTAGTAGTTATCGAAGCTTGGTACCAGAATATCAGAAATGTATTTTAAGCGGTTTAGAACGTCTAATGAAGGATTTTAAATACCGTAACTTGCAAACTGCGTAAGTCCTAGTAATGAGCCAAGTTTATACGTCATGCTTCTGCTTGGCTTCTAAAACACAGATTAGCATCAAAGTTTTGTGACAGAATCAGTATAAACGTTGTACTTTTAAAATCAATTCGATCATTTACAAGAAGTCTGTATGTTCCTAATATTAGTTTACCATAGATAACCGATAATTTCTTACATTAAATAATTCTAAATAGCAAATATTACAGCTTGTTGCTTATTTAATTTAGTTTTTATGGAAAGATTCAAAGGATTTTTTAGAGTTTATCTGTCACGAAATATTTCTGTCATATCCAAGTAATGCCTGAAAATTAATAAATTGATAATTGTCGTTACTGCTTTAAAATTAGGCCCATTGGATTTTTCGGCTTGATGTAAACACTAAAAACAATACACAACGATAAGGTAAATAGACATACTGGATACCCTAGCACCAAAGGCCATCGTTGTGTATAAGAGAGGGCTACAAGAGGTGTGAGAGATGGAAAGCTGGAGAGGATAGGAGGAGAGGGCGAGAGAGGGGGAGTAGGGGCGAGAGTGTAGAGATAGGGTAGAGAAGGAGAAAGAGGATGGGGAGAGAGAGAGGAAGAGTGGGAAGTCAGGGAGGTAGGGAGAGAGGGCAGATGTTGAGGTACGTACCATTTAGGAATAGGCCTAGTCGAACGAACCAGTGTTTCCAAACTCATTTCGCTGTTGCTCGTAACGATATACATCTCGCTTGATACTTGCATTAGTTAGCAGAACATATGGCAGGACTCTCACCGGTACTTCTTCTCAGGGTATTTAAACCAGGCAATAATTGAAACCCATCATTTCAAAGGCGCATGTTGTAATAACAATGCGAAGATAATGACCAAGTGAACATGTAAGCCAAGACACTTCTTTACAAAAAAGATTAAGGCGTCAAAAGGAGCGAGTGAAATACTGCATTGGAAACATTGATAAGAGCGTGAAAGAACTGTAGGATGACGTGGAGACCATCAATATTCACCGCGCATTCGACGAACTGTCCATGAGAGAGAATTACTCGCACAGGCGTATAGAGCCTGGTTGCTTTTTACAGTAAATAAAGTAAGGCAAAGTAAGAAAATGATAGCTGACAAAACAAACCCTATTCTCTATATATCACATACATGGAGATACGCATACAATATCAACTGTAGAGGGAAGTGTCATTTATGTTAATGGTGTAGAGAAATATATAAAGTTAGAAACATGAAAGACAGTTTATAATGATTGCAGGCAATTTTCCTGACGCTACCAAATATATAATGTATCATATCATTTCCCAATAACTAATTAAAAAAAATTATAAAGCAGTGTATTGAATTTCGATGTTGATTGCAGTGTAATCGTTAATAAACAGCCATAAATCATTCATTTTTATAATTAGATTTTCACATATACGTTTTGTAGACAAGTTTTCATCAAACAAATCAACATTTGAGTTTGCCAGAAGGTATGGGTGCCATATAGTAAATTAATGAATTATTAACATATTTATAGTATAATTCATAAATTGGGTTGTAGCTTAGTAGGTCAAAGCCCCGTTTGATAAACTAAAGGTTATCATTTCATGGATTCATAGCAAGTTTTGAAAGGGATCAGCTGATTATCACCAGCTGTTCATTTGTCATTGTGTTATTAATTATCGAAACAGTTCTAAGAAACAGTTGGTCTTAGTTTGTAACAGTGACAAAATTCATTCGAAATCCGTATTCACTCATATCTTCACTAACTTAAAAAAAAAAAATAAATATAAATTCATCATATTTTAAGTGAATATAAAGTTGAAAATAATTAGTAGTTATCGAAGCTTGGTACCAGAATATCAGAAATATATTTTAAGCGGTTTAGAACGTCTAATGAAGGATTTTAAATACCGTAACTTGCAAACTGCGTAAGTCCTAGTAATGAGCCAAGTTTATACGTCATGCTTCTGCTTGGCTTCTAAAACACAGATTAGCATCAAAGTTTTGTGACAGAATCAGTATAGACGTTGTACTTTTAAAATCAATTCGATCATATTACATAGAACGTCTGTATGTTCCTAATATTAGTTTACCATAGATAACCGAATAATTATCTTACTTGTAAATGAATTCATAAATATAAATATTCAGTTGGTTGCTTTATTTTATTTATTTTTATGAAAGATTCAAAGTGATTTTATTTTTGAGTTTATCTGTCACGAATAGTTTATCTGTCATTCCAAGTAATGCTGAAAATTAATAACATTGATAATTGTCGTTACGTGCGTTACACAATTAGGGCCCTTTTGTTTTGCGTTGAATGTACAAACTAACAAAACAATACACAACGATAGGTAAATGACATAGCTGGGACACCTAGCCACCAAAGGCCTCGTTGGTCAGAGGGAGGGAGAGAGAGGGAGAGAGAGGGAGAGTGAGGGAGAGAGAGGGAGAGAGAGGGCGAGAGAGGGGGAGAGAGGGGGAGAGAGGGAGAGAGAGGGAGAGAGAGGGAGAAAGAGGGAGAGTGAGGGAGAGAGAGGGAGAGAGAGGGAGAGAGAGGGAGAGTGAGGGAGAGAGAGGGAGAGAGAGGTACGTACCACTTAGGGAGTAGGCTTACGTCGTACAACCAGTGTTCCCAACAACTCATTTCGCCTAGTTCTCTAACCGGATATTACATTCATGCTATTGATATTGCATTAGTTTAGCAAGTAACACTATGGCAGGCTCTCACCGGTTACTTCTTCTCAGGGTATTTTACAACCCAGGCAAATAATTGCAAACCCAATCATTTCAAAGGCAGCATGTTTTAAAATAAACAATGCTGGAAGATAATGAGCAGTGAACAGTGAAGCCAGACACTCTTTACAAAAAACGCATTTAAGGCCGTCACAAAGGAGCGATGTGAAAATTACTGCAATGTGGAAAACATTGATAAAGAGACGTGAAAGAACTTGTAGGATGACGTGGAACCATCAATTATTCACCTGCTGGTCCTTCGACGAACTCGTCCAGTGAGAGAGAATGTACTCGTCACAGGTCAGTATAGAGCCTGGAGTTGCTTTTTACAGTAAATAAAGTAAGGCAAACGTAAGTAACTTGTACAAATAAAATAAATAAATGTGATATTAGATGAAGTGAAGGATGATAAGATTCTTTCATTGTTACTGTAAATAAATAAATATACTTGCTGAGCAATATAAATATTTTAAATATTAATTTTTGTGTTGGAAAAAAACCAGATAGTTTAAATCAATGCTAAAAACAAGCAATGTCTATTTACTCCGGCATAACCATTATAAACATGAAGTGACAGAAGATCTTGTAAAACCAGTCGGGCGAAGCTCAGAGAACTTTATACATTCCTGATGTCTATTCCTACGTTCTTGGCCTTTACGCAACAAAATAAATCTATTCCAGCTATATTATCTTCATCCTAGCTTCAACACTTTCGTGAGAACCATTTAACTTACATAACTGAATGTATTGATGTCTGCTTGAATAATTCGTTTAAGTTTAAACACACATCAAATTGTATTGAAGGGCCTTAGTTAGTCTTTCAGTAAAGTACTTCAGAATAGAGTAATTTTACTTATTTTAATACAATAAGTACAAAACATTTTTGTGTTTCCTAAAGTTGAGTAACGCTAGGAATAAATGTATTTCCTATACCAAGTATTGCAAAGTTGATATAAGATATCTGCTAAGATGTTGGTGATAATGCCAGGTTATACTGGTAAGTCTCATGGTTTTGTCACCGAGAAATGGAATAAAACTGTGTGTTACCTACATTACGCCTCCCTTGCAGTTCCATATGTAATTTCCTTCCATATTTATCTAAAGACCAGATTAGCTTCCTTAGTTTGCTCCACGTGGCCCAGATCCTAGGGATTTAGTTTTCACATCTCGTGAGGGATAAAACGTAATTTAAAACCTTATCTAATACGTCTACTTGTGATATTTTCTCAATAACGCCAATGTAATGGAACGATTTTGAAAATTAGAGTAAATAAAATTATAATCTATTGTATATTTTTGATTGAAACTTAATTATGATAAAACGTGTTGTCCATGTGGATAGGGAAAAGGAAAAATTAATGATAGGTCCTTAAGTGGCGAGACTCGAGACACTGTTTAGCAAGGATATTCTTACTAAAATAACAATTTTGTGTGCGTTGAAAATTAGGTATTGCCAAATTTTCCTAGTTTTTAGATCCAATCTACACGGTTTTAAATTAAATTTGATGAAAAGTGCTGATACGTTTACAAAAACAAGTTTAATATATTTGTAAAAAAGTTTTTTTCAATAGAATGTGGCAAATTTTCTCTAAAATACCAGGACCACTGAAATTTGGGCTGAAAACATGATAGGGTTAATAAATACATATATATGTATTATAACTAGTGTAGAAATATTTCTGAAATAAGCATATATCTGTAATGTTTAGTAATCGAATGATTTGTATTACTATAAATATACGCTCAAGCTAAATATTTGCTTAAAGTTTTAATATTTTTTACAAGGTTAAAAATAAACATGACATCAAACACTCCATTCTAATAATGAGTGTTTTAGCAATAACAGAATAAATAAAGGTGAGACAGGAGAGTATCTGAGATGGCACGAAGGTAATAATGATACCAGCCACTTCCCTATGACATGTTCACACATTTCAAAATGTGGGAACTCTTGTTCTGACAAACTGTGTCATAATATTTTGCCTATGAATACTTTAATAGCACCAATATTTATATCATTTAAAAAATCACATTATATTACTTTTAGTGTGTGATTGTTTAACTACTTTTAAATTGAATCTGAAAGTATAATTTACTGTCAGTTGAATATTTTAAATAGTCTTCATTTTATTTAGTTGTGGAAACTTACCATAATGCATAATTGTATAAATTCCACTGAAACTAAGAATTTTCGTTACAATACATTCTAAACTGTGTAAAACATTTATAATTTTTGCAACTAAAACATATTTGTTACAGAAAACACGTTGAAGTAAAGATTTAGGAAATAATTAACGAGAAGAAAGATAGAAATTTTAAACAATCAATACAGTAGTTGGAATAAGTTTATTTTTATAAATATTTTTATGTTTTCACTGCTACTTAAATTTGTATTTATTTATTACAGCTAAAATAATTGTACACTAAATTAATAAATACATAAATACTCTTTTAACTAAGTAGGAATACATTATTTTAAAATAATGAGAACTATGAGTTTAGGTTACAATTTGTTATTCCTCATATTATAAATGGAGTGTTGTTATTCCTGTTACACAATATGTAAGAAGGTTTAGGTAAACTTTTTAAGAGTGTAAATATTCCACGTTCCCATGTGTACTCCATCTTGGCACCAGACGAACCATGAAGAACGAACATACTTGTTGTACATAATTATTAGTGCCAGCAATCAGCTGATCTACTACTTGAGAAACCATTCTGGGCAGTCGACGAATATGTCCTGACGAAAACAGATTGTCTGATGTAGACTAACGATTTAAAAAACTCAATTAAATTTTTTAGTTTGACATCTACATAAAATATCTACAAAACGTTGACAAGATTCAAAGCCGAGTGAAAAAAAATATCCTAAGCAACTCTCGTGAGACACTTCCAATCCCTGTTTGGCCAGATGAGATCGGATTTTGAGAACGGGCAATGAGAAATGTTTCTTCACAAATTGAGATGAAGTCTATATACTGGCTGGTTGGCTTATTGGTTGGAAGTTATACAACACTAAAAACATATTGCCACCTGTGAATATAAACAATGCATAATACACTCACCAAGGCGGGACTAGTAAGATCTATTGAGATACTAATACTCGTATACCACTAATGACTACAATAGATTTTTCCACCACATATTTTACTTGATGATTCATTTCCCCAGGTGATTCATTTTCCCGTCAAGTTTTACAACCTTATCAACCACAGAGTATGTTAATCTACTACTCTGTGTTATCAACCCAACAGTAGCCTCGGATATTGAAATCTAACATCAGGACGTGATCTTCATGATATTAACTTTTCATGTCAATGATTAAAAGTACAGTCGATGACTTGTGGAAGAAGAGAAAGGGCTTAGTAAGATCAGGAAATTAAAAGATAATTTCAACCCGAAACAGAAATCTCAATCCATCCAAATCCTGAATGAAGTAGGCCACAGTTTGGCCGGCCACGTGTCCGCTTCATTGATTGAAGCGTGTTGAGACTCAGGCACTGTAATCTAGAAAGTGTTATAGCCACTATTTTAGTTTTGTTTTTAATATGTTGATGTCAACAGAGAAGTCCCCTACCCTTAAGAAAATTGGAAACTGTCCAAAGTGACGTCAAGGCTAAACATGTTTCGCAACAACAGAGATGCTGGTGGAACCACTGCCAACATTTATCTTATTACCAATCTTTCTCATATCATGCTGAGGAACATCCCTGGTTTTATGGTCGTTGGCCCTACTGATGACTTTTAACCATCCCTATTCCCTGATTGTAAAGAAGGATCAACCAACTTATTCTGATCATAGGCCTATTCATTAGAGTGCTGAGAAATGCCCATCTTATCCATTCCTTTAAGGGTAATGATTTATACATCAGGTGCATGGTCACCTCATAAAATTGTATGTTTTTGTCTCTATTCAACTTGGCGTGCAATGAAGGTTGGATCCGAGGTAACTAAGTGTTAAGGTAGAAGTATTTCTTGTCATTGATCTTATTTTTCATGAGTCTTTTTTTTCTTTCAGAAAATCATACACTTCAGACTATATGACTAATATATACGTCAAAGCGTCCAACGATACTCAATGACTTAATTATATTCAGTAGGCATTTTGTAAATTATAAAGCTGAGTTTAAGACTCATTGTCATTTATATATTCCTAAAATGACCCCCTGACTGCTTTAGTTCAAATATAAGTGTGATGTTGATTTTCTTAGGTCTGCCGAAACAGGAACTACTCATAAAGACACTGTTCTTGTAATATTTTCATACTTGGCATCCTTCAACTCAACGCAAGAAAGATGAAAGTGAGCATCACAAGAAGCTGTTTTCCTCAATATCTTTCTTTCACACTTAACACACGTGACTTGACTGGGTGCCATACCTTGTTTAACAATTAAATAAAATATGATAAACAATATTATAAACATAAAATTTTGATACGTGATATAGAAACATCCGAAGCATGATTTTGTTGTTGTTGAAGTGGTCTGTGGAGTGTAGTTATTGTTGAGTCAAGGATCTTGTTATAATGTTCTGGCTGATGGGTAGGATGATATTATTATACATGTAGCAACCCAATATGGACTGTACAAGTTGCCTTGGTTAATCTCGTTATAACTGTTCCCAAAATAAAAGACAAAGTGATATCACGTAAAAACTATTGGCAATGTCTTTAATATAGTTTGTTAAAAAACGTTGTATTATTAGGTTATTATTTTTAATTTGTTTGATTGTTGAAATATATTGCTTCACGATATATTAGGAAAATTGAAAATAATTTATATGAAATGAGATTATTCTTTGCATAGTCAACTTAATAAACTGTGGTTTAAGGTTTAGGAACAGTTTCTGATGAAAGTCCGTTTATTTTCTCTAATCTACCGTTTCTTAAAATTAAATTCCCAATTTCATAGTTTATGTCGAATTTTCATAGTATTTATCTTTAATGTGGTTGATAATATGTGTCTATTTTTACTAGGCTTAAGTTTAAAGACCTTTCAACTTAGGTATGAATTAAACTTCCACATAAAAAGTACTAGTTTTAATGAATATTCAGAAGCTACACTTGGAAAGAAGTTACAATTAATAAAAAAATTTGAATTTGTTTTACGAAAGCAACACAAATTATATTATATCTTATGTTATACCAGGTTAAAATAAATATAATCTTCCCCGGTTTTCATTGAATGGAGTACATATTATCGGTTGACAAAATTTTAATAACTATATGGATAAGATTGTTACTAGCTCTACAGTATAATATAGACAGTAAGGAAGCTTACTTTTGAGAAAAATGCAACCGGCTAGTGGTCATGTCGCAGAGCTACGCCATCTCCTCGATATGTTTCAGGGCAGTTTACTCATGTTCAAATACAATTAATTGAGTTAAAATATTAAAATTAAATAGTTTATTCACTTACCGTGCTAGCTGTTTGCCACCTCAGAGCTAGGTTCACTAGCATCGTTTGGTTGCAAGAAAAACTGCGAGCTTCGCTACTGTATATTTATATTATTCTGTGGTATAGCACAATATATTCAACCAGTCTCCCTCGACAGCACAATTGGCCATATTCTACAATAATTGTAACATATTTATAGGCCTACTCTGCAACAGTAACAGTAGTAATAAATCTTAGCTAAATTAAATATATGCAGTACAACACGTACGAGGATGATGACCCTCCTATCAACCCATACTCGCACGGTATTGATGACCTCCACCCACCTATACACGCACGATGTTTATGACCCTTCCGCCCACCCTTGCATGTAAGTGTTAATGACTTTCTCGCTCATCCATACTCGTACGGTATTGATGACTTCCGCCCACCTATACACGCACGATGTTTATGACCCTTCCACCCACCCTTGCATGTAAGTGTTAATGACCTTCTCGCTCATCCATACTCGTACGGTATTGATGACCTCCGCCCACCGTACACGCACGAAGTTTATGACCCTTCCGCCCACCCTTGCATGCAAGTGTTAAGGACCTTCTCGCTCATCCATATTCGTATGGTGTTGATGACCCTCTCACCCAACAGAGAACGTACGGTGTTGATCACCATCCCACCCACCCTTACATGTAAGGGTCGTATAACATTGGTGCCACAATTGGTGGTTCGTGGTTGGTGGTTAAATTACATCCGGAATAAAAACAAATTATTTTCATTGCAACAACAGCAATACTAATGTAATAACGCATAGGCTATAATACATAGTTTTTTGACGAATTTTCGATCCTATGTACTGTTTCTTCCCCCCTCAAATTATCAGCAAACAAGTAATATAGAATTATAACAATATAATTATGTGTTGATAATTTATATTAAATTTTACTTCAAACAGTCAGTGTATTTAACAAAGTTACGGGCATCAATGTAATAATCATGCTCCTGAACTTTATGAAGTAAAATCCTTTTTGTTCACTTTGATGTACGTAAAAAGGACACATAATGAAGAGTAAAATATGTAACAAAGCTTTTACATCATTACAAAATGTATCACACACTGTGAACACTGTCATGTTAACTTACTCTGCTTGTAAACAGTTTCATGTTTGGGAAATATTCAAATTTAATAATAACATTTAATGAATTGGCATACTCGTAAAATGAAATT
Source organism: Stictocephala bisonia (assembly GCA_035578905.1). Classification (NCBI taxonomy): domain Eukaryota; kingdom Metazoa; phylum Arthropoda; class Insecta; order Hemiptera; family Membracidae; genus Stictocephala; species Stictocephala bisonia. The sequence continues at coordinate 2,191,780 of JAQJVL010000102.1, read as the reverse complement.
CATTATTTAAGAAGAGGGTTTGGGGTGATTAGCGATCGAACTTATTCCACTTATATGGAGTCATTGTTTACACATCTCACTAAACTGGTAAAGGCAATGCATATTATCTCCGTAGATATAGATGGAAATCTACAGGTATTTGTAATAGAACAAATCATGAAAATAAGCTACATTATAATTTATAAGTCTCCATACACAGACTTAACATTTTAAATCGAAGCTGTATTTTAATGAACAAGTTTATCCAAGGCACTCAAGCTAAGAAGCATTTTAAATAACTGCGTTTTTAAAAGATTACTTTGGGTAATATCTGAAAGATTTTAAACACTATTTCCCTTAGTATACATTATCTAACGAGTGATTGAGTTAGCACGTGAATTGTGCAGGGGTGTTTACTTCATAGGACTCGCTTCTCGAACGTTAGCAAAACACACAAGCTGTAATGTATATTTATCTATACATTGTAACAATTGTTAATTGTTGCATTATAATTAAATTAGAAAATTGTATTTAGAAAATGTTAAATATTATAAGAACTGAGAGGTTTAGGAGTTTGGTTTGTTTTCCAAAAGTTTTCGATATAAATTCTCCAAGTTTTGAGAAAAATTCAGAATCTTCCCTTTTCAAATAAAAAAGTAGTTTTTTCCCATATAAAATAGTTATATAACCAGTATTTTCACGTCTGTTAATTTCCTGTCAATTTCATGTGACATGTTTTCTGAAGGCAACATGTTTTGTGAGCCTTACCTGTTCAGATTTCCTGGTTTAGAGGGTTCTTATTGGTTCATTTAGCTTCTAGAGTTAAAGAGGGGGTAAGTCCGTGGGTCGAAGCGTGCGGCCCTTCGGGCAGTTCGACGATATCTTTCTGAGTGTGACCACGTGCGATCCTTTCGAGTACACGGTGACTTTATCGTTTCGGTGTTCTTTACCGTGGCGGCAATTTTTTTTCTTAGTTCGCGAGTGAGTGATTGGTTGAATGCCGTTCGAGCTTTTTTGTGGTCACTTTTGGATTTGAAACCTCCAGGACAGCTTCGTAAGTAAATTTATACAAGTTTTCTTTAGTTAGAGATTTTCAGTAGGGTTTTAGTAGATAGGGTAAGATCCACCAAGCATGCGCGGTTAAACTTGTTTCTGGAAAGAAGTCACTCTTCTAGTGAAAAATTTTTAGAGTGTTTTGATTTTCTTGGTTTTGCTTTTAAAGTTTGTAAGTAAAAGGAAAAATGTTTCAAGTCACTAAAAGCTGGTTATTTCTTTTGGTTCCAGATCTCCCGGAGGCAATTTTAAGGCAATTTAAGGCAATTTTAAAGCAATTTTAGATTTTAAAGAATTTAGAAAAATTATTACAATTTTGAATTTTGAATTTTTTGATTTAAAAGTTTAAAAACGTTTATTTAAAAAGTCAATTAAATAAATAAGGTTCTGGTCTATATTTAATTTATTATTTTGGAAAGTTGTTTAATTTATTTATGTTCCATTGAGGCAATAAAAGAAGAGATTTTTATTTTCGTTTTTATCATTATTTGTAGAAGAAACCAGTTTTTATTTGTTGAAGTTATTTATAAGAAGATAAATAAAGCAAAATTTTTATCATTGGAGAAGTCTTATTTTAATCTCTCATTTAAGTTTGTTCAACATATCAAAAATAAATAGTAGCTTTAATAAGGCTACATTAAGTGCGCAACTCTGCTGGTAGCAGAGCGTGGTTCCGATCCACGGACCTCTAGGTTATGGGCCCAGCACGCTTCCCCAAGTATTAAACTTTGTAGTAGTTTTTCTAGAAGTTTGGTTTGTTTTCTGAATTTTTCTCAAAACTTGGAGAATTTATATCGAAAACTTTTGGAAAACAAACCAAACTCCTAAACCTCTCAGTTCTTACAATATTTAAAGTTTTCTAAATACAATTTTCTAATTTAATTATAATGCAACAATTAACAATTGTCACAACATACAAAAGGCAAATACCACTGACTCAACTCACTTATCGCTGTAACTAAAAAAGTACAAAGCCTACGAGGCTGACATTTTGTAGAGTGAAAGGTCTAATGTTGTAAATGTGCAATATGAAGGGATTTTGAAAAATTCTTAGTAAATCTAAGATGGCAGCCTTTTTAGTGCCAAAAACTTTAAATTCCAAAAACAGTGTTTCTCAAATTGGACTATAGCGGCTCAATGAATCGTTCTTAAACAAAACTAACACTATTTTCTGTATGTGATTTAAAGTGATTTACAACTTTGGTCTTATGACTTTTTGCTCTATCTCACCTCCTTCATTCTTAGGTAGAGTTTGATTTTCAATTTGTGCGTGTAAATCAAATTGGTTAATATTCGGCCTCTAAAAGTAGACTCTTAGATTTTTTCGACAATCAAAGTTTGTAAACTATATTATGAAAAGTATGATTTAAATAGCAAGATTACAATATTAATTTGCATAAAACCATAATTGTCCTACTTTGCTCCCTCTTAAAGTAGGCTTACATTGTTTTACTGTAATCTATATAATATATAAAAGCCAAATACCACTCACTCAATCATCACATCACAAAATCTTAAAAACCACCGAACTGATTTACACCTTTAGTATCGGAGGGACCCACTAAGAAACTATTTTTCGAAATTTCATTCCTTAGGGGTACAACAGCCCCTAAAAATTACCTTTTTTTTTCATTAAAATATAATTGGGTTGATTTTAGAAATTAATAACGGCTTTGTTGTAAATAAATAAACATTTACTTTGTACGGTTGACAGTATCCTATTGATGTATTTAAGAGTTTGAATCTTGCTGTTAAACAAAAGCAAATATTGAAATGAACACAAATATTCTTTATTGTGTTCCAACGGCTTAGCTATTTAATTACCAAGAAAATTAAAATTATAACATACATATTTTAATTGTGTTATATAATAATGATATAAAATATAAAATAAATATGAAATCAGATATAATAAAAAGTATAACAATATTAATGGAAATTGCTGAAATGGACACAATTCAACACAGAACTTATGATGGGGAAATTATTGATGTAGACATCGAAGTGAGGATTTAAAAGATGCAGTTGATGAACAGAAAAAGTCGATGTGGTCTGGAATTGTGTTACCTAGATGCTGAATTCGTACCATGGGACTATTTGTGGCGTAGGATGTAGTTACAGAGGGTTTTGCAAAGAGGGCTTTTGATCTTGTGCTAGAAGGTACTTTTTTTTTATTTTATTCTTTTTTTTTTTAATAAACTTCACTCACCAGTTGACATGGGCCTACAGGCCTGTGCGTCAACTTTATTTAACAAGTGAAGTACTGACCATTGGCTCAGTGGGGATTCGAACCTTGGACCTTGCCCTCCGCAGTCCGAAGCCTTAGCCACTGAGCCACCACGCTGGCAAGTGAAACTCTAAGTGAATTCTAAAGTGAATTCTCTCCAGGCTATCAGGACAGTCGGAAATTCCATTTACCAGCTTGTATATGAACAGCATATCCTGATTTAAGCACCTTGATTCACACTTACAAGTCTTAAGAACCGACGTTGGACCTTATCCATAATCACTCTAAAAAATAACTGGTGAGGAAACCATACGACACTTTTGTACTCAAGGTAGGGTCTCACCAAACAGCAGTATAACGATTTCAATACAAACACATCTGTAAAGGTCTTGGAGACTCTATAAAGAAGGCCAAGAATCTGAAAAGCCTTGTTGCAAATTTTATTGACGTGTGATTCCCAGCTCAGAGAGGAAGTGAATACAACACCAAGGTCTTTCATTTCAGCAGTTTTGGTCAGCAGAACACCCCTAATGGAATAGTAGTTTATAATTGGGTTCGGGATACGATGGAACGTCATGCTGACAAACTTTTTCAGATTGAGGGACATTTTATTTTCAGTGCACCAATGCTCAACTTTTATAATGTCATCTTGCAAACGAGCCACGTCCTGAACAGAAGAAACGCTAGAAAAGTTTCATATCATCTGCAAATAGCAAATAATTACAAATAAGGGGTAAAACAATATCATCTATGTATATGTTGAATAATATGGGGCCAATGTGAGATCCCTGAGGTACTCCACTAGAGACATGAAACTCCTTCAAAAATGTGCCGCTGTACTAGTTTGCGATTGCATAAGTAGCTCCTAAACCACTGAAGAAGGGATCCCGAGAATCCTCTTGATTTCAACTGTCCAGTTAGAATAGAGTGGCTTACACGATCAAATGCTTTTGAGAAGTCTAAACTGATGGAATCTACTTGCTTGTTTGGCCGAAAGCTTCGACAATTTGAGTCTGGAAGAGAACGAGGTTGGTTGCGTTGGACATATCAGATATAAATATATGCTGGCTAGTGGACAAAGTTCTGCCAATTTCGAAGGAAACTTTATTGAGGACAAGCTTATCGAAAACCTTAGCCAGCACTGGCAATATTGTTATTGGTCGATAGCTCCTTATATTATTTATTGGACCCTTCTTGTGGATAGACACTACATGACCAGTTTTAAAGATATCAGGGAAGATGCCAGAAGACAAGGATTTGTTGAACAGCGTGGTAAGTGGTTTAGTAATGAGATCAGCACAGTGCTTTATTAGGAAGGTAGAATAGAATCCGATCCAGGTCCTTTCGTAGCATCTAGTTTCTTGAGTGATTTCAAAACATCCACGGCGTCTACAACGCAGAAGGAGAATTGATCACATGATGATAAACTAGGTTGTTGTGACAGATGTGAGTTGTCACTAGGAGAGAAAACTGAGGTAAAGAAGTCGGCGAACATGTTTGCAGCTTCACTGTTGGTTTGTGCTGATGTGCTATCGAGGTACATTGTGGTGGGTAGTGAATCATTCTTGTTCAAGGAGTTCATGTTATTCCAAAACATTTTAGGGTTATCCTTTGTTGCACTCTAGGCTCTGTTCACATATTAGCTAAAGCAGGCCATGGATAGGGTCTTAAATTGTGATCTTATCTTAGCAAATTGACTGTAACTGTTTTGAGAGGGAGTTTCTTTGTAGATTTTGTGGTAGGTCTTCTTCAATATGGTAAGGCGGTCCAAATCTTTGTTGAACCAAACGGGAAATATTGAGAGCTCAGATGTAGTTATAGGGGAATTCCGAAAGACGCTATCCCTGACTGTTTTGATGAACATGTTGAAAGAAACATGTCTAGGAACATGTCTAGAAAAAAGTTGACTAGGGAATATCTCTTAGAAAGAGCCTGTTACTCCGTTGAGGAGTTTTTATAGTTTTACAAATGGAATAATAGTGGATTTATCAAGTTTATTTTAAATTAAATGTATTATTTTATTCATGGATGTACGATAAGCATTGACGACTGTAATACAATGTATATATTGTCAATTTACAGAATAAATCATTTGAATTTGAATTTGAACATTAATGTACCCTTGGGAAACTAATCCTGACTTTCCTGAGGTCATATTCCTGACTAACATATTACTGAGGTCATGTAGAACCTTGGCATAGTCGTATCGCTTAACGTTTGTTCGGCAGATGCCATTTGGTTGGACATGGCATTTAGTATTGTGATTTTACACTATACAGTCAATATAATTATTTATAGTCAAAAGTTATATGCCGAGGCCGAAGGCCGAGGTCTATCGAGTGCAGCGAGATTCGGGGTTGGCACGCAAAGCGTGCAGGGGTGTCTCCTAGTAATTATATAAAAGTCATTTACCACTCATCACTATTTCTTCAAAACTATATGTCCAATTGACTTGAAATTTTGTACATAGGTTTATCTTGGTTCCTAGAGACTCAATATGAAAGGATTTTCCTCTTCGACTTCAGGATTCCGTCTCACTGGTCTCCAAAATTCCAATCATATTCTTATGGAGCTATATTAATTAATTGATTATTAATTATTTAATTTGATTAACAGCTATTAACAAACAAATTGAATAAAATGTTTATGGGCTAAACTTTTAAAATTAAAATTAATTGAGTGCAGTAGTTCAATATACATAACATCAGCCGTTCTAATTGGATATAAATGTGATATAGTGTAAACTGATAGCTTGCTGCACATTTCGATTATATAATCAAAATCAATATTTGTTCTGTGATTATGACCGGCGACGTGGGTTGGTACAGCTAGTCTTATATAAGGAAAATGCTAAGATAAATCGGAAATAGACTATATTCTAAGTCCTCTATTTATAAGAGTCTACATAAACTTAAATGGACTGAGCACGTAACTAATGCCCAACTTCATCACATTCAAGTTACTTGTATTATATTTACTTGCAACAACTTCTCAATATGGCTGATTATTAAAAAAATAATTCAATAGTTTTTCCACGGACTAAAGCGCAGTACAGGTTGATAAATTTCTAAGGAGGTCTAAGATGTATCTTCTCAATGTAAGACCTCATTGTAAAATAATGATATTGATATACACCGAAGTTTAGCTCTTTGAGGGGAGATAGTAAGAAAATATATTTAGTACGTATCTAGACCTATAAAGAATATAGGCACAGAATATAGACATCTATATTTTGTGATATAGGTCTCATGGTCCAATATCTTACAGTTTTTGAAAAAAATTTACGTTGAAAACCATTAATTTTGACATCCCATTCAGTCTAATTGACGCACCACTATTTCCTAATTTTAATCAATCTAAAGTATAGTTTCTATCTTAACAATTATGAACGTGAAGTTAAGCTGTAAAAACATTTCTAGACACATTTAACAGAAACACTTTGAGAGAAATGGTGGCATTAGTGTTGTAATTAGAGGGAAATGCGATGAGCTGAGCAAACCTTTTACTGGATGGCGATTATTACGTAATCTCACCGTCTACTCGAGGATTTCGGGAATGTAATGGGTTCGTAGCTCACAGTTTCCAACCGCCTACTCGAGGATTCCGGGAATGTAATGGGTTCGTAACTCATAGTTTCCAACCGTCTGCTCGAGGATTTCGGGAATGTAATGGGTTCGTAGCTCACAGTTTCCAACCACCTACTCTAGGATTCCGGGAATGTAATGGGTTCTTAGCTCATATTTTCCAACCGTCTGCTCGAGGATTTCGGGAATGTAATGGGTTCGTAGCTCACAGTTTCCAACCACCTACTCGAGGATTCCGGGAATGTAATGGGTTCTTAGCTCATATTTTCCAACCGTCTGCTCGAGGATTTCGGGAATGTAATGGGTTCGTAGCTCACAGTTTCCAACCGCCTACTCGAGGATTTCGGGAGTGTAATGGGTTCGTAGCTCACAGTTTCCAACCGCCTACTCGAGGATTTCGGGAATGTAATGGGTTCTTAGCTCATATTTTCCAACCGTCTGCTCGAGGATTCCGGGAATGTAATGGGTTCGTATCTCATAGTTTCCAACTGTCTGCTAGAGGATTTCGGGAATGTAATGGTTTCGTAGCTCACAGTTTCCAAACGTCTGCTTGAGGATTTCGGGAATGTAATGGGTTCGTAGCTCACAGTTTCCAAACGTCTACTCGAGGATTTCGGGAATGTAATGGGTTCGTAGATCACAGTTTCCAACCGTCTGCTTGAGGATTTCGGGAATGTAATGGGTTCGTAGCTCATAGTTTCTAACCGTCTGCTTGAGGATTTGGGGAATGTAATGGGTTCGTAGCTCACAGTTTCCAAACGTCTACTCGAGGATTTCGGGAATGTAATGGGTTCGTAGATCACAGTTTCCAACCGTCTGCTTGAGGATTTCGGGAATGTAATGGGTTCGTAGCTCACAGTTTCCAACCGTCTGCTTGAGGATTTCGGGAATGTAATGGGTTCGTAGCTCACAGTTTCCAAACGTCTACTCGAGGATTTCGGGAATGTAATGGGTTCGTAAATCACAGTTTCCAACCGTCTGCTTGAGGATTTCGTGAATGTAATGGGTTCGTAGCTCACAGTTTCCAAACGTCTACTCGAGGATTTCGGGAATGTAATGGGTTCGTAGATCACAGTTTCCAAACGTCTACTCGAGGATTTCGGGAATGTAATGGGTTCGTAGATCACAGTTTCCAATCGTCTACTCGAATATTTCGGGAATGTAATGGGTTCGTAGCTCATAGTTTCCAATCGTCTACTCGAGGATTTCGGGAATTTAATGGGTTCGTAGCTCACAGCTTCCAAGTCTTGTGTGACTGACCAGTTTTATTACTTTTCCGAAAACAAAATATATCCATTGCCGTATTTAATTATTATAAATAAGATATCAACCCCATACTATCGAGGCGTTTCTTCATATAGTTAAAATAATGTAAAAAGTGTCCGTGTTATATACCAGGATACTTCCAAAATAATAAATAAAGAGATCTAAGAGGAATACATTGTCACTATAGTATAGTTTAGGTAATTATGCAATTCCTATACGCTTCTGAAAATACAATTTTTTGTTGAACAAGTGGTGCGCTATGAGTTTACATCTCTTAAGGAGGGTGATTATAACCTCGGAAATCTCGTTTTTAAGAAAAAAACTAAAAAAAAAACTAAAGTGAATAAACCAATGTTTTTGAAATCGGTATTTAAATTTTTTTTCATTTTTAATATTTTTTGTGGTGAACTCTAATGTATATTTGTTTTTCAATAAAATGAATGTTTTGCCCCGATATTTGGACGACTTTTTTTGTACATATTAATAATATTGGATAAGCTTAAGCCATTTAGCTGCCATTCCAATCGATTCACTGGTATAACAGTTGTTTATCTCATAATTATGAAATAAAATATAAATCTGAGCTTGGATTACGTAGTCGATCATCAAATAACGTTATTAGCAATATTAGATAACGGTATAAAAAAGCATTTAGGCTGCTTCACTCTCCATGGATTACATTTTATTGTTGGTTGTCGATAAACAGGTTATCAATACCAGCTGATATTTAGATTTCAGATAAAATAAGTGACAAGAATATATTAATAAAAAAATAATATAAGATGTTATTGGTTTATGATTTAAGAGATCTAGCCCAATTACATTGCTAGACTACAAATAATTTATTTTAGCGCGTCAGTTATACCCTTATTAAAGGTAACATGTATACTAGAATGGTTCTTTTTGAGTAATAATATTAATGTCATAATAATACTAGAATGATAATAATAATATTAAAAAACATTTCTATCATAAAACGTTATGTTATTATTTAGATATCAGAATATATTTGCTAAAAGACATTTATTTTGAGGGAATAACAGCTACTATGGAAGTAACTGTAGTTGTTTCCAAATAACTATTATGTTTAGCCTAACATGTTACCAGCAATAACAACATTAAGAAGTATATATCATGACAGACACTAAGCTATTATATAAAATATGTGAGTAGTAAGTAATGAGCTTTGTATTTTTAATTGTGGAATCACCGTTCTGAATATTAAAACTTATTTATTTTGACTAAAATGTCCCATTATTCTTCAGAATCTCAAACTGTCATGCATTTTATAAATCATGTTGAATATCGTACAAAGCCTATCGATATAAATATTAAGAATAAATAACAAATAACCAGAATTTCTAGTTAGTTCTTGAACCTAATAACAGACTTTACAATGTCTACCTTATATACATTCAAGTAACTATAATTCCTATGTACCTTCTCAGTCACTTGTGTTTCAGCTCTCGTTAAAAATCTAGAAACTTAGAGACATCGTCTTTAGACATTGCTACAAACGATTCACATTTACGAAAAACAACTCGCTGCTAATAGTGCAATTATTAAATCATTGCAGTGAAAATGTTTCTTTATCTTTGTTTATTGTTACCAGCTTTCGATTTGATTTATTAACAGCCAGGCTTAGAAACTAACGCAATTAAAATAAAACACTTTGAGCTAAATAAAGTCATTGGGATGGTAATCACAGGGAACCGCGATAAGCAAAGCTTTTAGGGAGCTCTTTAGATCGTGATTACTGCATAATATAGTCATCTACTTTGTGTTTCGGAAACGGCAAACTGTTGATTGCTTTGATGTTTTTTTTTTTTTTTTTACTTAAGTATTGTAAAGAAATTGAATCCACTTGTCGAATAAGGAATTTACTATTATGAGTACAAGTAAATTTATGTATACATGTTGTCGGATTTGTCGATTATTATAAGTAATTTAGACCATGTTCAGCAGCTTTTTACCGTAGTAAACATGCAAGAACGCTGACTGAACTTTGAAGTTAACTCAGTAAGGCTTTAATAGATTTTCTACAGAAAAGTGTTGCACAACAGGTAGAGTGGCCAACGATCTGTTAGACTTGGCAGACTACTTTACCAATGGGAGAGTGGCCAACGTATCCACTAGACGTAGCAGACTCCCTTACCAATGGGAGAGTGGCCAACATATCCACTAGACGTAGCAGACTCCCTTACCAATGGGAGAGTGGCCAACGTATCTACTAGACGTAGCAGACTCGCATACCACTGGGAGAGTGGCCAACGTATCCACTAGACGTAGCAGACTCCCTTACCAATGAGAGAACGGCCAACGTATCCACTAGACGTAACAGACTCACTTACCAATGGGAGAGTGGCCAACGTATCCACTAGACGTAGCAGACTCCCTTACCAATGGGAGAGTGGCCAACGTATCCACTAGACGTAGCAGACTCCCTTACCAATGAGAGAGTGGCCAACGTATCCACTAGACGTAGCAGACTCCCTTACCAATGAGAGAGTGGCCAACGTATACACTAGACGTAGCAGACCCCCTTACCAATGGGAGAGTGGCCAACGTATCCACTAGACGTAGCAGACTCCCTGACCATTGGGCGAGAGGTCAACGTATCTACTAGACGTAGCAGACCCCCTTACCAATGGGAGAGTGGCCAACGTATCTGCAAGACTTTGCAGATTACCTTTACAAATAGGTCCCTGGCCAACGTATCCGTACGTCATAGGTAAGGAAGTATCCGTACTTAAGTAAAAATATTCCATAGTATTTTGATTCGACCAAATATAACTGGTTAAGTATCTTCTTCATCGAAGGCCTACACATATAAAAATAAAACATTGTCCTTTTTTTTAAAGAAGATAAAGTCCACTTTTCTGTCATCTGTCTTGGCACACTATAAGGAGGTGAAACTAACTTTCTCGTCTGGATTTATCACTGCACCAAAATTTACAGTACTTTAAATTAAACATATTTAATAACTCCTTAATTTTCAATTTTTTAACGAAGCGCTGCTGGTTTACCTCCTCCTGAATAAGAAGATTATTACAGGGCTCAAATAAAATCTTGAAAATTCACAAAATTCAAAACATAATTTACCAAGTAAAGCATTTTTGGCTCTTAAAACACTACAAAGTGATGAATCGATTGTTATTCTTCCCCCTGATAAAGGCAAAATAACCGTAGTATTAAATGTAACTGAATTTATCTAATACTACAGTTATTAATCTATTACTACGGTAGAGTCAAATCGAGGAATTAGTCTCTACTAATGAATACGAATTATTAAAAAAGATCACACTAAAAAAATTGAAGAACTAGTTCAATTTTTACTTTTTTCAACTAGTTCAAAATTTACTTAAAAATGTTGAACACAAGATTATTAAAACAAATCTTGCCAAATTAAATCCAAATTTCTCTAAAACAACCCATATCTTTGGTCTTCCTAACTTAAATAAATAAGGAATTCCCTTAAGACCAATTGTACGCCCTACTTATTAACTTTCTAAATTTCTCCTTAAAATTTTAACTCCTTTATCTGAAAATTCTTTTTCACACGTTAAAGACTCATTTAATTTTTAGAAAACTAAAGTGTTTGACAATCAACAATTCAGACATTATGGGTAGACATGATGTGTGTAGCCTTTTTACAAAATTACCTGTAGCTGAAGCTTTAAAAACAATACAATAAAAACTAGAGAAAGATGAAACCTTTAATTCAAGAACTGATTTATCTATTTAAAAATCTTAGATTTACTAGAAGTCTGTGTATACAATAACTACTTCCAAATTAATGAACAATTTTATAAACAAGTTTCATATTTACCAATGGGAGGGGTCCTTAGCCCAATTATAAGTAACATTTTTATGGATTTTTTTAAGAATTACATTCAGAGAACGGACTGTCAAACCGAAAATAATGGCTTCGTTATGTTAACGATATATTTAGTATTTGGAAAAACTAAGATGAGAAACATACTACATTTTTAAATTTTACTAATCAAATACGACCAACCATAAAATTTACCATGGAAAAAGAAAAAGGAGGAAAATGTTTCTATACATATAAATAACCAAAACAGAAGACAATAAACTAGAAACCTATTTATATCACACACGAAATTCAGTGGGCAATAATTAAATTATTAAATTATTTTTCTAGCCATCCTGTTCAGATGTTCATGTAAAAGTTGGACTTCCTAGAAGTTTATTTAAAAAAATTGAACTTATTTCATATTCAACTGAAAATAAAAATCACAAAAAAGAAGAAATATGTAATTTTCTAAAAATAAACAACCATTCCAATAAACTTTTCCCACAGAGAGGAAATAAAACTAAAAAAGCATGCAATTTTTAGGACAATGAAAACAAACCTATAACAACTGTAGTCATACCCTACGTTAAAAACCTTTCAGAGAAAACTCAAAAAATTAATTATAAATATAATATTCGAACAAGTTTTATATCATCAGTAAGCCTTCGTAGTAAATTATCTAAATTAAAACAAAAAAATGAAAGTCAACCAACAAAAAATGTTATATACAAAATTAACTTTGAATAATTTGGCCAATAAACATATTTTGGCCAAACATGTTAAAACATTTTTCCTGTTAAACAAGAATAAAAGAACATATATACAATTTTAAAACTGAAAATATTGAACAATCAAAATTAGTTGAACACGCTATTAATAACAAGCATGATACAAAATTTGTAGAGTCATCTATTATGTTTAAAGAAAAATCATGGATAAAGAGAAATAAAATTGAAAGTGCATTTATGGCATTAAAAAGAGATAACTGCATTTCTCAGTCATCTTTAATTTTAATAACATATGTTTATCTATAATTAGACCAGAATTAGAAAACAGCATAAATAAATAATTCAAACGTTTTAAAATGTTAAGAACTTATCCATCTATGTTATTTAATATTTACAAATTCTATATTTTAACCACCTGTTTTATATTTTTGTACTATTTTTCTTATTATAACCTGAAGATGCCATAACTGGAGAAAATGCACTAATTAAAAACTGAAAATTGTGGAACTATTAAATATGATGCATTTAAATCCATCCAAATTCCACCAAGGACCGATTAAAGAAATTTACAATACATCAATTCCGCGAAACTAATATATTAATTAAACAATAACCCATTTAATAACACCTAATAGAAAGGCTATGACTCAAAATATCATAAATAGCAAAACATAAACATTTAGTTCAACGTGGATTTCAGTTACTAAGACGCTCAGCACCTGCATAGCTCAAGGACGTAAAAGATAAACTTCGTTCCTACTTCGTTTATTTCCCCGTCAAACGTGACGTTCACTGATAACTTTTCTCTTTTCCAAAGGTTTTCTCGTTTTATATTTAAGATCAAATATTTATTTTGTCCATAAACAGGTTTTACAGCAAATTACCTATAACTCGGTTTTTATGTTGACACATATATTTACTGTCAAGTTGTCTTACTTTATTGTTATGTTGTACTAGTGATATTACCGTATTGGCAGTTAATTAATTTAATACTATTATTCCTAACATTTTCCTTGTTTATATTAAATTAGGCATTTTATAAAATACTACTGCTACTGGCCAATCCTGCTACTGATCACTACAGCTACTGGTCACTCACTACTGCTACGGGTCACTACTGCTACTGGTCACTACTGCTACGGATTACTACTGCTACTGGCCACTCCTGCTACTGGCCACTAGTGCTGCTGGCCACTACTGCTACTGGCCACTCCTGCTACTGGTCACTACTGCTACTGGCCACTACTGCTACTGGTCCACTACTGCTACTGGCCACTCCTGCTACTGGCCACTACTGCTACTGGCCACTCCTGCTACTGGACACTACTGCTACTGGCCATTTTGTTACACTTACCTAGAGATGAAATATTTTAGGGTTGTTTAGAAAAACAAATAAAATAGTAAAACATTTTCACCCCAAGATTACATTATAAACATTATAAGAACAGATTATGTACGTATGTAGGGTACAATACAATTTTCAAGATTTTTTTACACCACTAAGAAAAAGATTCAAAACTACTATTATCAGGTCCATTTCTAAATTTCTTCACAAATTTTTCTAATCTGTGATACATTTGTCAAAAAAAGCTACAGAACACAATTCAGGTTGGTTGGGGTGTTTTTTGAACATAAATACAGTATTTTTAATTTTTCATTCTTTGCAATACATTCTAGATCTTTTTTTGTTAATTTTATTCTAATTTATCGAAGAAAAACAAATTAAAAACAGTAATAGAAACTCAAAAAATAACCTTAACCGGAAACTGAAAAACCACGTCCTACTCGCAGGATACCACAGAAGTGGGGGACCTACTTGCAAGCGAACCCGGCAAAGGCTGGGCGATGACTGTTTCAATAATGTGAGTGAGGCAGTATGTCCGACTAAGATGGCCCACCAGTCTGCTGCAAGCCGCGGCACCTAGCTTCTGACAAGTTCAAGTTGACCAAGATGGAGTTCGACACCATTATCCATATGGGAATTGCCAGACCTTTATCAAGCAACTGGTCATCCCCCCTCCAAATGGTCCCTAAAAAGGCTCTGACTGGAGACCGTGTGGTAACTACAAAGCCCTCAACTCCAGAACCATCCCTGACCGCTACCAAGTGCCCAACATTCAAGATTTTGCTCATCTACTCCACGGCACGACGGTTTCCTCAACAATAGACCTTGTACGAGCATACCATCGAATTCCCGTTAATCCAGAAGACAAGTATCACTTGTCTATCGCACTTTTACCTGCACGGGGGTGATAGATATGCTGAAAGCTATACACTCTAAAACTAGCTTTTCCTAGAGGTACACTTTGAGCTATCTCATTGTACCCCCCGCCCGCCATACATCACACCCGTGGCTATCACACCACCCGCCCACCATACACGTACAGTAATATTGACCTACCCGCCCGCCCATACAAGTACAGTGGTATTGACCCACCCGCCCACCCATACACGTACATTGGCATTGACCCACCCGCCCGCCCATACAGATACATTGGCTTTGAACTATCACACGTTCGGCCTCTTTGAATTCCCCTACATGACTTTCAGGCTCTGCAACGCAGTACAGACCTTCTAGCGCTTCAAAGACGGTGTTATAAGGAGTCTCGTCTTCTGTTACAACTACATCCTCGTGGCATCAAATCTGAGAAGCAGCACGAGACACATCTGCGATTGCTGCGAACGCCTCTCCTACCATGGTATCTTGCTCAACTCCAACAAGTGTGTTTTGGGTACCAAATGCGTCAACTTTCTGGGGTTCCTTGTTTCCGGAGAGGGAATCAAACCTTTGCCTGAAAAGGTGCAAGCTGTGCTGTCTTACCCCGCGCCGAAGACTGCAAAAGACCTCAGACGCTTCACAGGAATTCTGAATTTCTACCGTCGTTTCTTGCTCAACTCTGCTTCATTGCAGAGCCCACTACACGATCTTCAGAAGAACAATGTGAAGGGTGGATGTACGTGTGTAGGTGTACGTGTATAGGTGGATGTACGTGTGTAGGTGTAGGTGTACGTGTATAGGTGGATGTACGTGTGTAGGTGTACGTGTGTAGGTGGATATATATGTGTGTAGGTGTACGTGTGTAGGTGGGTGTACGTGTGTAGATGGATGTACGTGTCTAGGTGCATGTACATGTGTAGGTTTACGTGTGTACTGTGTAGGTGGATGTACTGTACCGAGTCGTTTGACCGGTACATTTTGTTACTTGTCGTCGTGGTTTGACAGGCTGCCTGAGATCGCTCGTGCGCTGCGATTTGTTTACCTTCGTGGCCGTTTGCTCGACTCTGTCGTCCTAGGTTTCCAGCTCTCGGTCTGTCGGGTTGACCTGTCCTCGGCTGCCTCTGTTCATGACATGTTGTCTGGCTAAGAGACTCTTAAACTCCAGAGTCCTTGAGTGGGACATTTTAACGTCGGCCTGCCGTCCGGATGAAGTTCTACCATCTCTACTGCGAGCCTGGCCTGGGGACCATGTGATGGAGCCTAGTTTCGCCCCTCGCTGCCCTCTCTACATCCTAAGGTGGGGTTCTCCTGTCCTCAGGTCAGTGCTTTCCATGTTTTTCCCGGCGGCTGAGCTGGGGTGGTAATTTATTGTGAAATAAAAAATAAAAGAGAAATAGTTGTGCGGAACAATTTAATGAGTCCTAGGCCTAAGAACTGCCCATAAACATTTTCCTGAATACAGCTATGGAACATATATAAATATTTATTATTTTTCTTCTATTTTTTTGTTGCAATTTATTGTTATTAATCTTAAAGTAGTTAATCCATTTTTTATATTCTTTAAATTTTATTCTAGTTAGGCACTATTGTTAAAATTGTTTTTTTGAATATTTTGGATCCGTAATTATTTTGTATGCCTAAGATTTTCTTTTTTATACTGTTTAAATTAAGGGATTGTTCATATTGTTGTTAGGCCTAGTGGTTAAGTTTGTTTGAATGTTTTTTATTTCGTTAGTTGTAGTATTTTTTGAAGTGAATTTTTACTAGAATGGTACCGTGTTATATATTTTTTAATTGTTTAATTTTTTAAATATTCACCAAAAGGGGATTATTTTTTTAGTTTTTAACTTGATTTAATTCGGAGCTGCCCAGGAACTCCGACGTTTCGATTTGGTAAAACCCTACCTTTTTCAAGTGCTAAAAACTAAATTACATCTACACAAACATGTTATAAAACTACGTTCTTAAACTAATAAACTTATCTACTTTAATAATTATCTACATTTTAACCTAGATCCTAGAATGGGGTACAACAAAATGAACTTCTACTAAATATAAAAATATTAACAGGGTTAAATTAATATAACCAATTAGGCGCTGTCAAGGTCACGATATCAACGAAAAAATGTTAAAACACAATTAAAATTAATATTCAAATCAGACTGAAATAATATTACATTAACTAATCATAAATATATGGTACCTGAAAAACACTATTAATTTAAAATAACATTCAAAATGCACAAAAAATGATATATATGACTCGGAAGGACTGAGACTACTATTACAATTACATTTTACTATTACAATTACATTTTAACCTGAAAAGACAACAATTATTAGGAATAAAACAATACAATAATCAAATATTACAAAAATGATGAAATCTTACGACCCGCAGTGACGATGGCGTCTAGACGTCCCAGGCACGAAGTGAGGATGATACAATCCAAAAGCAGTGTCTACGAAGTTCCCTCCAAGGTGATAAAACACGGGGACAAGACAAACATACACACTACACTTAACAACAACCGTACACAGACTGACAAGTGGACAAAGACATTTTCCATGGAGAATTTAATGGTGGGTGAAAGAAAATAAATAAGAAAGCGCAAACAAACACCCACTGACACAGAAACGCCTAAAGCATTCATGTCCACTCCATATACGCCTAACCTTTCAGAAAAAATCAGACGCATAGCTTGGAAATACAAAATCAGAACATCATTCAACACACAAAACACATTAAGACAGTCTTTAACTAAAACTAAACCAAAGAATGAGGAGCAATCCTCCAAAAATGTAGTATATTGCATTACTTGTTAATGCAATGAAAAATACATAGGGGAAACAAAGAGACCACTGGAAGTTAGGCTAAAAGAACACAAGAATAACATTAAAAAAGGAGACATTACACATTCTAAATTAGCTGAACATGCCTGGAACAATGAATACAGATTTAACTGGGATAACACTAAAATACTTCACAGGGAACCACATTTTTTTAAACGTACATTCATCGATGGTGCCTTTATGAAACTAAATAATGAACAAGTAATCAGTCAAAGTAGGATAGCAGTTAGACCCATGTGGGTTCCTTTACTTAAAAACACACTTGATAAAAAGTTCAATACACTCATGACATTATCTAACCAGCTACACCACCTGCACCTACAACAATTAAACATCCCATGAGTCTACGTCCCCGTCCCCGTACCTGAGTCCCCGCATTTTTGGCGATCTCGGAGCGTACGTCCCTGACCTTGTCAGTCTGTGTACGGTTGTTGTGAAGTGTAGAGTGTATGTTTGTCTTGTCCCCGTGTTTTATCACCTTGGAGTGAACTTCGTAGACACTGCATTTGGATTGTATCATCCTCACTTCGTGCCTGGGACGTCTAGACGCCATCGTCACTGCGGGTCGTAAGACTTCATCATTTTTGTAATATTTGATTATTGTATTGTTTTATTCCTAATAATTGTTGTCTTTTCAGGTTAAAATGTAATTGTAATAGTAAAATGTAATTGTAATAGTAGTCTCAGTCCTTCCGAGTCATATATATCATTTTTTGTGCATTTTGAATGTTATTTTAAATTAATAGTGTTTTTCAGGTACCATATATTTATGATTAGTTAATGTAATATTATTTCAGTCTGATTTGAATATTAATTTTAATTGTGTTTTAACATTTTTTCGTTGATATCGTGACCTTGACAGCGCCTAATTGGTTATATTAATTTAACCCTGTTAATATTTTTATATTTAGTAGAAGTTCATTTTGTTGTACCCCATTCTAGGATCTAGGTTAAAATGTAGATAATTATTAAAGTAGATAAGTTTATTAGTTTAAGAACGTAGTTTTATAACATGTTTGTGTAGATGTAATTTAGTTTTTAACACTTGAAAAAGGTTTGGGTTTTTTTTTTGGGGGGGGGGGGTACTTGTTTAGGTGAATGTACGTGTGAAGGTGGATGTACATGTGTAGGTGGATGTACATGTGTAGGTGGATGTACGTGTGTAGGTGGATGTACGTGTGTAGATGTACGTGAGTACGTGGATGTACGTGTTTAGGTGGATGTACGTGTGGAGGTGTACGTGTGTAGGTGGATGTACGTGTGTACTTGTGTAGGTGGATGTACGTGTGGAGGTGTACGTGTGTAAGTGTACGTGTGTAGGTGTACGTGTTTAGGTGGATGTACGTGTCTATATGTGTAGGTGGATGTACGTGTGTAGATAGATTTACGTGTGTACGTGTGTAGGTGGATGTACGTGTGTAGGTGTGCGTGTGTAGGTGGATGTACGTGTGTACGTGGCCGTCAACTTTGTACAACCTTTAGACGAATGAAGTTGTTCGATTCACTCTTTAGCTTAACCGAAATTTAATGGCTTGCCCATCCATTTGAAAGATCCATTCCGTAGAATGAAAGCCTATTTTAACTGACCGCTCATTGATAACCTAAAACACTGGACCTGTGACTATGAAGCTAATGCATACTTGCCAAGTAAATAACCGTAGTTCGAAACCCGATAGTAAGAATCTCCTCCTACATCTTATTTTTATTTTACTTTTCGTTACTTTGTAGCTCCTGCCACGCCCATATTCAGAAGCCGTTGGTCCCCGATTAGAGTAAGGATGTGCTTCTTAGTCCTAACCTAACCTGAGAAAGTACCTTACACAAAGTAAGAATCTTGACAACCCCTCCACCGCCTTAAACGTACAAAATACGAAAAATGGACCTGCCCACCTGCCCTACAGAAAGTACAATGATTAAAATTACCGAGGTAAAATAATTTATTAATAAAACGCCCGTTAGTGAGCAAAGTTATGTGCAGATTTTGAATCAAATGTGCACACTTTGAAATATTGCAACAAGAAGTGCGCTGAATAGTGAATAAAAACTGTTATAGCTTTGTGTTCGTTCACAGGTTAACCACTGTATGTTTATGGTTGGGTGGGTTTTGCCAACGGAGTTCCTTTAGAAACAAATCTTTTCACATAATTCAAAATAAAAAGTGTGGTGAACGTATTATAAAGTTAAAACCTCCAACAGAGTTTTATCTGTTTCAATAATTAACTTCTTTGCCTACATTGTGGATTTCTGCTGGCCATATATTCAAATTTAATTCAATTAACTTTTCTCTAGCAATTTCATCAATCCTGTAAATGTCAAAAGTTTAATAGTTAGTTGTTTGCTAATTGAAATACATTATCTGTTATATTATGATGTCTTATGTGAACATATAAAATATGGGATTAAGTAGAAAGAGGACATTATATTCGTAACTTCGTTCCTAATAAAGACGATTTTAGTTTATTAATTTGTTTTACCTTGATTAATAACTTTACTAAACACAATTGCAATGTTTATTTATTCATTTAAGAACAAAGAGTTTTTTTAAATTAAGTTTCCCCTAAAGTAATTAATCGTCATGTGAGCATATCACATTACGGTACACATGATAATGTGACGTGATCACAGATGGTCTCACATGCCAGTGACGTATCTATTATATGACTCTCTCGCATATCATAAACTCATAAAATATTTGTAAGGGTACTTCACAGCAGACTATTTAATGGCATCGATTATTTATTTGAGGGAATAGTTTTACATTAGTTCTATTGATAATTAAATCAAAAGAAGATCACTCAAGATTGAGTATTAGGTTTGTGTATTTCTGACCAGATGTTGCAAAGTTTAACTGTAAGAATTCAAAAAGCAAATCTCATTATTTAACAGGAATAAACTAGTAATCATCATGGTTTTCCCAAGTTCAAAAATGAATGGAAAATTCATATTTGTTTTAATATTTTATTTTAGACGTTCTACCATTGCTTTGACATGCATATTACATGTTAAAATTATCACCAATATATATTTACAAATGAAAATCACTCTAATCACTAATCAGATCACTCTAATATATGTGAAAATAGTTAGTCTTCAACTATAATATATAGCAACACTTCTCTTCAAGAGTGTTTTTAGAGACCTTGAAACCACAGACACCATACAGAAGATCTTGAAACCACAGACACCACACAGAAGACCTTGAAATCACAGACACCATACAGAAGACCTTGAATCTACAGACACCACACAGAAGACCTTGAAACCACAGACACCACACAGAAGACCTTGAAACTACAGACATCACACAGAAGACCTTGAAACCACAGTCACCACACAGAAGACCTTGAAACCTAAGACATCACACAGAAGACCTTGAAACCACAGACATCACACAGAAGACCTTGAAACCACAGACACCACACAGAAGACCTTGAAACCACAGACACCACACAGAAGACCTTGAAACTACAGACATCACACAGAAGACATTGAAACCACAGACACCACACAGAAGACCTTGAAACCACAGACACCACACAGAAGACCTTGAAACCACAGACACCACACAGAAGACCTTGAAACCACAGACACCACACAGAAGACCTTGAAACTACAGACATCACACAGAAGACCTTGAAACCACAGGCACCACACAGAAGACCTTGAAACCACAGACATCACACAGAAGACCTTGAAACCACAGACATCACACAGAAGACCTTGAAACCACAGACATCACACAGAAGCAAGTTCGTTACTCTATAGGGCTCATTATAGTAAGTCAATCATGAGGGATCGATAAAGAGCGTTTCAATCACTATTTCATGCAATAAACAACCCTCAATAACTGATTTTAAGTTAAATTGAAATAACTAGCATCTAAAATAATACTCAATATCGTCTAATTAATTGCTTAATTAATCGTCTAAATTACTCTAATTAATTGCTTTCGTACAAACACAACAAACCAAAAGGAACAAACAAAAAATGCTAAATAAACAAAACATAAAATTTTACTAATATGACAACTAATACCTTTAACGCCACAGTCTAGAGGATAATCTGCATATATATCACTGTAATCATATATATATATATATATATATATATATATACATATATAATGCATATATATATATATATATATATATATATATATATCACTAACCCACCCGCCCACCCATACCATCGATGTATATGTTTTTATATATCCATGACCCACTCACGTGCAGTAGTAGTCGCCCACCCGCCCACCTACCCATACTATCGATGTATATGTTGTTATATATCAATGACCCACTCACGTGCAGTGGTTCCCCCACTCTCATAGTTCTACCTCATATCATTACCACTCTCATATCATTAGCTCTGTATGTGTATGGGTGAGCGGGTGGGTCATACTAGTGTTTGAATATTAAACATAATTAATATGTAATCCAAGACTTTATTATTTCTGCACATAAATCCTAACTGTTGAAGAATATAAATAGTATGCTTTGTGAAATAATTGTTTTCCAAACAAAATAAAATATATATATATATAATACAGGGTAATCAACTCAAGGTAGCCACAATTGGGATCTCAAAAAGTATTTATTTTATAGCAAGCTTTAAATAGGGGACTTAACCTCATTTTTTATGCTCATTAAAATTACGTAAGTAAAGTTTTAAAATTCGGTCGCCATTTTCCAATGTGGCGGTCAACCATGAAATTTTGTGTTAGAACCCCTATGTTTTATGATGGATTTAAGTTTTACTAGTAATTCTAAGATTCTTTTACTCTTAGTATTATTTTGATATAGTTAACCGTTTCGACGCTGGAGGCGCTGAAAGTTTCAGAAATTATTGAAGAGGCGTGTTCTGCCATTTACAAAAATAAAGCTTATCTTATAATGCATTATTTTTATTCAAATGAATATTGAAAAGCTCTTGCAGTTTCACAAATACATATTTTATACAAAAATATTACAGTCACATAGTTCAAAGTCACCATTTTCCAATTAGCGGGCAACTTTGAAATTACTTACAGTAACACCTATTTTTTATGATGGATTTAAGTTTTACTAGTAATCCCAAAAATTTTTTACTCTTGGTATTATTTTGATATACTTAATCGTTTCGCCGCTAGGAGCGCTGTTAAAATAAGAATTTCTTAAACTTCCAGTGCTTCTAGCGGCTAAACGGTTAAGTTTATCAAAATAATACTGAGAGTAAAATCTTAGAATTACTAGTGAAACTTAAATCCATCATAAAACATAAGGGTTCTAATAAGAAATTCATAGTTGACCGCCACATTGGAAAATGGCGACCGAATTTTAAAATTTTAATTACGTAATTTTAATGAGCATAAAAATTAGGGTAAATCCCCCACTAAAAGTTTGCTGTAAAATCAATACCTTTTGAGATCCGAATTGTGGCCACCTTAAATTGATCACTCTGTATATTATAGTTTGGCTTCTAAGAATACATTTATCAAAAAATCAAACTTGTTCATAGAGCCTTCATTTTTCCTCATGCACTGGATTTCAGAAAACAGTAATTAGAATACTAAATATAAAAAAATCCGTTAATATCAAACCATGTTGATAATGTTAACATTTTGCAATTATTTATATGTTGTTTAAATTAGTTTGGTTAGTTCTTCATATGTTACAATCGGAATACATTTTTACATATCTTAATAATGTAAAAATGTAAGTTTATTAGGATATGCATTTTTAATATCTTAATTAAAAGACGCATGGCATGCCAACCCCAACACTCGCTGCGCTCGTGGTACCTTGGCCTTCGGCCTCGGCACGTATTTGACAGCAAATATTAGTGGTTGAACTGAATTACATATGAAGTAGCCTAAACAATTAATTAGTAGATTTTTTGACAGCTGATGATAAATAAAAAAATAAATAAATGTTCCATAAGAATAACGTAGAAAGTTTGAAGGGTCTCTAAGGCCTTTGATAAACCCCTGTACCAAATTTCAAGAGGCCTTGTAGTTTTGAGATTTCGTGATGAGTGAGTCAGTGTAGGCCTATATATTTGGCTTATAATATCCGCACACAACTATGAATTTTCGCATACAACTATCCTTAGGATCAACCAATTAATGCGATGAAAACAAAAATAAAGGTATTGATCTAATGAGCGTTTGTAGACCAAAATGAACTACCTACCTAAATTAAAACCTGAGATATAGATGTTTGAGTGAAAAAACCTTGGAAAATCATAAAATAAGCCGCGTTTGAGCACAATTTGAGTAATGTTACACTTAAATTGAAAGAAATGAATGATATCTTATCTATTCTGTGCACTAAAACCTTTCATGAGGAAAATTGAAGCAAATAGGTCGGATAGAAAGTCCGGACGAACTCGTAATAAATGTTGCCAATTCTTTTAATATATAGAATAACTTTTGCTTATATGCATACATTTGGATGATTATTATGCCTACCTTAAATAGTGACATAATAATTATAATACGTAATTAGGCCCACCTGGCTTGATGAATACATATCGGGCGTTGAAAATGTTGGTTGGTCAGACATTTTGCCCTGATTTATGAAGTAAGGTCTGCCTCAGCTGGGGATAGGCATTACTCATCTGAAGGCCTTCAGCATGCACACCCGTATTGTTTTCTACTATTTATTATTGTCTTACATTACTAAATATTACGAATTTTTACTTATGGGTTAGTAAAGTAAATATGTTACTTGCCTGAATAATGCAATAAATATCCTTTGTCCATGATGATTATTATATAATAAAGTAAAATAGTTCAATAACAAGTAATTCAGTATTTCAGCACCGTATATTAAAATACGAGAGCACCGTATTTATTACAGACAACATGACTCTAGACATGCTACACACAAACCGAGTTGTTGAAGATTTATTTTTGTGTAACCGACTGCAGATAATATTTGGCTTGCCTCATATATATCAATAAGTCTAATTGTGGAGTCTAGATAAAAACAAACACAATATTGCTTTTTGAAGCAATTTTGTACTTCTGAAGGTTTGGTCATAAAGTAGTTATCAAATAATATTGTCTCGATAATCGGTTTACTGTTGTTTGATATTTCTTCACCCTTTATAAAAAATGTAATAGTAATAACCTCATTCAATCACTTATTAAAAGAATCAATTTTTCTTACAATCATTAGTAATGCTCAATTTAATAGAATTTATTTGTTACTTGGTTAATATATTCCTCATTTATAAGATGAAATTCTATGTTAGACGTTTTATTTTTATATTTTAGTGTGTACAAGTTGTCACTGTTGTTTTAATTTATTTTATATAACAGTGAAAAATTACCATATTCTTTATTTGCTCGTAGTATCCTGGAATGTCTAATAAATTTGTCATTTTAGATTTTTAAATTTCTTTAAAAATATACCTACCAATACATGTACAACAGTGGTATTGACTCACTCGCCCACCCATACACGTACAGTGGTATTGACTCACTCGCCCACCCATACACGTACAGTGGTATTGACTCACTCGCCCACCCATACACGTACAGTGGTATTGACTCACTCGCACACCCATACACGTACAGTGGTATTGACTCACTCGCCCACCCATACACGTACAGTGGTATTGACTCACTCGCCCACCCATACACGTACAGTGGTATTGACTCACTCGCCCACCAATACATGTACAGTGGTATTGACTCACTCGCCCACCCATACACGTACAGTGGTATTGACTCACTCGCCCACCCATACACGTACGGTGGTATTGATACACCCACCCACCCATTCACGTACGGTAGTATTGATCCACTCACCCACCCGCCGATTCAATGAAGGGAAAGATCGGCCTCTCCTTAAAAAAACACTGAACTGACATATTTTTATGTTATTTTTGAGCATAATAAAATAGCCTTTTCATGCTGTAATAAAGAGGAAGTCTATAAGAAATTTATTCCAAAATTATAAGCTGGATTACATAATTTTTTTCCATAATTTGTAATCTATATCGACAAAATATGGATTACAAATTTTTGTCGAGCACAATCCAAATTTGAAATCGACTAAAATTATGCTCGTTGTCGATATACAAATACATAATTTTTGGATAAAACAGATTATTTTTGGTGCATAAGTTAGTATAAGTCTACCGTCAAATATTTTGACAAGAAAT
>JAQJVL010000102.1:2038404-2163404 GCA_035578905.1 Stictocephala bisonia | reverse complement strand
ATTTCACGAAAAAAACAGTAAATGATCGTTGGTCCTTAGTCAAAAGCCAACATGTTTGCTACAACTGTTTGTCCATAAACAGTCACAAGTCGAATGATTGCCAATCCAAGAACTGTTGTTCTACTTGCAAGGAAAGGTATCACTCGCTACTGCATCGAACTGAACCTGCTCTTCAAAGTGAAAACGCACCCATGAAACCTGCTAACTCTTCGATTGATTATAAGACGCATGTTTCAAAACCTGCTCCTGAAATTTCTGTGTCTGCAGAAAACCGCAACCAAACGCTATGCTCCTCTTCGCTTACCGCTCACTCGCCAGTGCTTCTCGCTACTGCTATGGTCAATGTTAAAGATGCTCAAGGAAACTCTCACTCACTGCGTGCCTTAATAGACAATGGTAGTCAGTCTCATTTGATTTCCACCTAACGCGCAAAAAATTGGGTTTGAAGGAACCCGCTTTCACCTCTGTTGTGAAAGGCGTAGGAAAACTACTTCCAAAGAAATCTATATCTATGTTGCTTACCTTCAGCTCACATGTTCATCCTGTTATAAGTTTAGAGATATCTGCGCTAGTAACAAATTTTTTTGAAGACTTCTTACCAAGTACTAATGTGTGTCTAGAAAGCCTTTCGCACTTGAAGTTCTTACCTCTCACTGATCCTAACTTTCATATAAAAGGAAGAGTTTATATGTTGATTGGAGCTGCATTATGGCCTCACCTGCTTGGACAAGATGTCGTTCTTGGACCACCTTGAACTCCAGCTGCTATGGAAACTGCACTAGGCTACATAGTAATGGGAGAAATCGATACACCAACGCATACACAAAATACTAAAACCTTTTTTGCTATTCTTGATGAAGCCAAACTCGATCATCTTGTTCAACGGCTTTGGACTTTGGAAGATATAATTACAAAGAAAATTCTGTCTGCTGATGAAAAACAATGTGAGGAATTCTTTCTGAAAACTTGCATACGACAAGTCAATGGTACCTTTGCTGTTGGATTACTCTTCAAGACGTCTCCTGCACATTTAGGGCCATTGAAATAATTATCTATTGCAAAATACCTTGTACAAGAAAAACGTTTTTTTGTACTACAAAAATCTGATGTTTAATTTTTGTGTAATGGATTTATTCCAATACAAATTACAGATATGTAATAGAATAAAAATTGAAAAAAAACTGAAGCAAACCACTTACAACATAACGGAGTGTACAAACCTGAAAGTACATCCACCCCTCTGAGAGTGGTTTACAACAGAAGCGCTCCTACAACTGATTCAATCACTTTGGATTCTATTCTACATGTTGGTCCAAAGATCTAATCCGAAACCTTTGACATTCTTTTGATGTTTTGTTTTTTCAAGTATGCGGTCACTGCTGATGTAAGAAAAATGTATCTTCAAATACAAGTCTTCACATTTATATACTTATGTTCATCCAGAAAATATTTTTATTTGGTTTATAAATGTAACAAATAACGTTGTAACAGAATCGTTTTAGTAATTAACAAGTACAAAAACAAAAGTACAAAACACATTTATTTAAATTTACAAAGCTCGTATTTTTTAGAAGTCGAAAAAAATATAACTTCGGCTTCCATCCAATTATTCTTTGAATATCAATACTTTTTAGCCGGAAACTTGTTTTTATCTATTTAATTTAAATTTAAATTCGTAATATTGTCTGTTTTCTTCAGCTTGAGTCTCGTGTGATAGGATGGTAGGGGCACAAGTCCCATTAAATAGGAGCACTGACTGTAGAGCATAGCTTCAATTAACTTTAGATCTCTGTATTGGATTACGTGCCATCTCGTCCAGGTGCCATTTGGTCCCGCAACAAAATTCCATGAAAAACGTACTATCTCGTCCCGCTCGGGTTTACAGATCATTAAATAAGCTAATGAGTAGCATCTCGTCCCAACGAAATTTTGACAAGGGTTGAGGGAGTGCAGGTAGTCGTAGACCAATGAACCCAGGGGTTCCAACTGGCTCCCTTGCCAGCTGTGGTATTTGACTCCCCTGCTGGTAATCCCTTTTCCCTCTATGTTTGTTTATGTATATTGGACAGACACTATTCGTTCCAGTGAAATCTACGAGTTAAGATCTTTGTTAACTATGGAGTTTTCAACTACTATAAGGGGCAAACCCAGTTTAATACTTAACGGATGTAGGTATACTATTAAGAAGGAGAAGAAGTGCGGTGAAGTTGTGTGCCGTTGTGTTAACTGTTCGTGTGGTGGAATAGTAATAACTAAAAATCGTGAACTTATTAGAGAAGAGACTCATAATACGTGTGTTCCTGGTGTGGCTGCTCAAGAAGTCCACAAAGCTATGGCACAGGGAAAGAAGAGAGCCCGGTTAGAAACTGAAAAATCCATTTCACAGGTTGAATTATATTTTTATTGGTATGCTGAGTTTAGTAAGAATGTATTTAGTATATTTTTTAAAAGTTGTATTTTATTAGACTAGCTGGATACCCGTCCTCCGTACGGATAAATAATACACGAGGGGTTTCTGAATGTATGGATGGATACATGTCAAATTGATTAACAACAATTTTATAGAAAGATAATCAAGTTTATAGGCAACCTGTAGGCCTCATATTAATGTATAAAAGCTATATACACCAATCAAAGAATATCAATAACAATAAGGGATGCTCTGGGAGTTCAGGCTGAATCCAATAATCGAGATGACGTTGAGCTGGACTCAGAAACTTTGAAGATGTCAAATGGAAATAATTTCCTGCTGGTTGACGACTGTGATGGTGAGCGCATCCTTATATTTACCAGTTCCACAGGAAAATCTGCATTGAAAGAAAACTTTTTTCATAGATGGCACCTTCAAGAGTATAAGCAAACAAATTTTCGCAGTTGTACGCTGCGAATGCAAATCCATTTGGATTTAGGAAGTACTGTGGAAGAAACGAACGTAACACTTGTAGAGTTCGCATTACTTCCTGACAAGAGAAAGGCAAATTATATTCGTCTCTTTAACGCCATTCTTCGGGTGATTCCAGACTGGTCTCCTGAGGTAGTGAACGCAGATTTCGAAGCTGCAGTGATCGAAGCAATCAACAGTGTATTTCCTGATGCAGAATTTTATGGGTGTGTTTTTTTTTTTCATTTCTCTCAGTTTATTTGGAGGAAAGTACAAACCCTTGGGCTTGCCAACGATTACACCACACGCCAGGAAATACGAGACTGCGTGAGAATGTGCGCTACTCTGGCCTTTTAAAGTCGACAGATGTTGAGCAAGGCTGGCTATACATCCAGGCTTTCATTGCTGTAGGACATGAAAAGCTCAATGAGTTTTTTGACTAATTTGTTGACCAGTGGTTAGAAAACCCTCATTTACCAACTGAAACATGGAATTGTACCGGAAGGCGACATCGTACCAACAATGATGTAGAATGATGGAACCATCGTTTGATTAGAATTGCTGGAAAACCACACTCTCGAATAAAAAAATATAATCATGACGTTAAAAAAAAGCAGAATATTCTGACACTAAACTAATCAGGACTGACCTAAATTTAGAAGGTCTGAAGAGGAGAAAAAAGTATATTGTCATGGACAATAGACTCGAAAGAGCCACTGAAAATTTGAAGAAGACACGTGAAATTAATAAGTTTTTAAGGAATGTCTCTTACATAGTAAAATGGATTAATGAGGAAGAAGAAAGGACATCTGCTGCTGTATACATTGTACACAATGTATATATTTGTAAATAGACTCAACACCTGACAGGGCTGAAAGGCCGCTTTTTTCACTGCCAGATTTGGATTGTGTTTTTAATCAAACCTTTCTAGTAATGTGAAAACTGGCTGAACTTGTCATAGCATTCTCATTTATAGCATCATAGCAGTCCTGAGGAACGCAGTAGATAGTGAGTATATTATTTAGTTTAAGTTATTATAGACCTGTAATACTGTCAATCATAGGTGGTGGGACGAAATATGGGCAGGGGAAAAGTGGGCAGGTAGAGGGTTAACCCTCACTCTCGTGTGTCGTGCAAACGGGACGAGGTGGAACCGGGACGAGATGGCACGACACGCTGTAGTGGGTTGGCATACGACATAGCGTCATCTAGATGCCCCCTCCCCTTCTATAGTTTCATACGATAGGGTACCCACAAAAACTTCACCCATAGCATAACCACTTCACATATTTCACCCATAGTAAACAAATGTACCAATCATATGTAAACTTAACCGTAACATATATAATTCTATTATATTAATATTAATTTACCATACTGTATCTAGGATTTAGTAAAAACGTATAGTTTGGGGAGTCTTGTTAGACATTTTTGTGAACGCAGACTTAGGTAACACCCATACTTTATTAAACTAATCATTAATTATCTATTTATTATTTTATTTATACGTAATATTGTAAAAAAAACATCAATTTTGCAGTTATTGAAATACATTTTGAAAATTGTTTCTTTTAAAATAAATATAAATAAGGTATTGAACAGTTTATTTTTAATCTTAAATATCTCATTATCAAAAAGAATTGCAATAAATGAGCTGAACTAACTATGAAACCCTTTCCAAAAATGATTCCTGTAATTACATAAAAACACATTCTAGAATCTGTACGATATTTAAAAATAGTTTAAAAAATTAAACCCCTCTCTAAATATAAATTGGAATTAAAAACTGAAAATAACTTTTAACTGGCAATCAGGTTAAACATGTTATGCGAAATATAACTTTTGGCTGCCAACTCAAAGTAATGTTTCCTTTTGACAAAGTTTCACCGGATCTGCCATTCCTGATATAATTTTGTAAACTTATTATTAACAACATGGAAGTATCGGTATTTTTTAAAATTTCCTAAAAGCTTTGACTTTCCAACGACAAGTCCTGAACATTCTAAAACTTTTAACGAGTTTTATTAAAATATATTTCTTGTAAAATGTGATTTATAATAAAACAAAGCGTCAGTTCATCAGTTTGAGAGTGGAGATCCATTAAATTAATTTAATAAAATTGTCAATGTCCCTTTCCTTTAAACTAAGACATTAAATCCAGCAGAGTTCAAATAAGTTTGACATTTGGAACTGCGCAGTTCATCTTCCTATTTCTTAGCTCAATCAATTTTACGGTGTTTATTTATTTAACTCGTTCAAAATTATGATTGTGAAGACGGGGATTGACGGCCGGTAAACACGCAGTTCTCATGTATTCTGGGTTGTTGTGATGTCGTCAAGGATTGATGGTGGATAAACTTGGAATATTTATAATATAAAAACTATTTCAATATTTTTAAATACAAGAAATACTGTATTCTTATTTGTGAATATGAGAAATATACACAAACATACAAATGCACTTACGGTAAAAGATACAAAATAAACTTTAGCCAGATGGCATGGTTTTATCTATGTTTCAATGTAAGTTATGATTCTTGGCGTGACTGCAATAAAAAATGCAATAGTTATGCATTTTTATTTATTTTAAAACGACACATTCACAAAGTCACATTGGGTTATGTTAAATCAAGGAAAATGTTCATAGTTTTTACCAGAAATATTTAATTTATAGTATAATCTTTCTAGACGACCTAAGAGAATCTCCGTTCTTGAATTAAAACTGAAAAAATACTATTAAAATTACGTGAAACAATATTATTTTGATTTACAGTTATTTAAATTAGAAATTAGTTTTTTTAAGGTTGTACAGTGGTTTATAGTGCTACAATCCAATGAGCACTCTAAATATTAATTTCCTATCTTACTTCAAAATAGTTTCCTAGTCATACATGGCTGTATCGGTTTTAAATAATATTCTATAATTGAAACACTAAACTCAAAGGAGCATGAATTTAGCTTTCACTATCCCCTATATCGTAATGAATGTGCGCACTGCCCAACCTCTATACAATGACGCTCATGACAGTTCACCTTTCACTATCCCCTATATCGTAATGAATGTGCCCACTGCCCAACCTCTATACAATGACGCTCATGACAGTTCACCTTTCACTATCCCCCATATCGTAATGAATGTGCCCACTGCCCAACCTCTATACATTGACGCTCATGACAGTTCACCTTTCACTATCCCCTATATCGTAATGAATGTGCCCACTGCCCAACCTCTATACAATGACGCTCATGACAGTTCACCTTTCACTATCCCCTATATCGTAATGAATGTGGCCACTGCCCAACCTCTATACAATGACGCTCATGACAGTTCACCTTTCACTATCCCCTATATCGTAATGAATGTGCCCACTGCCTAACCTCTATACAATGACGCTCATGACAGTTCACCTTTCACTATCCCCTATATCGTAATTAATGTGCCCACTGCCCAACCTCTATACAATGACCCTCATGACAGTTCACCTTTCACTATCCCCTATATCGTAATGAATGTGGCCACTGCCCAACCTCTATACAATGACACTTATGACAGTTCACCTTTCACTATCCCCTATATCGTAATGAATGTGGCCACTGCCTAACCTCTATACAATGACGCTCATGACAGTTCACCTTTCACTATCCCCTATATCGTAATGAATGTGCCCACTGCCCAACCTCTATTCAATGACGCTCATGACAGTTCACCTTTCACTATCCCCTATATCGTAATGAATGTGCCCACTGCCCAACCTCTATACAATGACGCTCATGACAGTTCACTATACCCTATATCGTAATGAATGTGCCCACTGCCCAACCTCTATACAATGACGCTCATGACAGTTCACCTTTCACTATCCCCTATATCGTAATGAATGTGGCTACTGCCCAACCTCTATACAATGACGCTCATGACAGTTCACCTTTCACTATCCCCTATATCGTAATGAATGTGCCCACTGCCCAAACTCTATACAATGACGCTCATGACAGTTTACCTTTCACTATCCCCTATATCGTAATGAATGTGCCCACTGCCCAACCTCTATACAATGACGCTCATGAGAGTTCACCTTTCACTATCCCCTATATCGTAATGAATGTGACCACTGCCCAACCTATATACAATGACGCTCATGACAGTTCACCTTTCACTATCCCCTATATCGTAATGAATGTGCCCACTGCCCAACCTCTATACAATGACGCTCATGACAGTTCACCTTTCACTATCCCCTATATCGTAATGAATGTGCGTACTGGCCAACCTCTATACAATGACGCTCATGACAGTTCACCTTTCACTATCCCCTATATCGTAATGAATGTGGCTACTGCCCAACCTCTATACAATGACGCTCATGACAGTTCACCTTTCACTATCCCCTATATCGTAATGAATGTGCCCACTGCCCAACCTCTATACAATGACGCTCATGACAGTTCACCTTTCACTATCCCCTATATCGTAATGAATGTGCCCACTGCCCAACCTCTATACAATGACGCTCATGACAGTTCACCTTTCACTATCCCCTATATTGTAATAAATGTAGCCAATGCCCAACCTCTATACAATGACGCTCATGACAGTTCACCTTTCACTATCCCCTATATCGTAATGAATGTGCCCACTGCCTAACCTCTATACAATGACGCTCATGACAGTTCACCTTTCACTATCCCCTATATTGTAATAAATGTGGCCAATGCCCAACCTCTATACAATGACGCTCATGACAGTTCACCTTTCACTATCCCCTATATCGTAATGAATGTGCCCACTGCCTAACCTCTATACAATGACGCTCATGACAGTTCACCTTTCACTATCCCCTATATAGTAATGAATGTGCCCACTGCCCAACCTCTATACAATGACGCTCATGACAGTTCACCTTTCACTATCCCCTATATCGTAATGAATGTGGCCACTGGCCAACCTCTATACAATGACGCTTATGACAGTTCACCTTTCACTATCCCCTATATCGTAATGAATGTGGCCACTGCCCAACCTCTATACAATGACGCTCATGACAGTTCACCTTTCACTATCCCCTATATCGTAATGAATGTGACCACTGCCCAACCTTTATACAATGACGCTCATGACAGTTCACCTTTCACTATCCCCTATATCGTAATGAATTTGACCACTGCCCAACCTCTATACAATGACGCTCATGACAGTTCACCTTTCACTATCCCCTATATCGTAATGAATGTGCCCACTGCCCAACCTCTATACAATGACGCTCATGACAGTTCACCTTTCACTATCCCCTATATCGTAATGAATGTGCGTACTGGCCAACCTCTATACAATGACGCTCATGACAGTTCACCTTTCACTATCCCCTATATCGTAATGAATGTGGCTACTGCCCAACCTCTATACAATGACGCTCATGACAGTTCACCTTTCACTATCCCCTATATCGTAATGAATGTGCCCACTGCCCAACCTCTATACAATGACGCTCATGACAGTTCACCTTTCACTATCCCCTATATCGTAATGAATGTGCCCACTGCCCAACCTCTATACAATGACGCTCATGACAGTTCACCTTTCACTATCCCCTATATCGTAATGAATGTGCCCACTGCCCAACCTCTATTCAATGACGCTCATGACAGTTCACCTTTCACTATCCCCTATATCGTAATGAATGTGCGCACTGCCCAACCTCTATACAATCACGCTCATGACAGTTCACCTTTCACTATCCCCTATATCGTAATGAATGTGCCCACTGCCCAACCTCTATTCAATGACCCTCATGACAGTTTACCTTTCACTATCCCCTATATCGTAATGAATGTGGCCACTGCCCAACCTCTATTCAATGACGCTCATGACAGTTTACCTTTCACTATCCCCTATATCGTAATGAATGTGCCCACTGCCCAACCTCTATTCAATGACGCTCATGACAGTTCACCTTTCACTATCCCCTATATCGTAATGAATGTGCCCATTGCCCAACCTCTATACAATGACGCTCATGACAGTTCACCTTTCACTATCCCCTATATCGTAATGAATGTGGCTACTGCCCAACCTCTATACAATGACGCTCATGACAGTTCACTATCCCCTATATCGTAATGAATGTGCCCACTGCCCAACCTCTATACAATGACGCTCATGACAGTTCACCTTTCACTATCCCCTATATCGTAATGAATGTGGCCACTGCCCAACCTCTATTCAAAGACGCTCATGACAGTTTACCT
The DNA here is from genome assembly GCA_035578905.1 of Stictocephala bisonia. NCBI lineage: Eukaryota > Metazoa > Arthropoda > Insecta > Hemiptera > Membracidae > Stictocephala > Stictocephala bisonia. The sequence goes on along the minus strand of JAQJVL010000102.1, from coordinate 2,154,277 downwards.
TTCACTATCCCCTATATCGTAATGAATGTGCTCAGTGCCCAACCTATTCAATGACGCTCATGACAGTTCACCTTTCACTATCCCCTATATCGTAATGAATGTGCCCACTGTCCAACCTCTATACAATGACGCTCATGACAGTTCACCTTTCACTATCCCCTATGTCGTAATGAATGTGCCCCCTGCCCAACCTCTATTCAATGACGCTCATGACAGTTCACCTTTCACTATCCCCTATATAGTAATGAATGTGGCCACTGCCCAACCTCTATACAATGACGCTCATGACAGTTCACCTTTCACTATCCCCTATATCGTAATGAATGTGCGCACTGCCCAACCTCTATACAATGACGCTCATGACAGTTCACCTTTCAATATTCCCTATATCGTAATGAATGTTGTCACTGGCCAACCTCTATACAATGACGCTCATGACAGTTCACCTTTCACTATCCCCTATATCGTAATGAATGTGCCCACTGCCCAACCTCTATACAATGACGCTCATGACAGTTCACCTTTCACTATCCCCTATATCGTAATGAATGTGCCCACTGCCCAACCTCTATACAATGACGCTCATGACAGTTCACCTTTCACTATCCCCTATATCGTAATGAATGTGCCCACTGCCCAAACTCTATACAATGACGCTTATGACAGTTCACCTTTCACTATCCCCTATATCGTAATGAATGTGGCCACTGCCCAACCTCTATACAATGACGCTCATAACAGTTCACCTTTCACTATCCCCTATATCGTAATGAATGTGCCTACTGGCCAACCTCTATACAATGACGCTAATGAAAGTTTACCTTTCACTATCCCCTATATCGTAATGAATGTGCCCACTGCCCAACCTCTATACAATGACGCTCATGACAGTTCACCTTTCACTATCCCCTATATCGTAATGAATGTGCCCACTGCCCAAACTCTATACAATGACGCTCATGACAGTTTACCTTTCACTATCCCCTATATCGTAATGAATGTGCCCACTGCCCAAACTCTATACAATGACGCTAATGAAAGTTTACCTTTCACTATCCCCTATATCGTAATGAATGTGCCCACTGCCCAACCTCTATACAATGACGCTCATGACAGTTCACCTTTCACTATCCCCTATATCGTAATGAATGTGCCCACTGCCCAAACTCTATACAATGACGCTCATGACAGTTTACCTTTCACTATCCCCTATATCGTAATGAATGTGCCCACTGCCCAACCTCTATACAATGACGCTTATGACAGTTCACCTTTCACTATCCCCTATATCGTAATGAATGTGCCCACTGCCCAACCTCTATACAATGACGCTCATGACAGTTTACCTTTCACTATCCCCTATATCGTAATAAATGTGGCCAATGCCCAACCTCTTTACAATGACGCTCATGACAGTTCACCTTTCACTATCCCCTATATCGTAATGAATGTGGCCACTGCCCAACCTCTATTCAATGACGCTCATGACAGTTTACCTTTCACTATCCCCTATATCGTAATGAATGTGCCCGTAATGAAGTATGGAATGTTAGAGAAGTTACCCAAGTTAAGACCTTAGAAGAGAAGAATGTCAACACTCAAAATTAATTTTAAAAACTTCTTTTTCCTGAGTTGTGTAACATAAATACTCAGTAAAACAGTTTTTACAAAGGTGTTTGGACTTAAATTAAGGATTTAATAATAATTTTTTTTATTCAAACGTGATTGTTTATAACTGACATTATGATCTGATATCTTTACTTTTTCATAATAAGGATAAAATCGGAACATATGTCGTGCATCGTTACTTCTTCTTTCCTTACGAAACTTAATTAAAAATACATATGAATAACAGACCCACCCACTCACTCATACATACAATGGTATTCTTCCAGCAAGAGGAATTTAGCTAAACTTAGCCTCACTTTCAACTTTTCTTGTTTGTTTATTTGTTTTGTTCTCTTTATAACATTGAATATTTTTTTATGATGGTTCAGTTATTATGATTATAGATACTTTTACATCTATAAGTAAGTATGTATTTATTATGCATGTTATATCTAGTTGTACAAAAACCTATTACTTTTTTTATTTAAAACGATTTAGTACTTTGTTTTTTTAAATCTAAACATACAGACATAATTTATTGCAGGAATAAGATTACATATGATTGCTCAAAGGATTAATCGGAAAAACACATGTTTCGGTGATCATAAGACTATCATGATGGTGTTATAATTACATTCAACAATTGAGAACCAGAGGTAGTTGATATTTATGTTATTAATTGAGTGTTACTCGGTGAGGTACCAGACCCTTGTCACTGTCAGCCCTTAAGTAAGCAAGGGAGGGGTCCGGAAGGAAAGTTATATTATTACTTTAAACTAACATACTTAGTTCAGATATACTACATGATTGATGGTCTGCTTTAGGTTAATTATACACAAGTATTATGAATGGTTGACTGCGTAATGCCTTGTGAAAACTTGGTCCACCATTCAATATATTGAGATTTGAACGAGTTAAGCGTGTTGAAATCAATTAATATTTTTATTTAAACATATTAATCTGGCCATTATTATTATTATTTACTGTGGATTCGAAAGTCCAATGGCTAATGATATAGAATGTTCAAACTGAAAGGTTTTCACAAATGATCTTCTTTTAAGGAAGTTTACTAAAAAATGTACAGTTTTCTACGCTTAAAGAATCTAGCAATTGTTATTTTAGACATAAAAAAATTACGTAGTACAAATAGTATCAAAAAATCATACGATATATATTTGACCATTTTAACGATATTCATCTTAACGACTATTTAACAACATTATTATGAAAGTAAAATACACAGAGACTGCTAACTAAATTTACTATTACATTTTAGATTCAAAGTTTATTGGAATATCAACTGATCTAATAGGCTCAAAGGGTTCATGTGTGTCGCTGCGGGGTTATTTTGAATACCAAAGTGAAGTTAAAGTTTTATGTCGAGCACCTCGTTCGCCCACCACATGGTTTAAGTTACTGTATGTGTATTTCAGTTGTGCAATACTGAAACAATTAAGTATTGCAGTATTTATTTTATAGTTTTTGATAATTTTAAAATATATAAAACTATTTCATTCTCATTACTAAAATTGATAAACCAATATATAGCGATATACAACGTATAATTAGTATTTAAGGTCTTAGTGAATAAATAACCTAAGTTGACCATATTTATTTGGTTATTAACTACAGACTCATTGTACTAAGTACAAGTTGAGTTGGGTTAGTGAATAATAATTAATGTAGATTATAAGTAGTTTTGCTTCTAATCATTTTTGTGTGGATTGTTAGATATTTCTCCTTCTTATCGATTGTGGGAATAGGGGGATGATTCATATTTTCCCCATTTACAGATTTTATGGTTAGTGGGATGATTGAGATATTATCTCATTTTCCCAGTCTATGTACGCAGGGATAGGTGGGATTATCTTTCATTACTCAATATATGGATCCAGGGATGAGTAAAACTTCTCTCATTTACTAAGTTTACGTTACAAGGCATAGGGGTAGAAGGATGAGTAAGATTTTTCTCACTTACTCAGTGTATGTATGGAGGGATTGGTGGGATTATCTTCAAGTACTCACTACTTATTGTATGGATAGAACAATAAATTAGACATTCTCTCATTTACCCATAGTTTGTATGGAGGTATGGGTAAGATTTTTTTTTATTTACCTAGTGTACGTACGCAGGTGTGGGTGGGATTATCTTCCACTACTCAGTGTATGAATGAAGGTTGAATAAGGTTTACTATCACTCACCCAGTTCGTATGTGGAGAGATGGGTGGGATTTTCTTACAAGTCCTAATTAGGTGTACTAGATTCTTTTTCATATACCTTTTTTCATAAATATGAGAAAATCCAACGTACCAGTCTATAAATACATGATTTATAGACTGGTACGTTGGATTTTCTCTTATTTCCATAATCTATTAATGGAGTAAAAAAAAGGGGTCTCCCACTATTCAATGTATTGATGAAGGGGTATGATTAATTCTCATTATTTTTTTATTTACATACTTAAAGTGCATGTATGGAGGGATAGTTGGGACGTTCTCCGGTTTTCCTATTGTATGTACAGTTGGGTTCTGTCTCATTTCCTCATTATACTGGGTGTCCCGGAACTCTTTGAGGATCTATTTAGGTATTGATTGTAGGTCAAAAACAAGACATAATATGATATTTAAAAATTTCAAATCACCTCTGGTACCTGTACAGTCACCATTATGTATTTTTTTAAACTATTTTTTATTTAAAAAAATTAACCTATAGATTTCAAATTTGGTACATACAATAATAAAATAATTTTATTACTGAAATAAAAAAATCAAAACCCTTTTTCAATTATTTTAAAAATGGCAGCACTTTGAAATTTTTGATCCTTAATAACTTCGAAAAGTTAGGAATACAAAAAAATCACAAAAATACCTTTTTTGCAAATTTTATTTGAAATAAAAAAATTTAACGTATGAAATCGGACGACAAACAACTGAGATTTGAGTATGTTTGTATTTAATCATGTAGGCGTGAATGTGTACAGTCATGGTTTCGTGCCACGTGAATCAACCACAACAATACATCAGTGATCTATTTTGATTACTTTTATCCAAAACACTACAATAAAGTGATTTATGACGTTATTGTAATGAAAATGCCCCTAGTAGGCAACGGAAAAAAAGTTGCGGATGATTCTAGTTGTTATTAAATTAAAAATTAATTGTAACATTAAGTAGTGCCTTAAAAACTAGAACTTTTGTAAATTCTAGGTTGGTAGAATTTTTGAAGGTACTGGAATTATTCAAGAAAATAATTAATTGTCTGCTGTGCAACAGTAACTTTCCAGTTGTATTTTCCTTTGCAATGAAATAAGAGGACAACATTTTGAATATCGTTTGTAATGTGAAAATAAGTTTAGTTTAAGTTTCAATTTATAATATGTTTTTTAATTTTCCTTGTATTATGTCTAAAACTTGCTTTACATCACAAATAAATTTTACAAAATTTCTAGTTTTTAGGGCACTACTTCAAGGTAAAATTAATTTTTTATATAATAACAACGAAAATCAACTGCAATTTTTCCCCGTTGCCTGCTAGGGGTAATTTAATTATAATAAGGTCATAAATCACTTTATTGTAGTATTTTGGATAAAAGTAATCAGAATAGATCGCTGATGTATTGTTGTGGTTGACAAACTACAACATGGCTGTACACGTTGACGCATAAATGATTAAATACAAAAATACTCAAATCTCACTTGTTTGTCATCTGATTTCATACAACGTTACATTTTGGATTACAAATAAAATTTGCAAAAAAAGTATTCTTGTAATTTTTTGTATTCCGAACCTTTCAAAAGTTATTAAGGATCAAAGATTTCAATGTGCCACAATTTTGAAAAGAATAAAAATGGTTTTTGATTTTTATATTTTAGTAAGAAAATGATTTTATTAACATGTATACCAAATTTGAATTTTATAGGTTAAATAGTTATAAAAATAAAAAAATAATCTGTAAAAAATACAAAATGGCGGTTGTACGGGTACCGGAGGTAATTTGTAATGTTTAAATATTATATTATGTCTTATTTTTAACCCACAATCAATACCTAAAAATATCCTCAGAGAGTTCGGGGACGCGTATATATATGTGGGAATGGATATGATTTCCTTACATTTCCTAATAGTATGTACTGGGGTGTTTCTCCCTGTTTGTACATAAGGAGGATTGTGTGGGGCTCTTGGATGGGTTTTCCTCACATTTACTCATTATATGCACGGTGTGATGCGGGGTGGGGAGGGGGGTTAGAATTGTTTTACCCATAAACATACTACTATTAACTGTCTTTTGTGAATAATTTATTCAGTCTTCTGTAGGTAATTTGTATAGTCCTTAGGATTATTTTACTGTATTAAACCATTTCAAAGGAATTTAGAAGTGGTTTAAAATTTAAAAACCATAACAATGTAGTAATAACATTTTAGTCGAGTGATTTGTTTTTATTTTTTTTTAGTAAAACTTACCTTGCCATTTCACATGTGCCCAGTGTATGGCCTGTACGTGAACTTTACGTGTGAAGTACCTACCGTAGCTCAGTTTGGGATTCGAATCTTGGAACTACTCTTTACATTCCGAAGCCTCGGCAACTGTGGTGTATAACTGGTCTGGGATGCTAATTAGTAACGTTATGCCTGGTGTTTGTGAATACGGAATTCACACCACATGGGGCATTACAATCCGTCTAAAAGGGTCAATGCACGCACATAAAATCAGGGCTAAATTGCTTGTAAAATGGTCATTTGCGCAATTAAACGTTTTAATTGTTAAAACACATTTTTGTTTTAGACGTAACAATATACTTTTCATAATGTCAATAACACAGCACTGTGCAAAGGAGTGAGTCAAGGGGTTAGATGAGCATTTAATGATTTATTTTAAATCTAATTCTGTTATATAACTGTGTGTTACTAAATAAATTGTCATATTTTTAGTATCGAAAAAGTCATTAACTGAAGATGATCACTAACATTAGCCATTGAAATGTTAGTTATGTACATGATGTATCAGTATCATTTTGTGGCACTTTTCCTTGGTATTCATGTAATTAAAAAAGTGTAGTTGTATTTTTATGATCATTTCTTGGTTTGACATTGTTTTCGAACTGTCCAGTTTGTGAAAAAGGGTACAATCGTACTTTTTGCGAAAATGTAAACATGGCTTGGTCTTCTGTAATGATATTTTCCCAATTTGTAGATTCGTTTTTGAAAAATCATCCATGTCACGAAAACGGTATCGGCATCACCATATTGCAGAGGTGATCATACATTTGTCCTATGGGATCCAAATGTTGTAAGTTAACTTTGAGACTACGCCCGTCAAGTTCAATGTAATTAGATGAAAAATTATATGGTACTTTATCTACATTTGATAATATTTAAGATTGTAAGTTATAAAATTATGCTAAACATTATAGACTTATAAATATATTAGCATTTATAAATAAAATATTTAAAATATATTTGCGTCACTTGTACTTTATAGTTCCTAACGTTTTTACTACGTAGATACACTATTTCGAAATGAAATATTGCAATGAGTGAAAGTCACTGATAAACAACAGTTAGAGCTAGGATACAATACTGAGTCTAGAGAGAAACAAGGCCTGTGTCACTGTTAAATGATGGAATGGGCTGTGCCAGTATTCATTAAGTGTGAATATTGAATCTAATAAACTGCACCAGTGGACACATTTTAATGACAATATGGTTCGTGAACATAGAATGAATTATGTCACAGGTTAATTGGTGCGCTATTACAGGCTAAACTGGTAGGCTTTGCTGTTATTATATTCTAATTCACCAAAGGTAAAAAAAGTAAAAGAAAAACAAAAAACGCTGTCTTTATTGGGTTCTCACTAAACAGCGAATTAGAGGTCAGGATTTACAGTTGTGGGTATATTAATTTAGTCATTGGGCTACTTGTTTAAAATCACATACTTAAACTTAAGTGATGGCGACAGTAATTTTAATTTATGCAATTCGAATATAGAAGTTGGGTTCTAAATGTCAGTGTTGGTTATTAATGCAATAAAAAGGGTGATTCACGAATATATGCAGAAACTTTGGTAGTTAATTCTACATGTAAGAATAAAGATAATAACTTATATAAACATAAGTCCTTAAATGCTTCATTAGTGAGTTACGGATTGCAAAAGATTTTGTCCTCATACCCCAGGTTAAATAAAGGACTTCTGGCATTCTGGAAAGGTTAAGTAAGAGGCAAATTAAATTTTTTCTTGCAGTTTTTGACCCGACAAATTGAATGAAACAAGTTTCAGTATTAAATGTTAAGTAGGTTTTGAGAAACCTAGCGACGAATTAAAAAATGAAATGAAAAACATATTTTTACCCTTTTGGGAACTCATAACTTTATTATTTCAGATATAAAAAGTATTAATTTCAAAATAAAACACTCATACCTTTCATTTTGAACCAAACTATGTACATAAAGTCTACACAAAGTGAATATATTTCAATTCAATGAATATTTATTCAGAACAATGAAAAGTAAAATTAACCTGCAAAATTGAAGCCGCAAAAAATGAATAAAAATAGAAAAAATACTTTATATTACCTGTTGTTTGTTGATGTGGGTTGTCCTTTCATATGTTTTTCTGCTAGAAGTCGGTAACACGAGACGTATAGGAGCCTCTGGGGCAGAAATTAGCATTTTCCCAGGGTCGAAACCGGTGCTAATCGATTTATCGTGGTCGAAACCCCCGTAAAATTAAAATTCATAAGAGCCAAAAAATGTCGTCCGGACGCTGCTTGTTTTAGGTAAGAATATATTTTATTGTAAATGAATTGTGTAATGTAAGTTAATCCATTTTAATGTAAAACACGTTTGTGTAGGAGTGTGGTAGCACTTAAGGTCCGTACAAAGGAACACGCATACATAATTAATGGGATAGCGTGGGCACGACCCACTAATTGTACGAAATTATACTCATTGCTTTAAGCAATTCCTTCACCCAAACATGCATTAATGGCTGTACCCTAATTTATAGAATATACATGACAAATTAACTTAAGTATTGTTTCAATAATTTAAACAAAAGGATATTGATACGACTCTTTACAATGTATAGTTTATTTAACATTATATCTTGTTTGGTGAATAATGTGAAACGTTTTACAAATTTAGCTGAATACCCAATGAATACCATATACTGAATAGTTAAAATTTCATAGCGAAACAAAAAAGGGTTTCATATTCATATCATTCCATAAAAAAATAAAAATACAACTGACATATGTCTGATATAACATGACAGATGTTGGCTAAATGGAGTTGCTTACTCATGCGAAATGTATAAATATTCATGAGAACAAAACAGGGACCCAGGCTCATCAATTCAAAGCTATAGGAAACATATTTATTTCGTAAAAATTCTTATATTTTTTTCTTTTCGGTTCATAAGAAATTTATTTTAAATTTTGATTCAAAAGCAGAATACTTGCGCCTAGTTAGTTACACAATATATTTTTAATTTAAAAAAATGTATATTTTTCTAATTGAATGTACATATGAAAAGTAGTTATTTAAGTTTTTATATTTGAATTCTTATATATGAGACGCCGACACAACGTTGTTGGTATTTTAAGGTGAATATGAATGGTTATATGAGTGTAGGATGAGTGTGGATGAGTGTAGTCTGGTTACTATCTGAGTTAAACTGTTCCTCAGAAAGGGCAATTTATTAATAGCCCAACAGCCAGGGCAACTAAGGGACCTACAGCTTTATTGCCTAATAAACCATTATCTGTGTAAGGCTGATATGCTAATAAAACTGTACATAACTTGCTATCATATTTTATTTAAAAATAGTTTTTTAATTAGCATAATACGTGTTGGTACATATACAGTACAAGTTAACGTCGCACAACACACATTTATTACAATATAAGCACAAAATGCACAAATATATTATAATACAAGTACAAAATGCACTAATATTATGCTGATCGATTTCAGTGAAACACGCTCACCTTCCTCAGACCAGAGGGATTCACAAAAGAATCTCTCTGGTGAATGAATCCCTCTTCTTGATTCTTTTGTAAATCCCTCTGGTCTGAGGAAGGTGAGCGTGGTTCACCGAAATCGATCACCATAATATTTGTGCATTTTGTACTTGTATTGTAATATATTTGTGCATTTTGTGCTTATATTGTAATACATTTGTGTTGTGTGACGTTTACTTGTACTGTATTTTATTTAACTGGATAACTATTTTATCTAAATAAAATATGTTTTTATCTGTTTTATCTTTTGACCGGTACATTTTGGTTTGCCAGGCTGGCTGAGATCACCCTTGCGCTGTCATTTTGTTATTTTCGTGGCCTTTGGTTCAGGCCTTGGTCTGTTCCATGGTTCCACCGGTTTGCCTAGGTTTTGGTTAGTTTCTGTTTAGCAATGGAGTTCAACATTCTAGGCTAGAGAGACAATTAACGTAATTTGTTTAATTTCAAATACCTAATCACACTTTTGGTGAAAACATTTGTCAAATCGTAATGTTTAGCCTATCATGTTCTGTTTTTGTTACCTGTTTTAAATTTTCTAGGCTGATTTACATTTTATAGTTGGTTCTTTGTCCGAGACCATGTGCCCCTAATATGGCATTTTGGTTTTTATTCAATTAATTTAATCTAGTAGACTAATTGTTAATTTTTGCCCAAATGTTTCATGATTAATATCAATTTAATTTCTAGCTATATATTATCTTTTATTTTCGAGAATTTTGTTCTTAGCCTAGTATTCTTTTTCAGCCTGTGCCATTTTCCATATACGTAATTTATTTTTCAAATTGGTTAATTTTGTATTATGTTTAAGCCTAATTGGTTTGTTAGTAAATTTATAATGGGCTGTGCTTACTTCTGTGCTTATGCTCTGGTACTGTGTTCAGTCCGGGGTCCTTGAGTTTCCACGTTTGACCCTCAGTCTGCCGTCCGGCCAAACTTATGCCAATCTCCTATCCTGCGTATGCCTGATTTTTCCATAGATTTTATTCTTCAGACTGATGCTCCTCCGCCATTGCTGCTGATGCTCTTTCTCAGGAGTGTGATGGGGCCAGGCAGCCCATCGCTTTTGCTTCAAGGACGTTTTCTCACCAGGAAAAAAAGAAAGCTTCATCCATCTATTAATTAGAGTGTCTGGCTGTTGTTGTTGTTGATACGGACAAGTTTCAGCGTTTCTTGTAACACGCTGAGATCTTGCTGGAGACGGACAATCAGGCACTATGTTGGCTTATTGCCCATACTAGACAGCTTTGGAAAATTGATCGCTGGGTTGTCTAAATGTCTGCTTTTAAGTTCTGTGTACAACATCTTAGGGGTACCCAGAATGTCATCACGGATGCTCTTTCCCGCATGTTTCAAAAACCCAGTGATCCACCTACTGAGGCTGTCGCTCAGTTTGGTGCTACTCTTCTGGATTTTCCTCTGGCTTTTGACGATCTACTCTCCCATCACCAAAAAAGATTTTGAGCTGTCAGTCATATTAGGTGAGCTTCTAGAGGGAGGTGCCCACCCTACTTATTTTCTGACCAAAGTGGTACTCTGTTGCAATCCTCGACAGAGGGGTCAACCCCGTGTAGTGCTGCCCAGTCATCTAGTAATTAGCTATAGCGTTCGTTCTTAACTAAAACCCGAATTAGAACGAGTGTTTACTTTTCTTTGGAATTCCCCTCTATACGTACTTGATACTTATTAAGAATTGATTAAATACTTTTACCGTATGTATCTAAACTACGTAGGTACATTTATATACCTTTTTTATCTCTATTGGAATCTATATGAGGAAGCAATTATTTCCTTTTGCTTACATCACTAATATTAATTGAATGATTTATTTGAATAATGTGTTATTAAATTGTATATACTTAAGTTGATGTTTAACTTGACGATACAATATGTGCATCACAAATAACTAATTAGGGAGTAGTTAAATTCTATCCCATGTTTAAAGCAATTCCTTGCCATTAAGCCACTTATAAAGTTACCATTCCAACTCTATTTTCTGGGAAATAACACACAGATCTTCAACTACAAAGAAGTAATATTTGTTTTCTAACATGGTTAAAAATTGCCGTAATTATTGTGATGTTTGTGATCTATTTGTAAAATGTTTTCGAAACATCAAATATCGATCTTATTAAATTAAAAAAGAACCTAATACTTCAAGACACTCGTTAGTTTGCATTATTTGTAGTAAATATAACCAATACTTAAATTGTTCACTAAGGTAACCTCGTTGTATTTTACAACTGCAATACCTATATATTGGGTAAACTATATACATTTGATGTAAGTAAGTCCACTCTTTGTAATTAACTATCAAAATAGGCACCAGACTGCCTTTAGTACAATTCCAGCTTAAAACAACCACGCAGCAATTTTGTGCTATAACTACGACACAATCAAAGTGGGTGATAGACTGCCTTTAGTACAATTACAACTTACGACAACCCCGCAGCAATTTTGTGCTATAACCACGACACAATCAAAGTGGGTGATAGACTGCCTTTAGTACAATTACAACTTACGACAACCCCGCAGCAATTTTGTGCTTTAACCACGACACAATCAAAGTGGGTGATATACTGCCTTTAGTACAATTCCAACTTAAAACAACCCCACAGCAATTTTGTGCTATAACCACGACACAATCAAAGTGGGTGATAGACTGCCTTTAGTACAATTACAACTTACGACAACCCCGCAGCAATTTTGTGCTTTAACCACGACACAATCAAAGTGGGTGATATACTGCCTTTAGTACAATTCCAACTTAAAACAACCCCACAGCTATTTTGTGCTTTAACCACAACACAATCAAAGTGGGTACTAGACTGACTTTAGTACAATTCCAGCTAAAAACAACCCTGCACATTTTTGTGCTATAACCATGACACAATCAAAGTGGGTACTAGACTGACTTTAGTACAATTCCAGCTTAAAACAACCCCGCAACAATTTTGTGCTATAACCATGACACAATCAAAGTGGGTGATAGACCGCCTTTAGTACAATTCCAGCTTAAAACAATCCTGCAGAATTTTTGTGCTATAACTATGACACAATCAAAGTGGGTACTAGACTGACTTTAGTACAATTATAGCTTAAAACAACCCTGCAGCAATTTTGTGCTATAACTACGACACAATCAAAGTGGGTGATAGACTGCCTTTAGTACAATTACAACTTACGACAACCCCGCAGCAATTTTGTGCTATAACCACGACACAATCAAAGTGGGTGATATACTGCCTTTAGTACAATTACAACTTACGACAACCCCGCAGCAATTTTGTGCTTTAACCACGACACAATCAAAGTGGGTGATATACTGCCTTTAGTACAATTCCAACTTAAAACAACCCCACAGCAATTTTGTGCTATAACCACGACACAATCAAAGTGGGTGATAGACTGCCTTTAGTACAATTACAACTTACAGCAACCCCGCAGCAATTTTTTGTTATAACCACGACACAATCAAAGTGGGTGATAGACTGCCTTTAGTACCATTCCAACCTACAACGACCCTGCCAAGAATGACTCTTGCTCGTACATGCAACGGCGGGAATTTCGAAGAAATTGGTGGACACCTGCCCAGTTTATATATAGTGTATAAAATGTACATACAGTGGACCGAGTGACCGGAAAATTTTTCCAAATTCACGTTGGCCAGTCCGCCTCTGCTAGCAATTGACCTAAAAATTAGTTTATTTCTTCTAAGGGCAGAATGAATTTAGTATCCACGAAAACCCCCGAGTACCGATTATCTGTAACATTTTCACCTCCTTGGAAAAAATGACCCCAACCTCCAACTAACACCCCCGTAAAGCCCCTGATAAATTTCGAGGGCAGAAATGAGTTTAGCCTCCTCAAAACCCACCGAGTACAGATTTTCAGCGAGATTTTCACCCCTTGAAAAAAATGCCCCAACCACCCCTAGCATCCTCCGGTAGCAAACCCATGAGCCCCCGATCAATTTTGAGGGCAGAAATAACTAAACTTTGGAATCCTCAAAAACCCCCCCTTAAAACCCTCCACTAGTACCCCTGGTAGAGCACCCCTGAGGCCCCCCAATAAATTTTGAGGACAGAAATGAGTTTAGCATCCTCAAAAACCCCCGAGTACCTATTTTAAATGAGATTTTCACCCCTTTGGAAAACATTTTCCGGACCCCCCACTAGCACCTCCCCGTAGAACCCTCCTGAGCCCCCCTGATACATTTCGATGCCAGTTTATCATCCTCGGAAATCCACGAGTAACGGTTTGCAAGTGAATCTTCCCTTTTTTAACGATTTTACAAATTTTACAAAAAAATCCATTTCTAGATGCATTTTATGTACCTCATATGCATTTTTAGAAAAACGGATAAACCACTATATATAGACTTTTTCCTGATGCTATACCGAGTAACCTCGATATGACCTGGCAGAAAAAATCTAGAGGTTTGGGCATTTTTTAATGTATCTTCCCTGGTCTAGTGGTGGTCTACGATTATTTCAGACTTTCATAGACTTGCCTTTATTGATTTCTTTTTTAAGGAAACAAGAAAATTCCAATATTTAACTAATATTATTGTTTTAACCATACAAATATCAATGGACAAATGTGTAATTAATTAGTAAAGAAAAATATCTTACTAAATAGGATTATTAAAAAGTTCAGGTTATCTCCTTGAAATGTGTTTTATATTACTCCTTTCCTGGAGGTATCTCACCTATTGAGGGGGTGGGTGAGGTAATGTAAATCACCGTCATTAAACTATGCTCAGTTAAGAAGGAACTACTTTATAATATTATTATTATTTTATATAAGGGTAGATGATATAAGAGGAAGAATACCATTGCCACGAGGGATCAGGTGCTTAGTTTGCTAGAAACACGGTTTTCGGAGCTTGTTAGTCAGTTACTGCAGGAGTCACGTTACATAGACGTTAATGTTACGTTAGTGGATTATTAGAGAATCTTAGGAAAGATATTTATCGTATTTTAAAGTTAGTGTATGAATAAGTTTTAGTATTTCTATAGCTTTGTTTTCTGTTTAAAACAAATACACACTAATATAGCAGCGTGGTGAGGGCCAGACAATCAACTTAGAACCAATATAATTTTTTTTAACCGTTCATGTTCAACTGTGAGATTTGCATGAAAGAATCAGCTAAACCGTTATGGCAACTCCTAGCCATTTATATATATATATATATATATATATATATATATATATATATATATATATATTTTATTTATTCTGGGTAAATAACAACAATTCATTATTCAACCTTAATTTTACTGGACAACTAATCATTTACAACCTTTAGACCCTTAGCCATGTGATTTCTGGGATAGTTGATGTATCTCAACACATAATTTCCTCAAAGACTTGGTAAATTTTTGCTATATAATTGATATTTCAATCCTATTATTTAATCCTATTTTCGACATAACAAAATATTTTAAATATTTAAACTGACATCTTAGCTTGTAAGTTCCAATAACTATTGCCATTTTTTCTTATGTGAGGGGCTGATGAGATATTGTTTTTTATAAATTAAAACTATAATGAACTAGATAAGAGATTTAGATGAATCGGTTTCAAAAATGTTACACAATCAATAACATGAAATCCGTTAGTATCTATTGCAGACATTGTAACTGAATAAACCATGTAAGACCCATATACAACAATGTCTCAATGTTTTAAATTTGTCCTTTCTTTCACCAATCTTACTTAGGTAATTTGAGGAGGGAATCGACCAAGGAACATTGTCATGCAAATCACGCAAAGGGTTATTCCTAGTTAATTAACATTTAAATTAGAAAGGCTCTTGTTCCAATGTATTAAGCTGTGATCTTGAAATCATGGATTATTAATATATTGACCTGACCAAATAATAAAATTAATATCGAGATTATTTGCATGGAACAAAGAAGATTTATTACTTTGTCTACTTCAAATAATATTTAAAAGCTAAGAATTTTGCCATCGATACAACTTAGCAAGTTTTACTAAGATATTAATCAACTGTTGCTTTGATAACAAGCACGTAGATTGTAAATTTACGAATAATTGTTAAATATCTATTTTTCTTTATATTTCTCACAGGTAAACTCATAAACACCAAAAACTATAGATTTATGAGGTCGTGAATAAGTACGTAAAGACACATATTTAAATCTCATCATGGGTAAAATATGAAGTCATAGATTTAAAACAGCTGTAATAATCTATGACACGTTTTAGTCTATGACATTTTTTAAGTAATAATGGAAATCAGCTGTTTATAACGTATAATTTATTATAAGAAATTTAATAAATAACTACACCTAATGTAATCGATATGTGAGATCATGATTTTGGTTGGTATAAGTAAAATTTACAACATGCCTGAGATTTTAATTAATAAAACAATGCGTCGAAGGTTACATTTACAAATTCTAACGTATTAAAACTTAAAAGCCCATCATTAGTTTAAAAATTTGGCTGTTTTTTGATAACGTAGAGCATTTATTAGTTTTTAATCATTTCTTAGTTGTAACTAGAAAAGCTGTCAGGAGTAACAATGTTACTGTTGTGAGGGAAATCAGTACTTTAAATTCACTGTATCGCTAGTCTAGTGTTACAGCTGAATGAATTTATTCTCTTGGGCCCACTTACCTTTACCTATTATACACAACAGACAGCTCAGTTCGTTTACAGGATGTAGGCAGCCAAACTTCAGGGGGGATTTTCATGAGAACATACGGTCTGGCTCACTCCATTTCCAGTCTATCGGGGTGTAATTTTTACAAAAGCGTAATATATCAGAAATTACCAAAAATAAAACAATGAAACATAGTAATAATCCTGAAATTGATTTTTAACACATTCGTTAAACATTTCCTTTTTTGGACAAAAGTCTTTTTTTAAATGGGGGTCATTTAAAATTTTTATGTTTTTACAACATTAATCCAAAACTCATAAATGTTAGTAAAAATCTGCAAACAAAAAAATACTAAAGAAGTTATTCTTAAAATTATGGTTTACATATTTTGAAGATGAAATAATTAAGTAAGAAATTTTAAATTTTTATAGACAATATTTTAATAGTAAAAAAAAATTTGCTGGCCAAAGAATTCAATTATCATTTGACAAAATGTTATTTTCTCTGTTAATAGTGGTTGGTTTTAAAATATCTATACCACAATTTGTGGGACTGAATTCTCCAGTATTTTTGTACTTTACAGGTTTTGGAGATATTTAATTTTAAAGATTTAATATGGTCAACATTTAAAAAAGGAACAGTGTACAGAAATTATATACATTATATTTCTGTAAGAATTGTCTGTACATAACACCATGAAGACCAAGATTGTTACCAAGTTTCATGGTTTTATGTTAAGTAACTTCTGAGATATTAAGCTTTTTGTAAACATTCCATTCAGATAGACGAGAATCGCACTGAGTAGACCATATGTACTTTTTGTAAACATTCAATTCAGATAGACGAGAAACGTACTGAGTAGACCATATGTACACATGACTTTTTGTAAACATTCCATTCAGATAGACGAGAAACGCACTGAGTAGACCATATGTACACATGACTTTTTGTAAACATTCCATTCAGATAGACGAGAAATGCACTGAGTAGACCATATGTACACATGACTTTTTATAAACATTCCATTCAGATAGACGAGAAACGTACTGAGTAGACCATATGTACACATGACTTTTTGTAAACATTCAATTTAGATAGATGAGAAACGCACTGAGTAGACCATATGTACACATGACTTTTTGTAAACATTCCATTCAGATAGACGAGAAACGCACTAAGTAGACCATATGTACACATGACTTTTTGTAAACATTCCATTCAGATAGACGAGAAACGCACTGAGTAGACCATATGTACACATGACTTTTTGTAAACATTACATTCAGATAGACGAGAAACGTACTGAGTAGACCATATGTACACATGACTTTTTGTAAACATTCCATTCAGATAGACGAGAAACGCACTGAGTATTGCGTGTGTGTGTGTGTGTGTGTGTGTGTGTGTGTGTGTGTGTGTGTGTGTGTGTGTGTGTATTATGTGAGTGTACAGTATCCTATGTAAACATTTAAAAAACACACACACACACACACACACACACACACACACACACACACACACACACACACACACACACACACACACACACACACACACACACACGCACACGCACGCCATGTAGAAAGTCATGTTTTTGGAGTTTATCTTGAGTAAAATAGCCCCTTACTGGTCAGTTATACAAATAAAACAATATTAAATTCCGACTCAAGTCTATCCATTTCATTATTAACAACCAAAACCTTGTTGGATGGTTATTTATGATTTATTAAACTCAAGGTAGTGGGAACGTAAGGTGGGTGGGTGGACCACAAGGATGGTGGAAACGTAAGGTGGGTGGGTGACCCTCAAGGATAGTGGGAACGTAACCCCCCGCCCGCCCATACACGTAGTGGTACAGAATACAGGTACAGTGGTCTTAACATACCCGCCCGCCCATAAACGTACAGTGGTATAGACCCACCTGCCCACCCATATACGTACAGAGGTATAGATGGGTGGGCAGGTGTATGGGCCTGCCCATAAATTAAATAAATAGTTAATTTATTTTTTAACTACTGTATGACAGTATGTCATTTAACTGACCTTCACAATAGTGGCCCTATTTCAAACATTTAGAACTCTATAACAAAAGTCCACTATTAGAAAATTTGCATTTTACTAAAAAGGTTTTTAAAAAGAATGCAATCCAATGATAAGATATATAAAATTGAATTGAAGAACTGTTAAATTATCATATTATAAACTATGGTAACTATTCACTAGTTGAAGATTTGTTAGTTATCGCTATGAAATATGTTTTAAAAATTGTAAATTGTCTGTTAATATCACTGTACGTGTATGGGTGGGCAGGTGGGTCATCACCACTGTACGTGTATGGGCGGGCGGGCTGGTCAATGCCACTGTATGTGTATGGGCGGTCGGGTGGGTCAGTGCCATTGTACGTGTATGGGCGGGCGGGTCAATGCCACTGTGCGTGTATAGGCGGGCGGGTGGGTCAATACTACTGTACATATATGGGCGGGGGGGGGGGGGGGTCAATAATACTGTACGTGTATGGGCAGGCGGGCGGGTCAATGCCACTGTATGTGTATGGGCGGTCGGGTGGGTCAGTGCCATTGTACGTGTATGGGCGGGTGGGTCAATGCCACTGTACGTGTATAGGCGGGCGGGTGGGTCAATACTACTGTACATGTATGGGCGGGTGGGTGGGTCAATACTACTGTACATGTATGGGTGGGGGGGTGGGTCAATACTACTGTACGTGTATGGGTGGGCGGGTGGATCAATACCACTGTACGTGTTTGGGTGGGCGGGTGGGTCAATACCACTGTACTTGTATGGGTGGGTGGGTGGATCAATACCACTGTATGTGTATGGGTGGGTGGGTGGGTCAATACCACTGTATGTGTATGGGTGGGTGGGTGGGTCAATACCACCGTATGTGTATGGGTGGGTGGGTGGGTCAATACCACTGTACGTGTATGGGTGGGCGGGTGGATCAATACCACTGTACGTGTATGGGTGGGCGGGTGGGTCAATACCGCTGTACGTGTATGGGTGGGCGGGTGGGTCAATACCACTGTACGTGTATGGGTGGACGGTCGGGTTAAATGCTAATGCTAGGTTTGCTGCAAATGCGCTGATCCAGACAGCTATACCACACCTCAGATGGCAGCTCTCCATTGGTAATAAGTGGGTTATCTTGGCCCACTGTACTGTATGGGCGGGTGGGTGGGTCACTATCACTGTACTGTATGGGCGGGTGGGTGGGTCACTACCACTAATGATCCACTGTACGTATATGGGTGGGTGGGTGGGTCCATGCCACTATATGTATATGGGTGGGTGGGTGGGTCCATGCCACTGTACGTGTATGGGTGGGTGGGTGGGTGGGTCAATACAACTGTACGTGTATGGGTGGGTGGGTGGGTTAATACAACTGTACGTGTATGGGTGGGCAGGTGGGTGTGACAAGGGGGGGGGCAAAGATAGTCTTTGCGGAGGAATATTATTCTACTGTTTATTGTAATGTCTTTGTTTTGTTTAATTTGGAATAAATTGGTTTTTACAAATTACCACTGTACGTGTATGGGAGGGTGTGTGGGCAGTTACTACTGTATGAGTGTGGGAGGGCGGGTAGCCAGTTAACACTGTATGAGTGTGGGAGGGTGGTTGGGCAATGACCACTGTACGTGTATGGGAGGGCGGGTGGGAAATTACCACTGTACGTGTATGGGAGGGTGTGTGGGCAGTTACTACCACTGTACGTGTATGTGTGGGCGGGTGCGTCAGTAGCACTGTATGTGTATGTGTGGGCGGGTGGTTTGGTGAGCCCAGTCAATACGACGCATATCACACATTTATGAATGAGTCTATCAAAACTTTCACACAATTTCTACAAATAAGTGAGAAGCGATACACATACTCTTTATAACAGAGTACTGAAGAAATACCCTTTTTAATTCACGTGTGGTTATACTTCCCTGAACTAAGACTACTACAGTTGCCAAGGGCTGAACTAAGAACACCTTTTATGTACACATGACATTCACCATATGTACACATGACTTTTTGTAAACATTCAATTCAGATAGACGAGAAACGTACTGAGTAGACCATATGTACACATGACTTTTTGTAAACATTCCATTTAGATAGACGAGAAACGTACTGAGTAGACCATATGTACACATGACTTTTTGTAAACATTCCATTTAGATAGACGAGAAACGTACTGAGTAGACCATATGTACACATGACTTTTTGTAAACATTACATTCAGATAGACGAGAAACGCACTGAGTAGACCATATGTACACATGACTTTTTGTAAACATTCCATTCAGATAGACGAGAAACGCACTGAGTATTGCGCGCGTGTGTGTGTGTGTGTGTGTGTGTGTGTGTGTGTGTGTATTATGTGAGTGTACAGTATCCTATGTAAACATTTAAAACACACACACACACCCACACACACACACACACACACACACACACACACACACACACACACACACACACACACACACACACACACACACACACACACACACACACACACACACACACACACACACACACACACACACACACACACACACGCACACGCACGCCATGTAGAAAGTCATGTTTTTGGAGTTTATCTTGAGTAAAATAGCCCCTTACTGGTCAGTTATACAAATAAAACAATATTAAATTCCGACTCAAGTCTATCCATTTCATTATTAACAACCAAAACCTTGTTGGATGGTTATTTATGATTTATTAAACTCAAGGTAGTGGGAACGTAAGGTGGGTGGGTGGACCACAAGGATGGTGGAAACGTAAGGTGGGTGGGTGACCCTCAAGGATAGTGGGAACGTAACCCCCCGCCCGCCCATACACGTAGTGGTACAGAATACAGGTACAGTGGTCTTAACATACCCGCCCGCCCATAAACGTACAGTGGTATAGACCCACCTGCCCACCCATATACGTACAGAGGTATAGATGGGTGGGCAGGTGTATGGGCCTGCCCATAAATTAAATAAATAGTTAATTTATTTTTTAACTACTGTATGACAGTATGTCATTTAACTGACCTTCACAATAGTGGCCCTATTTCAAACATTTAGAACTCTATAACAAAAGTCCACTATTAGAAAATTTGCATTTTACTAAAAAGGTTTTTAAAAAGAATGCAATCCAATGATAAGATATATAAAATTGAATTGAAGAACTGTTAAATTATCATATTATAAACTATGGTAACTATTCACTAGTTGAAGATTTGTTAGTTATCGCTATGAAATATGTTTTAAAAATTGTAAATTGTCTGTTAATATCACTGTACGTGTATGGGTGGGCAGGTGGGTCATCACCACTGTACGTGTATGGGCGGGCGGGCTGGTCAATGCCACTGTATGTGTATGGGCGGTCGGGTGGGTCAGTGCCATTGTACGTGTATGGGCGGGCGGGTCAATGCCACTGTGCGTGTATAGGCGGGCGGGTGGGTCAATACTACTGTACATATATGGGCGGGGGGGGGGTCAATACTACTGTACGTGTATGGGCAGGCGGGCGGGTCAATGCCACTGTACGTGTATGGGCGGTCAGGTGGGTCAGTGCCATTGTACGTGTATGGGCGGGTGGGTCAATGCCACTGTACGTGTATAGGCGGGCGGGTGGGTCAATACTACTGTACATGTATGGGCGGGTGGGTGGGTCAATACTACTGTACATGTATGGGTGGGGGGGGTGGGTCAATACTACTGTACGTGTATGGGTGGGCGGGTGGATCAATACCACTGTACGTGTTTGGGTGGGCGGGTGGGTCAATACCACTGTACTTGTATGGGTGGGTGGGTGGATCAATACCACTGTATGTGTATGGGTGGGTGGGTGGGTCAATACCACTGTATGTGTATGGGTGGGTGGGTGGGTCAATACCACCGTATGTGTATGGGTGGGTGGGTGGGTCAATACCACTGTACGTGTATGGGTGGGCGGGTGGATCAATACCACTGTACGTGTATGGGTGGGCGGGTGGGTCAATACCGCTGTACGTGTATGGGTGGGCGGGTGGGTCAATACCACTGTACGTGTATGGGTGGACGGTCGGGTTAAATGCTAATGCTAGGTTTGCTGCAAATGCGCTGATCCAGACAGCTATACCACACCTCAGATGGCAGCTCTCCATTGGTAATAAGTGGGTTATCTTGGCCCACTGTACTGTATGGGCGGGTGGGTGGGTCACTATCACTGTACTGTATGGGCGGGTGGGTGGGTCACTACCACTAATGATCCACTGTACGTATATGGGTGGGTGGGTGGGTCCATGCCACTATATGTATATGGGTGGGTGGGTGGGTCCATGCCACTGTACGTGTATGGGTGGGTGGGTGGGTGGGTCAATACAACTGTACGTGTATGGGTGGGTGGGTGGGTTAATACAACTGTACGTGTATGGGTGGGCAGGTGGGTGTGACAAGGGGGGGGGGCAAAGATAGTCTTTGCGGAGGAATATTATTCTACTGTTTATTGTAATGTCTTTGTTTTGTTTAATTTGGAATAAATTGGTTTTTACAAATTACCACTGTACGTGTATGGGAGGGTGTGTGGGCAGTTACTACTGTATGAGTGTGGGAGGGCGGGTAGCCAGTTAACACTGTATGAGTGTGGGAGGGTGGTTGGGCAATGACCACTGTACGTGTATGGGAGGGCGGGTGGGAAATTACCACTGTACGTGTATGGGAGGGTGTGTGGGCAGTTACTACCACTGTACGTGTATGTGTGGGCGGGTGCGTCAGTAGCACTGTATGTGTATGTGTGGGCGGGTGGTTTGGTGAGCCCAGTCAATACGACGCATATCACACATTTATGAATGAGTCTATCAAAACTTTCACACAATTTCTACAAATAAGTGAGAAGCGATACACATACTCTTTATAACAGAGTACTGAAGAAATACCCTTTTTAATTCACGTGTGGTTATACTTCCCTGAACTAAGACTACTACAGTTGCCAAGGGCTGAACTAAGAACACCTTTTATGTACACATGACATTCACCATATGTACACATGACTTTTTGTAAACATTCAATTCAGATAGACGAGAAACGTACTGAGTAGACCATATGTACACATGACTTTTTGTAAACATTCCATTTAGATAGACGAGAAACGTACTGAGTAGACCATATGTACACATGACTTTTTGTAAACATTCCATTTAGATAGACGAGAAACGTACTGAGTAGACCATATGTACACATGACTTTTTGTAAACATTACATTCAGATAGACGAGAAACGCACTGAGTAGACCATATGTACACATGACTTTTTGTAAACATTCCATTCAGATAGACGAGAAACGCACTGAGTATTGCGCGTGTGTGTGTGTGTGTGTGTGTGTGTGTGTGTGTGTGTGTATTATGTGAGTGTACAGTATCCTATGTAAACATTTAAAACACACACACACACACACACACACACACACACACACACACACACACACACACACACACACACACACACACACACACACACACACACACACACACACACACACACACACACACACGCACACGCACGCCATGTAGAAAGTCATGTTTTTGGAGTTTATCTTGAGTAAAATAGCCCCTTACTGGTCAGTTATACAAATAAAACAATATTAAATTCCGACTCAAGTCTATCCATTTCATTATTAACAACCAAAACCTTGTTGGATGGTTATTTATGATTTATTAAACTCAAGGTAGTGGGAACGTAAGGTGGGTGGGTGGACCACAAGGATGGTGGAAACGTAAGGTGGGTGGGTGACCCTCAAGGATAGTGGGAACGTAACCCCCCGCCCGCCCATACACGTAGTGGTACAGAATACAGGTACAGTGGTCTTAACATACCCGCCCGCCCATAAACGTACAGTGGTATAGACCCACCTGCCCACCCATATACGTACAGAGGTATAGATGGGTGGGCAGGTGTATGGGCCTGCCCATAAATTAAATAAATAGTTAATTTATTTTTTAACTACTGTATGACAGTATGTCATTTAACTGACCTTCACAATAGTGGCCCTATTTCAAACATTTAGAACTCTATAACAAAAGTCCACTATTAGAAAATTTGCATTTTACTAAAAAGGTTTTTAAAAAGAATGCAATCCAATGATAAGATATATAAAATTGAATTGAAGAACTGTTAAATTATCATATTATAAACTATGGTAACTATTCACTAGTTGAAGATTTGTTAGTTATCGCTATGAAATATGTTTTAAAAATTGTAAATTGTCTGTTAATATCACTGTACGTGTATGGGTGGGCAGGTGGGTCATCACCACTGTACGTGTATGGGCGGGCGGGCTGGTCAATGCCACTGTATGTGTATGGGCGGTCGGGTGGGTCAGTGCCATTGTACGTGTATGGGCGGGCGGGTCAATGCCACTGTACGTGTATAGGCGGGCGGGTGGGTCAATACTACTGTACATGTATAGGCGGGGGGGGGGGTCAATACTACTGTACGTGTATGGGCGGGCGGACGGGTCAATGCCACTGTATGTGTATGGGCGGTCGGGTGGGTCAGTGCCATTGTACGTGTATGGGCGGACGGGTCAATGCCACTGTACGTGTATAGGCGGGCGGGTGGGTCAATACTACTGTACATGTATTGGCGGGTGGGTGGGTCAATACTACTGTACATGTATGGGTGGGGGGGTGGGTCAATACTACTGTACGTGTATGGGTGGGCGGGTGGATCAATACCACTGTACGTGTTTGGGTGGGCGGGTGGGTCAATACCACTGTACTTGTATGGGTGGGTGGGTGGATCAATACCACTGTATGTGTATGGGTGGGTGGGTGGGTCAATACCACTGTATGTGTATGGGTGGGTGTGTGGGTCAATACCATCGTATGTAAATGGGTGGGTGTGTGGGTCAATATCACTGTACGTGTATGGGTGGGCGGGTGGATCAATACCACTGTACGTGTATGGGTGGGCGGGTGGGTCAATACCACTGTATGTGTATGGGTGGGTGGTTGGGTCAATACCACTGTACGTGTATGGGTGGACGGTCGGGTTAAATGCTAATGCTAGGTTTGCTGCAAATGCGCTGATCCAGACAGCTATGCCACACCTCAGATGGCAGCTCTCCATTGGTAATAAGTGGGTTATCTTGGCCCACTGTACTGTATGGGCGGGTGGGTGGGTCACTATCACTGTACTGTATGGGCGGGTGGGTGGGTCACTACCACTAATGATCCACTGTACGTATATGGGTGGGTGGGTGGGTCCATGCCACTGTATGTATATGGGTGGGTGGGTGGGTGGGTGGGTCCATGCCACTGTAAGTGTGTGGGTGGGTGGGTGGGTGGGTCAATACAACTGTACGTGTATGGGTGGGTGGGTGGGTTAATACAACTGTACGTGTATGGGTGGGCAGGTGGGTGTGACAAGGGGGGGGGCAAAGATAGTCTTTGCGGAGGAATATTATTCTACTGTTTATTGTAATGTCTTTGTTTTGTTTAATTTGGAATAAATTGGTTTTTACAAATTACCACTGTACGTGTATGGGAGGGTGTGTGGGCAGTTACTACTGTATGAGTGTGGGAGGGCGGGTAGCCAGTTAACACTGTATGAGTGTGGGAGGGTGGTTGGGCAATGACCACTGTACGTGTATGGGAGGGCGGGTGGGAAATTACCACTGTACGTGTATGGGAGGGTGTGTGGGCAGTTACTACCACTGTACGTGTATGTGTGGGCGGGTGCGTCAGTAGCACTGTATGTGTATGTGTGGGCGGGTGGTTTGGTGAGCCCAGTCAATACGACGCATATCACACATTTATGAATGAGTCTATCAAAACTTTCACACAATTTCTACAAATAAGTGAGAAGCGATACACATACTCTTTATAACAGAGTACTGAAGAAATACCCTTTTTAATTCACGTGTGGTTATACTTCCCTGAACTAAGACTACTACAGTTGCCAAGGGCTGAACTAAGAACACCTTATGTACACATGACATTCACCATATGTACACATGACTTTTTGTAAACATTCAATTCAGATAGACGAGAAACGTACTGAGTAGACCATATGTACACATGACTTTTTGTAAACATTCCATTTAGATAGACGAGAAACGTACTGAGTAGACCATATGTACACATGACTTTTTGTAAACATTCCATTTAGATAGACGAGAAACGTACTGAGTAGACCATATGTACACATGACTTTTTGTAAACATTACATTCAGATAGACGAGAAACGCACTGAGTAGACCATATGTACACATGACTTTTTGTAAACATTCCATTTAGATAGACGAGAAACGCACTGAGTAGACCATATGTACACATGACTTTTTGTAAACATTCCATTTAGATAGACGAGAAACGTACTGAGTAGACCATATGTACACATGACTTTTTGTAAACATTACATTCAGATAGACGAGAAACGCACTGAGTAGACCATATGTACACATGACTTTTTGTAAACATTCACTTAAGATAGACGAGAAACGCACTGAGTAGACCATATGTACATATGACTTTTTGTAAACATTCCATTCATATAGACGAGAAACGCACTGAGTAGACCATATGTACACATGACTTTTTGTAAACATTCCATTCAGATAGACGAGAAACGCACTGAGTAGACCATATGTACACATGACTTTTTGTAAACATTCCATTCAGATAGACGAGAAACGCACTGAGTAGACCATATGTACACATGACTTTTTGTAAACAATACATTTAGATAGACTAGAAACGCTCTGAGTAGACCATATGTACACATGACTTTTTGCTTCTTTTGACCTTTGAAAGAACCTGTTGAAGTTTGGTTTTCTACATATAAGACATCCTATTTATTAAATATATAAGCCTGTTTGATAATTAGTTTATGACCAGAACTTCCTATTCATCATAATGTCATACTTGTGGGAAAAACAGTAGAACATCAACGAATAAATGTGGATATATATATTTGGTTCATCGTTAGAGGTTCAGATTGTAGTTGAGCTAATGAAGTTACTTGTTACAATAGTCATTTGTCACTTAATGGTGCATTGGCTGATACGTACCGCTACAAATGTCACAAAAATATCATAAATTGATATAAAAACAATGACTGATTACTTGATTAATGTTAATAACTGAACTATTTATTGTTACAGAATTATTGTTATTACTGTGGATATTCACTGTCTTTCACCATAACTTCACAAATAACGATCTGTAGCTTTTATTTATTTTTATTCTTAAATAAAAGTAAGCTGGCTACTATTTTTTTTTTTTTCATTTACTAGCGTCACGTTTCTAATATAATTATTGATCATGACATGATCAAGAGTTCTTGTTTTTTTCAGTATTTGATGTCCTCGTGCTGGATTGCAAAACCAATACTGACTGTATATACGAAATTTATTGACTGTGTGGTAGGAATGTTGATATTATATTTGTTCTATGTTGAAGATGGAGCTCAATTGGGTTCTTTTACATATAATTAATTGTTTAATATAACACAATTTTAAACCAATACCAAAAACTTTATTGGTGAGTTATTATTACTATTTATTAAAATATTTGTGATGTGTTAGACGATGATAGACCTCTCCAATAAAGTTTTAAATATTGGTTTAATATTGATTTATATTTAATAGTTAATTATTCTAGTACATTTGTTGTATAAAAGAGAAGCAAGAACAGAACCTTGTAACAGTCCATCGTTAAAAGCGCTTAAAGAGCTTTCTATGATACCCAGGTAAACTTAAAAGAAAAAATTTTATTGAGTTCAAGGGGACGGCCCACGTGGAGTTGAACGATAATCTTTAATGTAAGCCTAGGTCGAGTTTGGTATCAAATTAGTCTGTTCAATAGAAATTAATTGCCGCAAACCAGACTTCGAAAGTTCTATCTTTCCAAGTTAGCTGTTATTTGATTTCAAAGTAACTAATTTGAACAATATAATTTCTCCGCTATTTAACGATTTTCAGTAAATTATTAAAAAATTATGTTTTATGGAACACAATAGTTCAAAAAATAAAGTTATCAAATTATCTGTGGAAAAATTAAGCTTTTGTGAAAGTTCATGTTTTCTACTCGTTCACAACAACTTTATGTTTTCCTTAGATAGTTTGATGATTTAATTTTTTTAATTATTGTTTTCCATAAAATATAATTTTTGATCAGAATAATTTACTTAAAATCGTTAAATGACGGAGAAATAATATTGTTCAAATTAGTTACTTTGAAATTCAAATGACCGCTACCTTGGAAAAATAGACCTTTCGAAGTCCGATTTGCGGCAATTAATATCTATTGAATAGACCTTTAATTTGATAACAAACTCGACTTAGGCTTACATTAAAGATTTTCGGTCAACTCCACATGGGCCGTCTCCCTAAAAAGATGAAATGTCGCTAATGGCGTCAAAAAGCGTGTTCTATGTAACCATGATGATGTACAAAATTTCACTTTTACCAGTGAAGTCATAGAAAAGTTGTGAAAACGGCTCCATTTTTTTCGACCCTGTATTCCTTTGAAATAATTTGCATTTTAGCCAAGCTTAAAATTAAATATAAAAGCGTAGGCCATAATGAAACAGTATTAATGACAGGAAAAATTACTTTTAGAAGGTATTATGACAATCAGTAAATTAATGTCCCTTATTCCGGAATATTTGAGGTGTTAGCTTGTAGCTTGGTACTCTAACCCTCATAAAAAGTTCTACTCAAATAAAAATATTATTAATTCTGCTAATATAAAGACCAATGTTTAGTTATAGCAATGTTGTATGAGTACAAATTTATAATGATATATAGAAAGACACTTTTAATGAGGTTTTGTCTTACTTAATTTGTAATTGAACAGGTTAATTAAGTAGATGAGGTAAAATGTCTATTGAGTTGGCATAAATGTAATCCCTGAAGATTATAAGGTGGGTCGACCTATTAAATGCACAAGGTTTTAATCAATGTCATTATGCACTTTTCAAACGTATAATCAATAAATTACTCTATAACTGTGGAATATTTCCTGTTTGTTACACTATCATGTTGGCTATGGATTTTTAAAATGCGCTTTTAATTTTGCTAAAGCACATTTTTATGTTAATGAGTGATCAATTAAAAAAGTCAGATATTAAAAATCTCTTTCCACATATATTAATACTGTCGTCCATTGGTAAAAACCACATTGTAATTTTTAAATGTTTGTAACATTCCTATATTACAATAATAAAAAATTTACTATTGTGAAAAAAACACAAATCGGGTATATATATATGGTAGGCTTACATGTACTCGACAAAATTGAATGTAGTTGTAATATATATCAACCGTAATGTTAATTACAATTTAAATAGACGAGTTAGAATACATTTATTTTGTAACCAACGTTTTAAAAATGGGATTCTTAAAACGTCAATATTTGCGTCTTGCAAACACGCATCCACACGTAATAACATTGGACGGTGTTCTTTAAGTAAAGTGAAGCTGAAAGTTCTTGTATGTTTCGCAGGATATGGTTTTACAACTGAGTAAAATGTTTGTTATTTTTTAAGCATGTTATTTTACACTGTAGTAATTTTTATTTAAACTAACTTTTCGGGTTGTGATTTGTGAATTGGTTGTGTGTGGATTGTGTTTGTGTTAAAAAAGGGTTGAAACAAATATGAGATGAAAAAATCTCGATTACTTTAACAAAGTTAGGACTAATTAGTCCCTGTAACATAAAATATATACATTAAAGTAATAACAACATATAAATAAAAATCAAATACGAATCACAAAGTAAATATCATGTTTTACATAGTACAATAGGCAATGAATACAAATTTAACTATTGTGTAGTGGTCAAACAAAGGAGTAATGAAAATATTCCTTTGTTTTTCACTCAAAACTGTTTGTCTCCAAACTAATTATCTCACTGCATATTATTACTGTTTACAATCATAAAACACAAAACCTATCATGCATATGAATACTTTTATAGTTTTATTTTTAAAACATGCATATCTCATAAGCTATATTAAGTTTTAGTGAGTTATATAATTGACTTCCAGCCATTAAACCTATATTTGTCCATAAAGTAGCAATGAAGATTTTTAAAATTTGCTATGGGATTTTATATTTTGAGGAATATTTAAGAGTAAAGAGATAAATCAATAATGGTTGAGGGCGTAATTGTAACAATTATTGTTAGTACCGTAGCGTTATAGTAACAACTAACAACATTATAGTAACAACTAACAACATTATAGTAACAACCAACAACGTTATAGTAACAACTAAGAACGTTATAGTAACAACTAACAACTTTATAGTAACAACTAACAACGTTACAGAAACAACTAAAACGTTATAGTAACAACGTTATAGTAACAACTAACAACATTATAGTAACAACTAACAACTTTATAGTAACAACTAACAACTTTATAGTAACAACTAACAACGTTATAGTAACAACTAACAACTTGAGTCGAGGTGTAAAGTGTTGCTGTATACGATAAAATGTAAGATGTATGAACATGTAAGTAATTCTAATTACTATAAATTAGTGAATCATATCCTAAAATGTCAGTTTCAGATAATTCTAGATATGACTTGATACTTTCTCTCCAAACATCTTAGTTTGAGTCCGTGAAAATTAGGTTTCTGGGAAATCAATCATCTAAAATAAAGGTTCAGACTTTTAAAATATGGTTTGATACTTGTTATCGAAACTGGTCAGTTTATGTCTATACAAATTTAGTTTACGGGAAGATAATAATCTAAAATGAACTTTCAGACTGTTTAAAATTTTGCTCGATACTTTCTTAGTGTTCATATGACTTTATTTCCTAGTATATTGACTTTTAAAAATTAATTTAAATATTTTTTGTATGAATGACTTAATTTATTCATAATTGCTTAGTTTGTATTCATATGAGTTAAGTTTCCGTAAAGCCAATTACCATGAATCAATTGTATAATATTTTGTATATTATTATTTGATAAAATATATATTTTGATTTATTTCTAATCTCTGAATAAACATCTGAATAACAATAGCGTTCATATTATTGCACACTAAAATATTAGAAAAATGTTTCTACACTCTCATTTTTTGCAAAGAAATATTTACGAGGCAATCACTAACAAGAATATTTGTGAAAGGACTTCCAAAAACTGTTGGTTACGTATGAGGTAGTAAAATCTAATATAGTCTCCAAAATGATAAGAATATATACGTAGAAAATTTTAGACAGAAATTCAGTTTGCTACCAAAGCAATGAATGCAAGTTGGGAAATATCTAAGTACGGTATACGGTTTAATTTGACCATTTATGGGTCTTGTTTTAAATTGTTGAAGAATTGAGAAAAGTGCTTGGAAAATTAATTAATTAACTGGCGTGCAGTATTTACTAATAAAATACAAAATTTCATTAACAAAAGTATTTTTAGGTTATGTAACCACATAATTACTTGTTAATTGTCTATATTTTTGTTTATTTGTTGAAACAAAAAAGGATGGTTTCGGTTAATGCTTGATATAAGCAATATTTACTTGTAGACAATCTAGATCATAATATTGGAAGTGAAATGACAAATATTAAATATTGTATGCTTTTAAACATTGCTGTTAGTGCAACTCTTTTCATTATTCAATTGTTAGTTCAGAGAACATAATAATGTTGTGTGGGAAAAACTAATTTAAACTTTGAGAGGTATTAAGAGATGCTTAGTTCTCAAGATTTCCTCGCCTACTCAAATTTAACACCTCTCGACTTCCTTAACCATGCAACATGTGCTTAAGTCTCAAGATTCCCTCGCCTACTTACATTCAACACATCTTGACTTCCTTAACCATGCAACATGTGCTTAGTTCTCAGGATTCCCTTGCCTACTCACATTCAACACCTCACGACATTCTTAACCATGCAACATGTACATAGTTCTCAAGATTCCCTCGCCTACATTCAACACATCACGACATCCTTAACCATGCAACATGTACATAGTTCTCAAGATTCCCTCTCCTACTTACATTCAACACCTCACGACATTCTTAACCATGCAACATGTACTTAGTTCTCAAGATTCCCTCGCCTACTTACATTCAACACATCTTGACTTCCTTAACCATGCAACATGTGCTTAGTTCTCAAGATTCCCTTGCCTACTCACATTCAACACCTCACGACATTCTTAACCATGCAACATATACATAGTTCTCAAGATTCCCTCGCCTACTCACATTCAACACTTATTGACTTTCTTAAACATGCAGCTGTTACTGTAATACTTTTTTTAGTTAACTTTATTTGTAAACGAAAACTACTTTTAGGTCATTTGAAGTTAATGACAAAATTAAACTAAAATATACGAAATTGTGAAGTAATAAATTGAATTAATCTTTGGGGAAAGTGTTATTGTAGAACATAAGAAAACTCAGAATAAAGTTATAGAATAAAGCTTAAAGAAATACACTCTTATATATTTAAAAAAAGAAGAAATTACCTGTTTTGATAATCGCTGTGCTAAAAAAATTTTATTAAAATTGCTTTAAAATAAATATTTTATATATATAGTCTTGTTGCATCCCATAAATAATGCTTGATTTTTCCAAAATTTTTATAACATTTCAAGTAAAGTAAATTTGGATACCATACTTTAAAGTGAACACGATTGTGACACGTGCAAACTCAGTCAAGTAGATTACACCTTCTAAAACCAAACAACGACGGATCAGTATGCAATATGTTAACTGATACTTTATAAAATTTAATTGAAATTGTTAAAATTATATTGATTTGGGTGTGTATTATGTACTTAAAAAACATTATAGCCTTCTGTCTTGGAGTGCATATAATTTATTAAGTGAACCTTGGAATTAATGAATTTTAAGTAATCTAATTAGGCGCACGTATTGATCTTGTTTACATAGAGTTAGAGATCCTTAAAATATACTGTATAATTTGTTTAGTTTTTGATTGTACCATAATTATTTTTCTACAGTTCAGACTACTGACTTATTTTATAAATGAACTTTGATATATTTATTTACTCAACCAATCCTACTTAATGTAACGTTAATCATACGGACTTTATCTCTTTTTTTAAATTTCAAAAATGCATGTTTCAAATCTCTGTGTTAACATTGTCTTTTAAAAATCTTCAAAAACTCGATAGTTTACCACCATCACTAGTATCCTGACTTTATGAATATTTGAATTCACTATCTTTGTACTGACCAACATGTGATTATCGTAAAGCCACATTAGCACTATTACCACTGAGTGGTGAAACGGAACAAGCTGCATGTCTGTGGTAAACGGTGCCAGCGGTAGACCGCAACCCCTGATATCATAATAGTGTGAACGTGTGAATTTACTACAATTGTAGTGAGTCACCGTGGTATCGTTGTAGAGATACTACACCACTATTACCACTGAGTGGTGAAACGGAACAAGCTGCATGTCTGTGGTAAACGGTGCCAGCGGTAGACCGCAACCCCTGATATCATAATAGTGTGAACGTGTGAATTTACTACAATTCTAGTGAGTCATCGAGGTATCGTTGTAGAGATACCACACCACTATTACCACTGAGTAGTGAAACGGAACAAGCTGCATGTCTGTGGTAAACGGTGCCAGCGGTAGACCACAACCCCTGATATCATAATAGTGTGAACGTGTGAATTTACTACAATTCTAGTGAGTCACCGTGGTATCGTTGTAGAGATACCACACCACTATTACCACTGAGTAGTGAAACGGAACAAGCTGCATGTCTGTGGTAAACGGTGCCAGCGGTAGACCACAACCCCTGATATTAAAGTAGTGTCAACGTGTGAATTTACTACAATTGTAGTGAGTCACCGTGGTATCGTTGTAGAGATACCACACCACTATTACCACTGAGTGGTGAAACGGAACAAGCTGCATGTCTGTGGTAAACGGTGCCAGCGGTAGACCACAACCCCTTATATCATAATAGTGTCAACGTGTGAATTTACTACTATTCTAGTAAGTCACCGTGGTATCGTTGTAGAGATACTACACCACTATTACCACTGAGTGGTGAAACGGAACAAGCTGCATGTCTGTGGTAAACGGTGCCACCGGTAGACCGCAACCCCTGATATCATAATAGTGTCAACGTGTGAATTTACTACAATTGTAGTGAGTCACCGTGGTATCGTTGTAGAGATACTACACCACTATTACCACTGAGTGGTAAAACGGAACAAGCTGCATGTCTGTGGTAAACGGTGCCACCGGTAGACCGCAACCCCTGATATCATAATAGTGTAAACGTGTGAATTTACTACAATTGTAGTGAGTCACCATGGTATCATTGTAGAGATACTACACCACTATTACCAATGAGTGGTGAAACGGAACAAGCTGCATGTCTGTGGTAAACGGTGCCACCGGTAGACCGCAACCCCTGATATCATAATAGTATAAACGTGTGAATTTACTACAATTGTAGTGAGTCACCATGGTATCATTGTAGAGATACTACACCACTATTACCACTGAGTGGTAAAACGGAACAAGCTGCATGTCTGTGGTAAACGGTGCCACCGGTAGACCGCAAC
Organism: Stictocephala bisonia; assembly: GCA_035578905.1. Taxonomy (NCBI): domain Eukaryota; kingdom Metazoa; phylum Arthropoda; class Insecta; order Hemiptera; family Membracidae; genus Stictocephala; species Stictocephala bisonia. Next base: position 2,119,468 of record JAQJVL010000102.1, on the reverse strand, counting down.
CCCTGATATCATAATAGTGTGAACGTGTGAATTTACTACAATTGTAGTGAGTCACCGTGGTATCGTTGTAGAGATACCACACTACTATTACCACTGAGTGGTGAAACGGAACAAGCTGCATGTCTGTGGTAAACGGTGCCAGCGGTAGACCGCAACCCCTGATATCATAATAGTGTCAACGTGTGAATTTACTACAATTGTAGTGAGTCACCGTGGTATCGTTGTAGAGATACTACACCACTATTACCACTGAGTGGTGAAACGGAACAAGCTGCATGTCTGTGGTAGACGGTGCCAGCGGTAGACCGCAACCCCTGATATCATAATAGTGTCAACGTGTGAATTTACTACAATTGTAGTGAGTCACCGTGGTATCGTTGTAGAGATACTACACCACTATTACCACTGAGTGGTGAAACGGAACAAGCTGCATGTCTGTGGTAAACGGTGCCAGCGGTAGACCGCAACCCCTGATATCATAATAGTGTGAACGTGTGAATTTACTACAATTCTAGTGAGTCACCGTGGTATCGTTGTAGAGATACCACACCACTATTACCACTGAGTGGTGAAACGGAACAAGCTGCATGTCTGTGGTAAACGGTGCCACCGGTAGACCACAACCCCTGATATCATAATAGCGTGAACGTGTGAATTTACTACAATTGTAGTGAGTCACCGTGGTATCGTTGTACAGTTACCGTATTGTACGGTTGCACAATAACGACTAAGTTGGGAAATGGAACATGCTTCATCTCTATGGTAACCGACGTCAGCGGTATTCCACCACCGGTAATATTTTTACAGTCTTGTCGTTTGCATTTACTGTTTTAATACTGTAGTACCTAGTTATTTTCGTGCAACAATCCCTACTGTACCACACCTTGCCGGCGTGGTGGCTCAGTGGCTTAGGCTTCGGACTGCGATGAACTTTGTCCAAGGTTCGAATACCCAACTGAGCTACTTCACTCGTTGAATTAAGTTCACGCACAGACTTGCAGCCTATGTGAACTGGCGAGTTTTCATCATAATAGTATGAATATTCTTGAGGGTGGAGAATTTTTATTAATGAACAAATAAAATTTATTCCCAACAAATAATTCAATTTAAAATAGGATCTCAACCGGCCAACTATCCTAGTGGCGTGCTTGGTTTAGATAGACAAAAATAGGAGCTGATGAACCTAGAAATTAAAATTTTTTATCATTGTCTAACTCTCTTACAGTCTCATAATTTTAGTTTTACTGGCTTCCATTTAGATGCTAAGTAATATAAAACTTTAAACAACTATAAATATTATTTAAAATCGCCTAATGCTAGTTAAATAAAGGCTTTAACAAAAACAAAATAATTTATGGTTAAGCATTTTCGCAATTAATTATTGTCTTATTGGTGCACTGCTCGGAATTATTATTCATTATACATTAATACTGTTCCAAAAAGGATTTCCTAAATTATTACTAATTTAACTTTCCGAATCAAGAATTAAGATTTATTAAAGCCACTGATCAAAAATATATGATATAGGCCACGTTAATTAATTAATTAAACTTTCTTGTTAACGTATAATATATGTTAATACCTGTAGTGAATAATTTGTAGTTATTTAATTTTTCTATTACATATAAACACAAGTAAATACATAATTATGGTGATAACATTTGAAATATTTAAGACAACAGAATAATAAAAATATGGTACATCAAAAACATTAGATGGTTTACTAGTGCATATTACACTTAATAGATATTTTCCCTTAAGGCTCTACATGTAAACACGACTGAATAAATAACACAAAAAATAGTAGTAATAAAATTGAAACATTTAAAGACAGTAACAGAATAAAACAATATTGTCAAAAACACTAATTGATTTACTCACAAAGTTTCGTTAATTTAAATTTAAACAGCAGCCTTCAGATTATATTTTTTAAGTTCAAAAATTCTTTTAAATTATAAAAGAGGTTATCTATAAGCTAATTGTTTATTGTAGATTTAAATTGGTTAAATGGTAGAGTTGCATTTTTTTTAGGTAGTTTGTTAAACATTTTGATGCAGTTAACCATGTGAGAATGTCCAGTGGTTGCCAGTCTGTGATGTGGTATGTCTAATTTAAGTTTTCCCCGAGTGTTATGCTGGTGAATATCTTGCCTAGTTATATAGCGGTTAAGGTCATGTTTAGCAAATAGAAGAATATGCAGAATACAGAGATTAACAACCGTTAATGTCCTGGTTCTTATGAATAAAGGCCGACAGTGCTCCGTAGGCCCCACCCCACATATAACTCTTATTAAATTTTCTTCTCTTATGAGCAGAATTTTGTGAATGTGAGACAAATGACCCCGTACAATTAAAGCATAGGAGATGTTAGACTGAAAAAGAGCAGAATATGACATTCTTAAGTAGTGTTTTTGTTCAAAACATTGGTTATATGTTCAGCCCAATTCAGTTTACTGTCAATAAACATACCTTGCAATTTAACTGGTTGACAATGAGTATTTACAGTCAGGCTTAATATGGTATTTTGAGTTTTCTCAGTATTGCAAAAAGTTTATTTTGAACAAACCAATCAAGGGATAACTGTTCAGCAAGTTTCATTTTATTATGTAGTGACTGGATATTTTTATTAGAAGCCATGAGAGTAGTGTCAACTGCATAAATTACTGCTTTTACATCTCCATTTAATGCAAAATCACTTATGAAAACTAAGAACAGAAAGGAGCCAAGAACCGATTCTTGAGGGACTCCCATAGAAACATTGCCAGCCTTTGATCGATTTCCTTTGATGTCTACATTTGTTGATAGTATAATCACTAACATAAAAAACGTCTTGGTGTCAGTACTAAAAACAACTATATCCGACCATTTCGCACAGGGGGCAGTACTCTCGGGATACTCTCTACAGGAAGAGCCACTCACTGTTACATTAAAAAGGCTCCTTCGGCCACATAATGTTACATTGTTGAAAACACGACTTAAGAAGGAAGACTGGAATTTTATAGACAGTTTTACTAGCACAGACGATACGTATAATGTGTTCAACGAATGTTTGAACACCTGTTGCCCACTAAGTAAACAAGTTGGGCGAGCCGGTGGCCGAGTGGTCTAAGGCGTCAGGACTTTGAGCTTGGGTTAGAGATAGCGCTGGTTCGAATCCGGCCTAGACTGAAAGATTTATCAGTAATATTCACCTTGTACTGTACAGGTTCGCCCCCTTACTCTGACTGAATAAGTTCCTCGCACAGTCAATGGTCTATGGGGAATGGTCAGAGTAAGGTTAAGGAGGAGATTGGCCTCTCCTTAAAAAAAAAAAAAAAAAAAAGTTTTTAAAAATAAACGTAAGGAGAATACTTGGATAACGCGTGGTATCTTGGTTTCTAGGGATAAGCTCAAACTTTACCCAGTCTTAGTTAACGACTCAACTAACCCTTTATTTAAACAATTTTACAATAAATAAAAAAAAAATCAAAGTTATAAGGGCCGCCAAATCCATAGAAGTAAACTGAACACTTGATGGTGCTAAAAACTTTTCCAAAGCTGCTTGGAAGATTATAAATAACATAAAAACGGTCTTCAAGAAAAAACCAATCTAGTTACATACTAACGGGAATGTGATCTGATGACTCAAAATCAGTAGCAATGGAATTTAATCACTTTTTTTAAACTGTTGTTCAGATGAACCCAAACAGAAAATCGTGTAACGTGGACACTACCCAAGAGAGGCGGATTTTGTGGTCCATGATGCTGTCTTCTGTGTATGAAGTGGAAGTGGCTTGGGTGATTAAAAATCTTCCACCTAAATTATCCGAGGATATCAATGGCATTTCCACCTGGTCATTGAAACAGTGTACTGAAAGTATTATGTGCCCGTTGACGAAAATAATAAACTCTTCATTCAAAATGGGGTTGTTTCTTTCTAAATTAAACAAATTCAACAGTAGTTCCGGTGTTTAAAAAAGAAGACCCAACGGCCTTGAACATATACCGTCCTATTTGAGTTTTACCAGCTCCAAGCAAAATCTTTGAAAACGGTATTTCCCTCCAGGCTGCTTCATTTTCTTGATAAAGAGAATATTTTGTGCGAGGACCAATTTGGTTTTAGACCTGGAAAGTCAAACATTGACGCTGTCCCCAGACTGGTCGATTTGATATTGGACGGATCAGAAAACAAACAAAAAACAGTTGGTGATTTTTTAGACGTCCAAGGCTTTTGATTGTGTCAATAACAACCTTCAATTAGCAACACTTGAAAGATATGGCATTCGCCTCCTTACTCGTGGCTCAAATCTTACTTGGACGACAGAAGTCAATGTGTTCAAATTGGTGATTCATTTTCTAATAGTAAAAGAGTTCATTGTTAAGTTCCACAGGGGTCTAATATAGGCCCAGTTCTCTTCCTAGTTAACGTTAATGAGGTAGGATCTTCTATCTTGAGTGGAAATATCGTTCCATAATCGGACGATACAACACTGTGCTTCAAAGCTGAGCCCATATCTGCACTTGAAATTGAAGCGTTCACTAATCTTAATGCCTATGTTCAACAATTTGAAGGGGAGTATTTATCTACAATTCAAAAACAAATTACATTAATTTTTCTTTAAGAGTTAAAGAGTCTTGCTTAAAGCCACTGATAATGATGGTTGATGGCATCCTTCTTGATGATACAAACTCTGTCAAGTTCCTGGAAATTTGCCTGGATAGGGCGTTGACCTGGAGCTGCAAAATTAACAGCGATTGTGCAAAACTTTCAACTGGTATTGTTTATTTGAGAAACATTTCAAAATTTTGCACTGTTAAGGTACAGTTAATGGCCTATTTTGGTCTCATTTACCCCCACCTTACCTACGGAGTAAGACTGTGGGGTAGCTGTTCCTTGGACAAACTTCAAAGAGTTTTTCGGCTACAAAAAAGAGCAATCCGAATAATTTCCAAATTTAAAGTTAGAGAGTCATGCAAACAGTCCTTCAGGGAATTAGGTTTACTAACGCTGCCTTGCATTTACATTTTTGAGACTGCACTCTATTGTAAATTCCAATGTTATTTAACGCTAGTAGCGACATCCATCAACACGAAACAAGTAGTCACATTTATAGAGTGGCTCGGTACCGTACAGAGCGGCCCTGAAACGCAAACCGTCCCTAGCAGGCGTCAAATTTTAAAAAATTCTCCCAGATTAAATTAAAAGGGAACAAAACTAAACGAGTTCAAGTTTCGATTAAAGGCTACTTAGTGGCTCTCGTTTGTTATTCTGTGGGTGAATTTATAGCAGACCCCTAGTTTTCAGACGGCTCGAAAAAGATCCTGTATGTTATTGCTCTAGAAGAGTGTATGTTTTGAATGAATGGTGACTCTGTGAATGAATGAACTCCCACCCTTTAAACTTTGCTGAAATTGTTATTATAGTTATTTTAATCTAATCACTTAATGTATCATTAGTTTGTATCATCATTAATACTAAAATATGACTTTTGCTATACAATATATACATGTTGTCAATAAGCAGTAAAAAGTAATTTATTTCATTCATTCACACTGAATTCTGTTGATTAAATATGAATAAATTATTTAAATTGATTGTTAAGTTTAGCCACAGTTCAATAGTTTTTCCAAAAGTAATTCAAACAGAACTCAGCCAAAAGCTTTACTCAAATCAAATAGAGATAGAGTAACAGATTCACTATTTTCAAAAGCGTGAAGAGCTTGTTTCACTACTTGCATGACCGTAGTTAACGTGGATCTCTTTTTATCTAAATCCATGCTGAAAATCAGCAAGCATATTATAATTAAAAAAATAGTCATTGAGCTGATGGTAAAAAGGTGACTAACATTTTTGAAAACATTGGAACTATCGATATGTAATTATTTGGTAATTTTGTATCTCTTTTTTTAAAGACAAGAATTACTTTACTGATGCTAAGCTGGTCCGGGAAATATACTGCAGCAACACATTAACTAAATATAAAAGCCAAGTAATCAGAAATCAAGCGAATCATTTGTTTGATAAGATAGTTTGACATCCAATTGTAGTCCATCGCTTTTGAATTTGACAATTTTTAAACAACTTTAATTACATGTTCAGAGGTTATTACTTTCCATTTAAATACTAGAATCCCTTGAGTTTGTTTTGGTGGAGGTATAACTGAATATCTAGACGGTGGATTTTTAAATTTATTTTTTTTGCACAGAAAAAAACTTAAAATTATATAAACATATGCTAGTTAATTAAATTCACATATTATTATTTAGGTTAGTTTATAGTACATTTTATAAATTTTATAATTATGGATCAAAAATGTTATTTAAGTAATTCAAATTTTAGAAATGTTATCGAATATCTTGTTCGAAAAATGTGTTATTTGTTTCTAATCCTAAGTAAATCATTCTAACAAACATAATGGAATACATTCAGGAACTTACAAACAAAAAGTTTGTTTTCTGCTATTGCTATAATTCCTAAACATGTAGTACTTTATGTTAGTGCTAGTCTATATCAAATTAAGCTTGGAAGGCTTAGATTGGGTTTTTCACTTCCAATTGGATACTGATCTATGGAACTCCACACAGTAATGGAACGCGGATCAGTTTTGTTTTATCTGGTGCAGCTTTCATTAGCCAAGTAGATATCTTAATCATATATATGGTCACGGTTCATTATAAATAATGGTCATTCTTATCTTTAAATGTTAAAAATATTGGTATGCATAACTTTTAATTATCAGTCGACTGTCTTTGTGACAGACGGAGAAATCGTCCCCGTTGTAGTTTGCTGAGATAGACCGTTGTACTGACAATACGTGAAATATTATTGGTAATGATCTATTTGTTTATCACGTGATTTCCAATATCGATACACAATCAAGTTTTTATAGTGATAAAATTGCTTGAGTGCAGCGAGAGAGGTTAGGAACGACACCCATAGGCCGAAGATTGACGTGGTAACCAGCACAGTAATGAGCAGGAGTTTGTTCCCGACGCAAGCAGGGGTGTTTCCTAGTTTTATATATATATATATATATATATATATATATATATATATATATATATATATATATTTAATAAGCTCATCACTTCCTAGCCTATTTAAGGCATAATAATGCTATTTCCGATATGATCTAGCCTGTTCTTTTTTAGCAATAACACCCTATTAGGCATGTGTTAATAGGTAGGTTATTTTAGAGTAATATTTAGATTATAATATTTGCATTTTTAGTGTTATAGCTTGATTCTAAGTTGACAGTACTCTGTTGCTGAAGTTTTCCACAGTAAATAATAATTAATAAAACAAGCTGTGTAGTAGTGTGGACACACTGTATAGCAGATTGGCCTTGTCCGTGAGGTGAAGTGTTGCAAAATTGTAGTTCACAGGCCAGAATGATGTTCCAACGTGAACAATACTAACGATTGTTGTTGCAGCCATCGTGTTTGTCCGTGAGGTGAAGGGTTGCATAATTAATGTTCGTAGGCAAGACTTATGGTCCAACGTGAACAATACTTACGACTCTTGTTTTAGTCATAGTGTTTGTATGTGAGGTGAAGGGTTGCAGAATGGTAGTTCACAAGGAAGATTGATGGTCCAACGTGAACAATACTTACGACTTTTGTTTTAGTTATAGTGTTTGTATGTGAGGTGAAGGGTTGCAGAATGGTAGTTCACAAGGAAGATTGATGGTCCAACGTGAACAATACTTACGACTTTTGTTTTAGTTATAGCGTTTGTTTGTGAGGTGAAGGGTTGCAGAATGGTAGTTCACAAGGAAGATTGATGGTCCAACGTGAACAATACTTACGACTTTTTTTTTAGTTATAGTGTTTGTATGTGAGGTGAAGGGTTGCAGAATGGTAGTTCACAAGGAAGATTGATGGTCCAACGTGAACAATACTTACGACTTTTGTTTTAGTTATAGCGTTTGTTTGTGAAGTGAAGGGTTGCAGAATGGTAGTTCACAAGGAAGATTGATGGTCCAACGTGAACAATACTTACGGCTTTTGTTTTAGTCATAGTGTTTGTATGTGAGGTGAAGGGTTGCAGAATGGTAGTTCACAAGGAAGATTGATGGTCCAACGTGAACAATACTTACGGCTTTTGTTTTAGTTTTAGTGTTTGTATGTGAGGTGAAGGGTTGCAGAATGGTAGTTCACAAGGAAGATTGATGGTCCAACGTGAACAATACTTACGGCTTTTGTTTTAGTCATAGTGTTTGTATGTGAGGTGAAGGGTTGCAGAATTATAGTTCGCAGGCTAGGTTGTTGGTCCAACGCAAACAATACTAACGACTGTTGTTGCAGTCATCGTGTTTAGCAGTGAGATGAAGGGTTGGAGAATGAAAGTTCACACAGAAGGTTGATGGCCCCACGTGAACAATGCTAACGACCCTTGTTTCAGTAATAGTATTTGTCTGTGAGGTGAAGGCTTCTTCACAGGCAAGAATGATGGCCCCACGTGAACAGTACTAATCACTATTGTTTTAGTCATAGTGTTTGTCTGTGAGGTGAGGGGTTCTTTACAGGCAAGAATGATGGACCCACGTGAACAATACTAACGACTGTTGTCACAGTCATCGTGGTTGGCCATGAGGTGAAGGTTTGGAGAATGATAGTTCTCAGGTAAGATTGATGGTCCCACTTGAACAATACTATCGACCAATTTACGTATAGTGGTACTGACCCATTCGCCGACCAATGCACGTATAGTGTGGTATGGAACCAACCGCCTATGCCAGTATGCGTATAGAGGAATTGTCTCTCTCGGCTACCCATATACGTATTAAGCCACACAACCACACATAAACGTGAAGTAGTATTTTTTGTTCCAACTGGCATAGGAATTACTAAAATGTATGATAACATTTATGAATGAACATTTATTTACGTATAATTAACATTGGAAAATACTACTGTGATTGGATTTTTCTTAGACCTTTTGGATGGTTAGTAAACAACCTTCAAACTAGGGTATACGTAGTTTCTCCGCCGACAATAGAAGAATCAGTGGTATTATCTTAAGAAAGCCATATTAAAATCTTAAATTGATGCCTTATTTAATGTTATAGATAGATCCAACACTCCAGTAATTATAGTTTTTTATTTGTAAGGCTTTCGATAACAATGTTTCTATCTTCAGCCATACACAAACTAAAAATGTAAACAATAAGTTTCGTTGTGTATGTCTGAAGATGATAACATTTTTACCGAAAGGCCTTACAAATAAAAAATATAATCACTGGAGTATTTGATTCATGTATAACATTAAATTATAAATATAGTAAATATAGTAAAGAGCCTGAAGAATGACGCCTTATCGTCTGTGGTGAAAACTAATTTGCACATGTTTTTTACGGTACCTAGAATGTTTACGATATTGTTACCATTTTTTCTTTGCTTAAGAGATTGGATAAGAATCATTTCTAAATTCCTCAGTGGCTTATTATAATAATAAAATAATCTGACAAAAGTATTAACATCGAACAAGTATAAAAGTTAAATGGAAAACGCTAAACATGTTGGAATGTTTGGTCAGAGCCTCCACTACCCGTACTAAACCCTTGGTTGTTAGAAGGGTATCTTTATAGTGGACCATTCCTTAATTTATTTTAGTTATAATAATTACATAAATTTAGTGATCATGCATCATAAAGATATATTTTAATACTTAATTAATTAAGCAGGTTAACAAGGAAATTGCGAGAGTAAAGTTTACATAATTGTACAAAAGAATTCTTCCTCAACTTAATTAAGAGTGTACTATAGATGTTTTTGTATTCATTCAGGTGGCTGACAATGTTGCAAAAGTAATGTAAATTGAAGGAAAAGTGTGATATTGTTGCAATCTTTGTAATGTTTATGTTACAAAGTACGTGATTGATATTGTCTGTTATTAAGTTAAAGTTACACCCTCAACTGTACGCTCCTATAAGTCCGAAGGTTGGATGGGAGGGCCACAGGTAATCAATCAGTGGTTGTATACGTCCGGAGGGTGCGCAAGATGACCATTAACTATCTTATATGTCTCAAGAGTTGTTAGGAGGTCCATCAGAGTCGTATATGATATACAAAGGTTGGATGAGAGGGCTGTCAGCAATATATGTTTGGAGGGTGGGTGGAGGGCCGTCAGTAGTCATATATGCCCAAATCGTGAGTAGGAAGACCATAACTAATTGTAAATATAAGAAGGATGAGTGGAAGGACCTTCAGTAATTACATTTTTACGAAGGTTATATGGGAGGACCATCAGTAATCCGTATATGTCCAAAGGTTGGATGGGAAGACCATCAGTAATCCGTATATATCCAAAGGTTGGATGGGAAGACCATCAGTAGTCCGTATATATCCAAAGGTTGGATGGGAAGACCATCAGTAGTCCGTATATATCCAAAGGTTGGATGGGAAGACCATCAATAGTCCGTATATATCCAAAGGTTGGATGGAAAGACCATCAGTAGTCCGTATATGTCCAAAGGTTGGATGGGAAGACCATCAGTAGTCCGTATATATGCAAAGGTTGGATGGGAAGACCATCAGTAGTCCGTATATATCCAAAGGTTGGATGGGAAGACCATCAGTAGTCCGTATATATCCAAAGGTTGCATGGGAAGACCATCAATAGTCCGTATATATCCAAAGGTTGGATGGGAAGACCATCAATAGTCCGTATATATCCAAATGTTGGATGGGAAGACCATCAATAGTCCGTATATATCCAAAGGTTGGATGGAAAGACCATCAATAGTCCGTATATATCCAAAGGTTGGATGGGAAGACCATCAATAGTCCGTATATATCCAAAGGTTGGATGGGAAGACCATCAGTAGTCCGTATATGTCCAAATCAAATCAAAAATTCCTTTATTGCCTTTAGACTTAAAGTAAGCATTGGCATGGGTCAATACAATACAATTATAATTACAACTTGTAGTTTAAAAACTATATACTAGTTTTAGAAAACTAACCAATTAAACTATTTACATTAATGCTTATCATTCAAGTAGCTATGAACACTGTAGTAGGCTTTACTTGACAAGTATGCTTTTACAGACCTCCTAAGATTACTTTCGGACTTTACTTCTTTGAGGTGATTAGGTAAGGCATTAAACGACTTGATACAGGAGTAATGAATGTGTTTCTGGAAAAATGATGTATTGTGTTAAGGAATAGGGAGACCTGCACGACAACGAAAACTATAGGCAGCCGATCTTGTACACTGAAAACAGCATTTGTTTTTAATGTAAAACATCAAGGACTCCAAAATGGAGATGGAAGGAAATGTTAAAATGTTGTTGTTAAGGAAAGTACCCACACAAGATTCCAGCTTTCCAAGATAAAAAAATTGTGCGGATAACCTTTTTTTGGAGGCAGAATAAATAGTTAGTATTAAGACATTCTGAACCCCAAATTGGGACAGTATATGCAAGATGAGGATAGAAACAACCATAATAGGCAGTGAGCAACACATCCTTGTTGCAAAAAAATGCTAACTTTCTTATACCCTAAAGACATGAACTTAACTTTGCCACTGATATTACTTATATGATTTGTGAAATTTAGTTGAGAATTTATATGGATACCTAAAAACTTTACAACATCTCTGTTTGACACAGTTGTTGACCCCAATTTGAAGAGAGGCACCCATGGCAGGATTGTTCCTTATTTGAAAGTTTATTACGTTTGTCTTGTGTGAATTTACAATTAATCCATTATGACTTAACCAATGCAACAAGGAGTTTGCTTCTACAAATGATGCAATTTCCAACTCCTCTTTATGGTCGCCTGTTACAATGAGGGACGTATCGTAGGCAAAAAGACAGAGATCTGCCTTGTTTACACTGTTGTTGACAACATTCATAAATAGAAGACATAGGACAGGTCCTGAAATCGAGCCCTGAGGGACTCCATTTGTTACTGACAGTTCTTCAGAATATTGTTTACACAAGACTTTTGATTGATATGAATGAGAGATTTCTACTACCTGTCTTCGGCCTATAAGATACGACTTGAATCAATCTAAAGCTCTGCCCCTAATACCCATGTAATGCATTTTATCAAAAAGGATTCTGTGATTAACGACATCAAAAGCTTTACTGAGATCTAAAAAAATACCTAGTGCGTGACGTCTGTTGTCTAGAGTCCTGACAAGCTTATCTACTAGAAAGTGCATTGCATTAAAAGTACCCATATTTTTCCTAAATCCGAACTGGTTCGAAAATAGAATTTTTCCAGCTTCTAAAAAAGAAAGTAGCCTACTTAACAAAATTTTTTCAACAACCTTTGAGAAGGTCGTCAGCATTGATAAAGGGCGGTAACTATCACAATGAAGATTTTGCCTCTCTTAGGAACCGGTTTAACAATTGCAAGCTTGAGCGAGTTGGGAAAGACTCCTTGTTCAAAGGAGATATTTACAATGTGTACTAAGAGGGGAGAAAAAAGTTCTGCACACTCCTTCAATAAATTGGATAATACGTTATCAAAACCTGAAGACTTACCATTCTTCAGAGATCTAATAATATCTGCCACTTCACTATTTCCTTCGCCATAGGTTGGAAGGAAGGACTATCAGTGGTTGTGCATGTCAAAGGTTGGAAAGGAGGACCATCAGTGGTTGTACATGTCAAGGTTGGAAGAGAGGACTATAAGTAGTATTTGTCCAAAGTTTAGATGCGAGTACCATAAGTTGTCGTACATGTCCAAAGCGTGGATGGGAAGACCATCAGTGGTTGTGCATGTCCAAGGTTGGAAGAGAGGACTACAAGTAGTCTGTATTTGTCCAAAGGTTAGATGGGAGGACCATAAAGTTGTCGTACATGTCCAAAGCGTCGATGGGAAGACCATCAGTGGTTGTGCATGTCCAAGGTTGGAAGAGAGGACTATAAGTAGTCTGTATTTGTCCAAAGGTGAGATGGGAGGATCATAAAGTTGTCGTACCTGTCCAAAGCGTGGATGAGAAGACCATCATTGGTTATTCAACCCTGATAACATTAATAATAACACAACTAAGCATACACACGTACAGTGGTATTGACCCACCCGCCCACCCATACACGAACAGTGGTATTGACGGGGGTCTCCTGCTAAAACAAAATCTGACCCAACTGACAAAATCTACTAACAACTGATCTTATCTGATCCACCCACCCGGCCCCCATACACGTACAGGGGTGACTGTACGTTGAAAGGTCAAGTCTGGTCAAGTGAAAGTATGGTCCTCCACCATCAGTGGTTGTGCGTGTCCAAAGTTGGGAGAGAAAACTAAAAGTAGTCTGTATTTGTCCAAAGGTTAGATGGGAGGACCATAAGTTGTCGTACATGTCCAAAGCGAGAATGGAAAGACCATCAGTGGTTGTGCATGTCCAAGGTTGGAAGGAAGGGCCATCAGTGGTTGTGCGTGTCCAAGGTTGGAGGGGAGGATCATTAGTGGTCGTGCACGACCAAGATTGGAAGAGAGGACCATCAGTCGTTGTGCATGTCCAAGGTTGGAAGGGATGACCTTCAGTGGTTGTGCATGTCCAAGGTTGGAAGGAAGGGCCATCAGTGGTTGTGCATGTCCAAGGTTGGAAGGGAGGATCATTAGTGGTCGTGCACGACCAAGATTGGAAGAGAGGACCATCAGTCGTTGTGCATGTCCAAGGTTGGAAGGGATGACCTTCAGTGGTTGTGCATGTCGAAGGCTGGAGGGGAGGACCTTCAGTGGTTGTGCATGTCCAAGGTTGGAAGGGAGGTCCATCAGTAGTCTGTATTTGCCCAAAGGTTGGAGGTAGGACCATCAGTAGTTGTATATGTTCAAAGGGTGGATGGGAAGACCATCAGTAGTCCGTGTATGTCCGAAGATCGATAGGGAAGACTATCAGTAGTCCGTATATGTTCGAAGGTTGATTGGGAAAACCGTCGGTAGTCCCATATATCAGAAGGTTGGATGTGAGGATCATCAGTAGTCGTATATAATCGAAGGGTGGGTAGGAGGACTGTCATAAGTCATATGTGTCTGAGGTTGGGTTGGAGTACCTTTATTCGTCGTATATCTTATGGATAGGCGTAATATTGCAAAACGTTGCTACCTCCACTTTTAATTTAAATTTATTTAATTGCTTTTCATATTTAACATATTATATTTTAAATATGTTGCAGTATTACCGTAGGTCAAAGTGTACGATGGTGCCATAGATTTGATTTGCGTTTGTATCTTTAGAGTGGACAAAATGAATAATATTAGTAGAAACACATTTTATTACTTCCTCTAATTAATAAATTCTGTTGACATCAACGGTTTAAGTACGGGTAATTTAAATCACTTTAAGTGATGCTTGTTTTATTCCTTCCTGTGTACATTTGTCACCCAGCAGCAACGATGATAAGTCACCTAACATACGTCATCAGGCTTAGTGGTCATGATGGCCAATGCATGAAGTAGGGAAGGACACTAATGCTCCTACCATAACTCACTGGAGGCCACGAGTGTGGCCAATATGTGGAGCCAGTTTTGGCACCTGCCACTTCAAACGACCCTACTCACATGTTTTTGTTCCAACCAAGATCTTATGAAGCGATATATCATACGTATGGAATAAGAACGAAGTGATATTTCACCTTGCTTTTCCAGATTTGAAAATTAAGGATTTGTTTACATAATGGATATATAAATATCGTAAAAAAAGTTGAACTATTTCAGTTTATATTAATTTAATGATTTATTTTACTAGATAAACTTCATTTGGATTATAAACTAGAGTAAAATATAACAATGTTTTCATACAGGCTAAATTCAAGATTAATTTATACTCCGTAATTAGTCAAAGAAAGTTAACCTACATACAAAGGTTCTATGTAAACAAACATGAGACCTTTAAGTGTCACATCTTCTATGTCGTATCGAAGTAATCACGCAATGAAAATATATTATGGATCAAAATATGTTAAGCAGAGACACTCATACACTTTTCCAACTCTAGTGCGTTCAGAACAATTTTCATATTTTAACTTCAAAACACACGTTTACAAATAACATTTTGATAAGTAAAGAAATATAAATAAACGTCAAGACTACTTTTTTTGGAAAATGTGTTTGGATTAATCATAATAGAAAATCCTGATGTAGGAAGTATCATAAATTACAAATAGACATTCTGTATTAACAACTTAATGTACTGTAGATCATTTACTCCATAAAGTGCATGTTCTAATTTGCTTTTTATTTTATTCTGGCATTTACACATTATATCATAAACAAATTTGTTTAAATCGGTCAGATGTGCAATAGAGGAACTGCAACAAAGGTATTGTGTTAGTATATCACACAGGGAATTCACAAAACTACTTCTCGTGGTATATCGTACAAATACAAATATTTTAAAGTCACCTATTTACATTCTTTAATAAATAGGGCGTTATACTTTTTAAACTTTGGAAATGACATAGTATAACCCAATACATCGATTGTACAGGGTTGGGCAACAGTCTGGAATATATTTATTATTTTTAAAACTATTGAAAGAAAGTTAATTAAACTTTGTAGTTATGCACGTGTCCCTATACCAAACATTTAGACATATTTTCCTTGTTTTTCGCATAGCCATCGGATGCCTATGCGCATCCTTTAAAATTGAAGGAAGTTTTAGCAATTTTAAATGTAAGCCTACTTCGAGTTATACCTCAATTTACTCATTTTGTCTTTGTTTGTACAACACCAAAGTGCAAGCTTGAAGTCAAAAGGATGACTTTAATGTCTTGTAACTAATACTGCTTAAGAACAAGGATAAGATAGTTATCATCTATTTATACTTACAGCTATAACCTACCTGACAAAATATGAGACATTTATTTATGTTTACAAAAAAATAAGAAATTATTATAATAATATTCTTAAGATCTTTTTAGGGTATACCTACTGTCAAATTGTTTTAATAATTTTCTTATTTTTATTTTTGTTAATATAATAGTTATTTTTATAACACAGTCTTTTGTTACGATTGTTAACCATCTACAACATACTCAACAACAGTGACCTCAAATAGGAATAAATAAAGAACCGCAAAATTAAAAAGAATTAGTTACTGTATTTGACATTAAGTTCTTTGTGTGGCTGTATTTTCTGACTGGGTTAACCTTTTGATCTCAGGTTTACATTTTTGTATTGTACAAACAAAGACCTTTAACAAAGATGATGTATAACTCAAGGTAGGCTAACAATTAAAATTTCTAAAATTTCATTCATGGGTCATCCCCTGGCTATACGAAAATCGAGTAAAATATGTCAAATGTTTGGTATAGAGACATGTACATTACTACAAGGTTTCATTAGGTTCCTTTCAATAGTTTTAAAATTAGTAAATCTATTCCAGAATGTTGCCCAACCCTGTTATGAAGTAATTATAGAACTGTCTCCATATCAGGCCCACAACAATGAGTACTTATCCCTTCATGTATACATCAAATTAAACGTCTGACAAAGGAGAACACAATTCCTCAAAAACGTCAAAGGATTAACTCAAGTATTAACCTTACAAACTTGAGCTTAAACAATTCTTAGCTTTCTTTGTGGGTTACACTTTGTTAGTAACCCTCTGACAATGGACGCTGTAAGGAAATATCTTACTGGATACAACTTTCTAAACATAGTAAATTGGCAGAGGAAAACAGTTTGAACGTTTATTTTGAATGAGGTATGCTGTATTGATAACCAAATCTAAATATTCTACGAAAGAAATTATTATTTTTAAAACGTGTAATAGACGATTTCTGAAATATTTCTTAGCATATGGTGAATAAACTTTGGTCTAATTTCACTTCAGTTATAAGTAGCTTTATATGTAGGATAACAAACGACCTTTCTTTGACCTCCTGTAGCCATTTATCAATGAAGATAACTTTCAATCGTGTAGTCTCGTACTAATACTCCTCATAACAAACGACCTTTTTTTGACCTCCTGTAGCCATTTATCAATGAAGATAACTTTCAATCGTGTAGTCTCTTACTATTGCTCCTCATAACAAACGACCTTTCTTTGACCTCCTGTAGCCATTTATCAATGAAGATAACTTTCAATAGTGTAGTCTCTTACTATTGCTCCTCATAACAAACGACCTTTTTTGACCTCCTGTAGCCATTTATCAATGAAGATAAGTTTCAATCGTGTACTCTCTTACTATTGCTTCTCATAACAAATGACCTTTCTTTGACCTCCTGTAGCCATTTATCAATGAAGATAACTTTCAATCGTGTAGTCTCTTACTATTGCTCCTCATAACAAACGACCTTTTTTTGACCTCCTGTAGCCATTTATCAATGAAGATAACTTTCAATCGTGTAGTCTCGTACTATTGCTCCTCATAACAAACGACCTTTCTTTGACCTCCTGTAGCCATTTATCAATGAAGATAACTTTCAATCGTGTAGTCTCTTACTATTGCTTCTCATAACAAACGACCTTTCTTTGACCTCCTGTAGCCATTTATCAATGAAGATAACTTTCAATCGTGTAGTCTCTTACCATTGCTTCTCATATCAAACGTACATTATTACTATTTTAGCTCATATTACTAATGTAGCTCATATAAAGATAGAAAGTAAATTAATGCGTTTACATCACTGCTGTTTTCGACAAGTAAACATTTGAGTTCGTGATTGTATTTCCCTAAGGAAGATATTTCAATTGCTGTGGAACTTAACTTATGCTCTCATTACTGATTTTTCACTGAATCCTTGAGGGCAATTCTCCTGATGCCGTGAAAATTGGTTACTTGCTTAGAAAACTGGATTATAAGTATATTATTTATACTGTACATATGTTAGGTCTCACTCATAAACGTACAAGAGATCAAAACATATAACACTGTATTCTAACATTTTAAACACTTTGTAGAATATCAATATATATATATATATATAAGTTACAGATCGTCTTATTTTACCTGGTGAAGTCCAACATTCACCTGGGGACCAGTTTAACGTGACTTCCGTACCATGAGAGCGGCAGTGCCAAAACTGTTACTGGTCATATCGAGAACCGTACCCAAACTTGTTGCATGACAAGTCACCGACTTAGCCTCTTATATCTACGGGCAATTCAAAGCTTGTGTAATTTGTAAATATTTGGTGGTTACCAATATGATAATTTATTAAAGGAAAAGGACATTCCATTAAAAATATATGGTATAAACTTTATTATTTAATCCTGTTCTTTATTCTGATGTTATGGTATTCATATTTTATGATAATATAAATAAATCCTTACGCTACATAGAGCCAATGAACAACGGTGCCTCTTAAAATAGTCATTCTACTCGTCGTAAAGGAACAGATTTTGACAAACATTTACTGGCTCATTAGTTAAAACAGAGCGTTTTCTATAAAAGGACAATGGAACTGTTGTTCCGACAGCCCAACGGTGTTCATTAGAAGCCGTTCCACCTTCTTCGTAAATATTAAACTTAGACTGCGGAAAATGTCAAATTAATCATCGCAGATAAAATGTTAATAATAATTTCCTTAATTGTTTTATGTCATATATACTTGATGGAATATATTAGGTTTTAGGAAAGAACACATTTTTGTCAAATTCCACATCTATTTTAAAATGCACTTTCAACGGTTAATGCATAACCAGTTTTGAATTGTAAACTGAAAAGCATATATTTAAAACGATATAAAATAAAATATTATAAATTCACTTAATTAGAAAATTAAATTTATCAGTAGAAAAAAGTTCTATTAAAATATTAAACTGAAAAACAAGGTTTACAATTAGTTATTTTATGTTCGATTTATTCTTTAGTCAATGGTACGTGATTGTTAATACAATTTACAGATTGTTGTGATGCATACTTTTTTGTTATGATAAATACACAGGCACTTTCGATTCTATTTATTTTAGCCCACGAAGAGCATATAAGTAAATGTTTAGATGAGTATAGTTTAATGTATGATTTTAATTTAAAGCATGTTCTAATAATTTACATTTTTCCTATTTTTTTTTTATTTTGCAATTATTTTTTCTTTGACTCTAGTCCTTATAGGCCTAGATGTTTGGTAAATGTAAGTACTATTACATTCATAATCATATTATATCATTTTATATTTATGATTATATATACATTTTATATTTTTTGAATTTTGTTCTTTAGTTTCAATTTTGTTTAAATAACTTCTAAAGTTTTTTAATCAATAGAAATACTATTGTTAAAATTTTAGTTAATTTTTCTAATTTTTCTCAAACACCTTTAAAATATGGAATTATAATTTTGGTGTCAGCCTTGGTATTTTCATTTTTGTTTCTTTTAGATTGATTTTATGTTTCAATGTATCTTTTACAATTTATTTGTTGTGGGTCATGGGATTCAATTAATTTCTCTCTGGTATCTTGTTCTAATTTTATTTGTGTTAATAATTTGTACTAAATTATCTATTGTTAAAAATAAACTTTGAACCATTCCAATTAGTTTCCCGTTTAATCATGAAACTACTTTTCCCATTACCTCACTACCACTACTTTTTTGCCACAATTACGGTTAGGTTAGGTTAGGTGGCTACTAAAGTTGACCACAAACTGGCAATCTACTTACCGTTGTATGCGCTCTCCGTATGAGGGTTATGAGAAAGCGATAAGATAAGGCCAGCGATATCTGATATGAAAAAATGATTGGGGAACAGTTTTTAGAGCAATAGAATATATATCAAGCAGTAGTGAATTAACGGAAACAAAAAAAGTAGTGATAGTGAATTAACGGAAAATATCCACATCTGTTATTGAAAATACAAGCACTGTACCTGTCTTGTATTGCAATAACTTAACTGCTAGCGCCTGTTGCTTACTTGATGTATCTGAAGCTCTCACGTGCTGCGCAACTTACTACTGAGGCGTTATCTAGTTGGTGAGCAATAACATCTGTTATTGTAAAACCAAAATATGATGCCTTAAAGATATAATATAAGCCTATGTCATTTAGTTAAGATAAAAATTATGATTCACTCAGTTAAAAAAACTTTTTAATATATTACCTTTTTACTCGGTGGGTCAGTCGTAGTTTTGGAACACGGTTAGTACAACTATAAACAAACACAGGTCACAAGTACAGCTGTACGTGGCTATAACTGCTAACAGCTGTAGCTACAGTTGTAGTATCATATGTTATTTTAGACAAAGGCACAGTTTTAGTACCTTTTCTTTATGACAAGAATGTAACTGCTAAATAAATTAACTATGCAATCACACAAGCGGTTATTGATTATAAACGAATCAATAATTAATACTAATTTATATTAATTATTGTTATATTTTGTTCTTCTAACTATGTTATTTATCCATTGATTATTATTGACCAGTAAAGATGCTATACAATCTAATTCCTTTTCCATTTTAAAGTACTTTTGAAACTACAGTAAGTTTATTGAATTCATATGATAAAATCAACGTTATTTAGATGTTATTTGTTATTTATTACATTATTGTTATCTGCACTAAATACATAATTTTAACCCACCGCCAAATAAGCCTTTGGATTACGGAGGGCAAGATCCAAGGTTCGAATCCCCACTGAGCCAACGGTCGGTACTTCACTCGTTGAATAAGGTTGACGCACAGGCCTGTAGGCCCATGTCAACTGGCGAGTGAAGTTTATTAAAAAAAAGAAAAATATACAACAGTATTCGATTATAAATGGTCAACTCACTTCCTTTGTACTCAGTAATTGGTATATATTTAATTTTCAGAAGAACTATAAATGTAAATTATTTATACTTTTATGTCCTTCTCATTTATTTCTTTTTCAATCCTTTATTCCTACAAAAACGTATTATTAGCACTTCACAAAAAAGGTTTCATGAGCCTTTCAGTTTTTTTTACTTCTACAAACTGAATGCATTGTTTAATTTTAAATTAGCAAAATCAATAAGGTAAATAATACATTTCATGATTTTAGATGAGAACATGTTATTTTTATTGGTATACATTAAAAAGGTTTATATTTTATTATATTTAATCTGAGCATAAATTGAATATCTTGGTTTAGTTTTACATTTGTTTTCAATAGCTCTGTATTTTGTAATATTATACAATAACAATTATATTTTTTAATAAGAAATGGATTTATTTTCACACAACTTTTGGTAAACAACGTCCCACCACAACGTGGTATCCTCTTACTTACGTGTCCATAGGATTTCGTCCTATACTAGAATATATAGCTGTGTTTCTTGACATTTTACTCTGTACGTTCGTTTTATAATATTACATACAAGTTATTAAAAGCAACTATAGAGACAGTCTATACGCATGCTCCGCACGTTACTACACTAGTCATCCCACTCGTACAATAAATTAATACAAAGTGGGATGTATTAATTTATTGTCTTCTTTGTCATTACAAATACTGCATAGTAGAATGACACAAATAATATGCAGTATTTGTGTCTTTCTACTATGCAGTATTTGTGTCTTTCTACTATGCAGTATTTGTGTCTTTCTACTATGTAGTATTTGTGTCTTTCTACTATGCAGTATTTGTGTCTTTCTACTATGCAGTATTTGTGTCTTTCTACAGTACTATGCAGTATTTGTGTCTTTCTACTATGCAGTATTTGTGTCTTTCTACTATGCAGTATTTGTGTCTTTCTACTATGCAGTATTTGTGTCTTTCTACTATGCAGTATTTGTGTCTTTCTACTATGCAGTATTTGTGTCTTTCTACTATGCAGTATTTGTGTCTTTCTACTATGCAGTATTTGTGTTTTTCTACTCTATGAGATTCAGCACAGTGTTATGTAGAGTTGAGGGATGCCTTTTAACATTATTTTAAATATGTGGGTTATTAAATTGCAATGGATGCGTTACGATCACGATCTTCTAGAGAAGGGTGCTAAAAGCCATGGAGCTGTTCCAATACTGTTCATAACAGAATACACAAGTCTGAATATAACTACACCTGTCATAGTTACAGAAATATTTCACATAGTAAATTCAGCACCACTAAGTTTGGCTTTGAAATTTATGGTATACTAGTGTACAGTTTGATTCGATAAGTTTTTTAATTTTATTAAATAAATAAAAACTCATTTAACTCTCAAATACCATGGTGTATTTTAGTAACACTCTTACCATGGTTGGGTCTTAAAAGACCCCAAATTTCAAGTTAAAGGAAAAGACAATAAATGGAAGATTTTTTTATAAAATATTTATTATAATGTGGAGTTTAAATAAAATATTATGTTGAGAGTATAAAATACACTTTATAATGATTTTATAAAAAATAAAGTTTATCTTCACTGCATACTTTACACTTTTCAGAACATAGTTTTGATTTTTTTATGAAAAATCATAACTTATTCTAATATTTTATTTTGACAAAATCCTGTTTTCAATAAGTGTCTCTTCCAGCTTAAAATAACAATTGGTAAATTTGGTAACGTAGCCATGCAATTAGCCCTTTAAAAAAAAACAAGAAAAAGCCAACACTAGTACCATGCTGGGGTCCCAATAAACTTGGAGATATGACCAATTGTAAATTTATTGTTACCACATTTATTGACACTTTTTAAATATATGAAGTAAATTTATTTTAGTGTAATGTCCCTAAAATGTATTTATAAATAATATTTGTTTTAAAAATATAAATTATACAAAAGACGACTATCTTAATGGTATATTCACTCATACCAGCTGACTAGCTGGTATAGGTAAAAAACGTTTGTTGATTGAGAATTTTATCAAAATATGATTCGATCTACTAAATTAATTTAAAACACCTTTTACAGAAAAGATTTTAATTATCTGTACTGTGGCAATGAAGCCCAATATTTTATTACTTTTTGCACCATTTACAATCCACAAATGTCATGACCATTTCATTGTGTGGCCTAATACTCAATTCACGACACAGAGGGTCCAAGGGCCCTCTAAGCTCCCTACAAAATGATCTGACCCCACTTAGTTGGGACAGTCCCTAAATACTTATGAGCTACAATTAGAATTTAAACCTTTAAATATTTAAAAATTATTAATAAGGCAGGGCCATCAGTAGTCATGGGTACAACATAGGGGTAGGTGAGTCATTGTACTGAGGTTTTAGTACAACAGTACAATAGTACAGCTTTTATTTGTGCTTGTTTGTAAATATTGATACATTGGAAAATAATCATATATATTATCTTTTTAGACATTGACGTTTTTTTCATATTTTCAGAGCAAGAACAGGTTGAAATAGTACCACAATATTTCATCTGAGGTCATAGTACTTTTTACATTATATTAAAAGAAGCATGAAGGGGTGTTACTTACTATATTATTGATGCCTCAGACAAGGGATTCACCATAGGGTTTTAGTTTTAAATACATATTGGTTGAGGATTGTCAAATTGGTTTACAAAAAAGTGCTCACGTAATGTGCACACACACACACATGCACGCGCGCACGCACACATTGACCCACCCGCCCGCCCTTACACGTACAGTGGTATTGACCCACCCGCCCACCCTTAAACATACAGTGGTATTGACACAATGAAGTATTGAAACAGCCAAAGGCTTTAGTGATCTCAGCAAAGCACCCTGTAACTTACTCACCCGCCTCCAGTGCATCTACACATACATTGATGAAGTGAGTTATTTGCAGTAAACTCCTGGAAGTGTGGGTGTGGGTTGTTAGATACTAACGAATATGTATACTATAACAGTTGCACTGACCCACCCACCCGCCTCCAGTGCATCTACACATACATTGATGAAGTGAGTTATTTGCAGTAAACTCCTGGAAGTGTGGGTGTGGGTTGTTAGATACTAACGAATATGTATACAATAACAGTTGCACTGACCCACCCACCCGCCTCCAGTGCATCTACACATACATTGATGAAGTGAGTTATTTGCAGTAACCTCCTGGAAGTGTGGGTGTGGGTTGTTAGATACTAACGAATATGTATACTATAACAGTTGCACTGACCCACCCACCCGCCTCCAGTGCATCTACACATACATTTATGAAGTGAGTTATTTGCAGTAAACTCCTGGAAGTGTGGGTGTGGGTTGTTAGATACTAACGAATATGTATACTATAACAGTTGCACTGACCCACCCACCCGCCTCCAGTGCATCTACACATACATTGATGAAGTGAGTTATTTGCAGTAAACTCCTGGAAGTGTGGGTGTGGGTTGTTAGATACTAACGAATATGTATACTATAACAGTTGCACTGACCCACTCACCCGCCTCCAGTGCATCTACACATACATTGATGAAGTGAGTTATTTGCAGTAAACTCCTGGAAGTGTGGGTGTGGGTTGTTAGATACTAACGAATATGTATACTATAACAGTTGCACTGACCCACTCACCCGCCTCCAGTGCATCTACACATACATTGATGAAGTGAGTTATTTGCAGTAAACTCCTGGAAGTGTGGGTGTGGGTTGTTAGATACTAACGAATATGTATACTATAACAGTTGCACTGACCCACTCACCCGCCTCCAGTGCATCTACACATACATTGATGAAGTGAGTTATTTGCAGTAAACTCCTGGAAGTGTGGGTGTGGGTTGTTAGATACTAATGAATGTGTATACTATAACAGTTGCACTGACCCACCTACCCGCCCACACAACAACATTAGCATTGACACACCCACTCGCCCATACCACTGTATGTGTATGTATAGGTGGGTGGGTCAATACCACTGGAGAAGTACGAGGAAGTAGTGTGGACCTTGTTGATGCTGGACCCCAATATGCAAAGGTTCGACTGAATGATAGTAGAGAATCCAGTCTCTTTACGACCATGAAACTTATTCACCCCAAATAACTCATACACGTAAAGTTGTATTTACCCTCCAGCTACAGCACATACGTCCAGACCCACCCCACACCCATACAAGTATAGTGGTATTGAAGTGTAAAATGTAGATTTAGTGTAAAACGTGAATTGGGTAAGTCGATAATATTTTAATATAACATTTAATAATTTTTTCACTTTAAGGCTGGTTATTGTTTTTAAAACAATAATTTTTGATAATATTAAAAAAATAATCGCTCGAGTTTACTAACTCTATTAAAGTTTTCAACGAATGAGATGCCCATATGTAAACGTGTTATTTATATTTTTTCGAAATTGAGTTATTGGTATCCCTGAATATATATAGACAAATCCTACCAGTATTGAATAGTTTCCAGTGCCAAAACCTCTTATAAACCCTTCAAAAATATTTTTTAAATCGGTCCTATTTCAAAAATGCGTTATTTTCGTTGCGTTTTACAGGAAATGCGCATGTAGCAAAATGCTTTATATCCACCCATGTTTTGGTTACCAAAACGCATTAAATCGTGTCATGGTAACATGGCTGACTCAACAGTACGAAACCCCGCCATTTCCAGTTCCAAGTAATGTTGTTACCAACTTTTTAATTAAATTGTTATACATAGCTATGAACTAATTTGAGTGATTTAATTTACTGATATTGGCAACCATGAATGTCATCAACACTTATTTCTTCATGTTCGTATTGTCAGAGATTGTCGTTCTGTTACTAAAAGAGTCTTCGTGGTTACTGTCGTGACAGGTCACTTTGCACATTTTAACAGCTTTTGACAAGTTTTATCTGATAAAACTAATAACTAGTATTAGGAATGGATAATGATAGTGATGGTGACGCTAATACAGCGCAAAATATTGTTGAGACTCCACCTCAAAAGGCCAGGAAAAGACCAAGGCTTCCAGATACTTGGACAAAAAGGCTATATAAGTTGTGCTCATTATTATTTTTCGTAGATTTTGATGATGATTATTATTAAATTATTGTCTTAATAGCAGTTCCGTGAGTTTAACCATGTAACTTAAAAGTAAACATACAACATTGGAAAAATGCTAACCTAAAAAATGCCGACTTGGGCTTTATTTATTTATTTATTTTATTGTCATGCTCCAATACAGGTATTAGACCCAATTACATTGATGCAGTTCATACATTTATACATTATTCTTTCTTGTGGGAGGTTTACAGCATAATCACCCTATTAAACCTATGTCTATATAAAGTCTTATCACTAGGCAACAAATATAAATTCTAACAATTAATCAAAACACACAACGATATAAATATAATAAATAGTACGATGAGAAAATATATATAACAATGATCTAGACTTTTAAAAGCACCTTTTACATTAAATATGGGTAAATACCTCGTATATGGAAAAATAGAAGGCAAATAATAAACATTTTTGCGAAAAATAAATTATTTAGTTAATGGGACTTGAAAAACATTAGACATTTATATTTAAAAGCCCTAACTGTATCCAGAAATATGTCTATTTCGATCCCCACTGAAAGCATCGAAATATAATCCCTCATCATCCGGAAAAGAGGCAAGGATGCATGAGCAACAGTGCGAACATTTGGCAGTAGGAATAGCTGTTTGTTCCTGGTACCAAAGTTTGGGACTCTGAAGCAGACACTCTCCAAGCCGGCCGAGTCATCCACCCGCCCCCTGACCAGGCCCCACAGGAAAACTTGACCCATCACCAGTCTCCTTTGGCTTAATCTCTCAAACCCAAACATATCCAGCAGTTCACTGTATGGAATTAAATAGGTGTGTACATTAAAAGACTTATAAAAAGATATCGTAAAAATCGTTTTTGGATACGCTCAACCTCATCTTCATAAGTTGTATAAAATTGATTCCACACAGGAGCCGCACATTCAAGTCTCGACCTGACCAAGGCTCTGTAAAGTAAGATTGACGTTCTTAAACTTTTAAAATGTTTCCTTTGCCTAATAATTAACCCCATCATTCGGCTTGCACCAGTAATGCATATGTACTGAAAACGATAATGTGCTATCCAAATAAACACCCAGATCTCTCACTAAGTCCACTCTTGACAGAGCAACACCATTTAGATAATAATCATTTTTAGTGCAAATCTTAGATCTAGTAAAAGTCATAACATTACATTTTAATTCATTAAAGTTCATTTTGTTGATTTCACTCCATTTATATACACTATCAAGATCTGCCTGCAGTCCAATAGCATCATTCTGATTGTATATTTGTTGAAACAGTTTTAAGTCGTCCACAAAAAGTAAAGCTTTTACAGAATGCACATTCTCACACAAATCATTTATCATAATTGTAAATAAACAAGGTCCCAAATTTGAGCCCTGAGGTACACCTGATTGCACTATAAAAGTTGACGTCTTTTGCCCTTTGTAATATATAAACTGTTTCCTATTAACCAAATAAGATGTAAACAAGTGAATTAGACTATCAGACAAACCATAATAATGTAATTTTTTTAACAAAATCAGATGATCCACCCTATCAAAAGCCTTGGCCAGGTCGAGAAATATGGCGTCTGTCTGGGTCATTGAGTCCAAACCATGTGATATATAGTTAGTAAAAGACAACAAATTCATGTTAACTGATCTACCCGGAATGAAACCGTGTTGACTGGGTGAAAGGTATTTACTGAAGTGATGAAATAAAAATTTGTGTATAATTAATTGACTTATAAATCTTAGCTGGTACTGATAAAATAGCAACAGGTCTCTAATTAACGACTTGAGATTCTTTACCAGATTTGAAAATAGGTGTTATTTAGGCCTATATCAGAGTGATAAGGTTACAGGAAATGGCAAATTTATTATAGTGATTCAAATTGTTATCCTAAGAAATCAGACTTATTTTTATAATAGATAATTCTCCTAAATTGTTTAGAAAATACTAAATTCATGTTTCCCTAAACTTTAGGTTAAAAATTAAACTAAAATGTTGTAAACCTAGGTTTGTATCACAAAAGGTATAGACTAAGGGATAGTAGCACATTTAATACACATATTAATAGACCTTAGGGAGACTACAGTGGCTCCACTATAGTTTTACTACATTATTAATGATTTCTTTTTAAGACACAAACCACAGGTGTTTTCAACCATGCCCAACTGCAACCATGGTGAAAACAGCACATTCAGATGTAAAGAGCTCTCTATGAAAGATATTAAAAGAATTCATCAAACTTATTACAAGGAAGAAGCTAAGAGTTGTGACAATCTCAACGAGAGTAAGATATTGGTAAGTACTACTTATGTACTACCTAAAAGGCGAGAGAATGAAGTAGGAAATATAAGAGTTTGCCGAGGATTTTACAGGAAAAAAGGGACAAGTTACAAAGAATGTGCATTAAGTACTTAAAAGAGAGAAGAGCACCTAAAGAGCCCAGAGTCAGGTCGAAAAGTACGAACTAAAAAAAAATTGGGTGTGCGTCGGACTACACGGTGGAAGTTATACTTCTTTGGCCATTCTCATACACCCACTCACGCACACAAACAGACAGGATATATAAATGAAATATAAGACATTTTTCAATATTATTCAATATATTTATCTTCAATATATTATACGTGACTTCATTATTATACTATACACCTATATTATCATTATCAGTAATTTCTTCGATTAAATTTCTTCGATTAACAATCGATTAATCGATAGTTCTTAAAAATTTGTTCTTACTCTTCAGCGTGACGCGGTTTCTCGACCAACATCCCATCCCAAAGTGTCTAACGGGTGCAAAGAAGTATAACTTCAACAAGCTGTAAAAGATTTTATAAAAACATTCGATCATATTCAAAAACATTATAATAGGGCAAAAACAAATAAAAGGCAATATTTGCCTATTGAGCCGTATATCCGTAAAATGTGGTCAATGTATGTTGATAAAACTGACACTAAAGAGATGAAGGTAGAATACGAATTTTTAAGAACAGTGTTTAATCAAAATTTCAATATTAAGTGCATATTACCAATACAAAGTGCTCAACATGTACCTCTCTAGAAAATAGAATAAGTCAAGAAAGGGAAAACTAAGAGCGATGTTCTTATACTTAATTAACCTTAAAGTACATAAAGGAAGGGCTACACATTTTTTGATAAGCTGAAAGCATCAGCGGAAAATGAAGTTATTTTATCTTATGACTGCCAAAAAAAGTTGGTCTTACCGAAAATTCCAGATCAAGATGCTTATTACCGCAGGCAATAATACCTGTAAAATTTTACAATTTGCAAAGGAACATCACATGGCACAAAAACAAAGGAAAACACAACATCCTATGTATGGACAGAAGATGAATATGGGAAGGGATCCATCCAAATTACATCTGCATTACACCATCAGCTGTGTAGTTTGAACTATAATGGAATCAGTAAGATACGTTTATTCTCGGATGGCTGCGGTGGCCAGAACAAAACGCAACCATCCTTTATATGCTCTCACACTTGCTATTAAACAAAGCGCCAACTCATGTAAAAGTAATTGCTGTATTCTTTCTGGTTGTCTGTGTTCTATGGTGTTTGGGAATTTAAAGCGACAATTCATATCTCATATTGTTATAGAAAATCCTGAGAAATATCTTGCAGGTTTTGAAAAGTTTTCAACTGCTGTTCACCTAGGAACCGACTGCAAGGTATTTAACTGGACAATTTTGTCAGATGACATTAAATAAACCAGTGGCTGGCACTTTCCATTTCAGAAATAAAAAAAGATTGTTCGTAGAAGAAATGTAGTGAAAACAACAGTACTTGTTCGAGGAGATCTTTTTTACAATGTTGATGTGTGTGGCGCAAGAACTCTTTGTAGGAAAGGGAAAACATTGAAAAACAACATACTCTCAGAAATAGTAAAAGGAGTAGCTGTAAAGCCTGCCAAAATCACAGATGTCAAGCGTCTACTGTCGCTTCACTTCGGGGAAAATTGGGAAAACGACTCCAGTTTTACAAGAACTGTTTCAGAAACCAAGAAAACCTTCTTGTCCTCAAGATGCCCAAGTTAATCAGGATGAAGAAGAGGGAATTAATTTTGATATCGATGCTGAAGAATCTGGAATTTTATTATAAAATTATAATGAACATTTTGTTCAAGAAAAATTGGGTTTTAAATTAATCGTGTACTAATTTTTGATTAAATAATAACAAATATATAATCATTAACTAACTAATTTTAGTTTATTTCACTATCCATAAAATAACAGTTTTTGCAACTGGAATGAAAGAAAAAAAACACTGATTACAGTTCCAAAATCTGTTAAAATCACTTTACATAGTCAAAACGTGTTATTTCCTAACTTTAATTTAATATTAAATATCAAATTAACTAATAATGTGACATTATACAGCTTTATAAAGATAAATACTAGATCCCCCCCCCCCGATTTTTTTGTAAAAGTTTGAAGTGGTTATCATGGACACTAAACTTTTTGTACGTTTTTTTCATTTTACAAACAATTTGTAAAATTTGAAATAACGCGTTTTGCATATAGCCTACTTAAATGTTTTTTTTTTTTTAATTTCACTCAGCAACGTACAGACAGTATATTTAAAACAGACAACAAACTAATCGGGACTTATTTCAATACAGTACTTTAAGCGAATAATGCAGGTGTGATATCTTGATATAATTTTGTATTTCAATACAATGTAATCCTCGCAGTTACGTTTAATTAATATTATAAAAACTGAAGTTAAGAAACCCTCAGTATTTAGTGAATTCACAGATCAGTTATTTTAGTGGAGGCTATTTGCTGTTGTTGGGGACTTTTTTGTTATACCCATATTTGAACTGTCAGGGCAAACATTCAACGATATTAAATGAAATTCTATTGATTGATTCTTGCATAATATATATATTCTATGGTATTAAACAATTGCATACAAATAATAAAATGCCTAAAACTCAATTGCGCAAATTTGATAAGATCTCCTGCCTTAAAAAGGCAGCAATAATTTAATAAATATTTGAAGTGGTTGAATCTGAGCATTATAAATACAAAAGGCCATTCATTCTTACCTGTTGAGTTCTGGTTATAGAGGGAAGACTGTTGGGACGTGACTCTAGAGGGTGCTCAGTTCTCAAGACTCTTACGGCCATCCTCCACTTTTTTTATCAGTGATACGGCTATGATGCAACAGTGCTTCAATGGCTCAAACAGATTTTAACAATAATTTAAGTAAAATAAGAACACTTTTATAGTATACATATTAACGGACTTTCCCAAAAAATCATGTATTTATGTATTCCAAATATTTATATATTTATTACTAATAATAATAAAATTATTTATCATGCTTGTTATAAAAAGTTTTCCTTAACTTTAAGTTTCCCAAATTATGTTATTTGGGGAATATACAACATTTCAAATAATGCAAATATAAAGAATGATACATCTGTAAATTATTGGTAAAATTTATAGTTAAAAACTACTCAAAATTGATTTCAAACTTTGTTATGGCTAGTGTTAACTTTGAACGGCTTTTGAGTATTTTAGAGGAAATTCTAATCACAAAGTGAATATTGATTCGTTCGTGAACACTCTCTATTGAGGAAGGTAAATGTGGTTCACCAAAATATTTCTACTCTTTTATATTTATATTGTCATAAATGTTGCTTTGAATATTGTTTTCAATCATAATAAATAAATTAAAGAAAACACAATATCAGGATGTATACAGACATTACAAACTGCAGACCTGCTGTAGAATTCAATTCATCCGTTAAAAATAAGAGAAATGAATAAGGAAAGGTAGCTATTAAATGAAACTGATTAATATTTTATTTATTAAAATTAACAATAACAACAATATTAAACATATTAAAATCACAATAATTAAGACTAACTGAGTCTTACAGTTACATTACTTTTCGACAATAAATAGAATAGTAATAACATAGTTGTACATATAAACAGTTTTTTTGTGGTAAATGTTCTATTTGTATTGTTTATCAATAAATACGATGACTGGAATTAGACTGAAATTTGAATACAGTAGCACCAAAATAAATAAAATATATTATTAAAATTGTTTGAACAGAACATAGATTTACCTGCTAAGATACAAACTCACATAAAGTCACCTTTTTGTAATATCATTTAGATGTATAGCATATTCCTTTTGTAGAAATATCTACTAAAGTTGATTGTACAACATTTATCAGACGTTAGATGTTTCTAAACAAATTAGTTGTTTGTTAAATTCTCTGTATTTGAAGGGGACAACTATTAGTTTCGGTCTTTGGAAACTTTAACACAATGCGTAGAGTGTGTAGTAGTTTTCCATTTGACCAGGTTCATTTTTGTCATCTGCAGAAATTATCATTATTATGTTTTAACATTTAATATCATTAATATCATACAATTTATTGCCCTTGAAAATAACATTAATTATAGAACATTTCTGTTTTAATAGCAGTTATGTTTTGTACCATTTGCTTCTATTGGAAAATCATTTTACTGTAGATTGTTCTTGTGTTGTACAGCCATAAGGTTTTTTATAGTCAATAAAAAATCGTAGGTAAAAAATGCTCTAATTAAATATTTGTATAACTAACTTTTTAATTTTTTTGCACAACACTTTTAACCTGGGATTTGCACAACATTATCATCAATCATAACATTTAGGGCATATCTTATCAGTACGCTGTAGTATTATGCTTGTCGAAATAAAATAAACAAGTAAATAGCTTGTTATTCTCGAAAAATTTCAAAAATAAACATTATAATCAAACAATTTTTAAATAAAAATGTTAATTTATTAATATAACAAAATTACATAGAGGAGTATAAATGAATAAAGATTCTCTAGATACCCGTAGTTGGACTTGTATTCACAGGTGGCTAAAAATAAATTGGTCTTACGTCAAACACTTATCCTAGTGATTGTAGCTCAGCTCAATGTACAAGGTGTATGTTACATATATGTACATTACAACACAACAATGTGATGCAAATACTACAGCCATTATTGCTAATACAACTAGGGAGGACTTGGGAGTGAGAAAACTAAAATCATTTTTTACATAAAAATTACAATAATTCCTGTTTACCACATTCTATGTTGTTCAAATATACTTTAGACAGCTATATTTAGTCACCATGCACATCTTCTTATCTATTAAACAGGCTATAAGTCATCGATGGAAAAGTTATTATTTCCATAAAAAAAACAGTTTTAGTATATGCACAAAATTCAAACGGATTTAGACAGAAACGATCATACACTGAGATTTTCTCACATTGTGATTGCAAATGTATATTTCATCAACAGTATTGAAAATATGACGTTTATTGTTTGGTTGGTAATACATAAATATCGTCATAAAAGAGTTAAATCAACATTCGTTTTTCCACACACTTTTGGGACACTATGTACAGAGAGAACAATATACTTCATAGAGTTTCTTTTTTGCCAAACGAAGTGCAAGGATACATACGTAAACTATCAGAAAATAAAAAAACTCTATGAACAATCAGTACCGTTAATTGTTATATTATTTATAAATATTTTTGTTGTTTCTTAGTTCACAAATTATAACAATTGTTTTTCAATATATTCTTGACTAGCTTCACTCTATTCACGATTTATAACAATTGTTTCAATATTTTCTTGACTAGCTTCACTCTATTCACGATTTATAACAATTGTTTCAATATTTTCTTGACTAGATTCACTCTATTCACGATTTATTTATCCCGTTAAGTCTAATAATTACTAATCAAACCACATTAAAAATTTCCCAGTATTAAAATACAATTTTTATTCATTAAAAACAAACTATTAAAGATTTATTTGTAAAGGTATCCTCTTCTGTTAGCTGCTTAGTTTGTCAAAGTAGTGTGGACACAAACGTTGCTTCCCTCCGTAGATAAGGCAGTTCAACACGGACCGACCCCCAACTTTATTCCTTTATTTTAACTCTCTTCGTTGTTGTTTAAAGATACACAAACAACAACACATATTTGCAGGTTTGTAATGTGCACTATAAATAAAATTTATTTCGCTACATACCTTTTTGTTTTTTCTCCTAATTGATTAATTTTCAAATATTTATAAATATCTACCTTAATAAAGACTTCATTTTATTGTTTATTACAACTATTTATAATTTTACAAACTAAATTAATATATTTCTTGACAAAGCCGCCAGCTACTGAATTAAATTAATAAT
Organism: Stictocephala bisonia; assembly: GCA_035578905.1. Lineage (NCBI taxonomy): Eukaryota > Metazoa > Arthropoda > Insecta > Hemiptera > Membracidae > Stictocephala > Stictocephala bisonia. The sequence continues at coordinate 2,085,509 of JAQJVL010000102.1, read as the reverse complement.
AATCACGCCATTCTAAAATTAAGAAGAATTTATAATAAAATAAGCTTTATTAAAATAAATTGAAATTCAAGTTTATAAATTATAATATATTATTTATGTTTGATAGTTATTTTGACTGATTATTTTCGCCAAACTTTTTTTAAATTTATTAACTATGGTAAACACCATTAAAACTGATACCTGTCGATAAAATGTGTAACCAAAATGTTTTTTTATTTACATTTGTCATAGAATTAAATATTGTTAGTTATAAATATTATTTTTGTTTTAGATATATATTTTTTGCCTCGCTATAATTATGTATGAAACATGGCGTTAATAGCCTAGTATTTTTCAGATGTATTATTTCTGCTGTTAAAAATTAACTAGGTTTGGTCGTTGGAAAACTAGTAGAATGGAAATAACTATATATAAAGTCAGTCGACTGAGGATTCTTAACACGTATGCTTCTATAGCAATGTATCTACAGTTTGCCACTGAAAGTTAACTACAAAGATATGTTAATGTCATATGTACATAAACTCTACAAAAATACCATATAAATTCCTATAGAAAACACCTAGACAAACAACGGTAACATTCACTAGACTAATAAGTCGTTGACGGTCAGTACAAAACAATCTATAAGGATCACAGTCAATGGGCCTCGTGTTCTGGCTGGACCACGGAGCTCTGGTGGCCCACCAGAAGTGAGGTTGTGCCGGAGGTAGCAAACTTCAGCTGTGGACTTTACACAAGGTAATATCTAATTGAAAACTAACCAGGATTAAAAATATCAATTTTAAAATTTTACCGATATATTTAGGTTGATACATCAACAAAATATGGAGTCTTTGACGGATGCTCACACAACAATAAAAATTATAGACTAGTGACAACTATATCAAATTTTTATTAGTACTAATGAGAATTGTTATTTATGATTACCTCTGTTACTAACAAAGTAGTGCTTCGTTTGATATATGTATATAATAGTCTATTAAGGTACCGTAATTAACTCAAAATGTATCTAAAAAAAAAAAAACGATATTTATAAATGAAATAATCAAATAAAACTATTAATAATTATTATAAAAACGATTGAATGACCACCAAGAAAGGATGATAGCCTCCATTTGTGGATGATGTGGTGCTAACTGGGTTTGGTAAGGAGTTTTTGGTAGGGGTAGAACGGTATTAGTGGAGGTGACGGACTCCGAGGTGGCGATTCCTTTGGCGAATATTGTTGGTCCTTCCGCACAGGATGCGCTTGAAGGCGTGGCGGAACTCTGGACTAAATATGGTGTAGATGATTGGGTTCAGAGTGGAGTTGAAATAGCCGAGCCAGAGGAAAAAGGCTATCATGTAGGGGGAGAATTGGTCACCACTGTAGATGGGGAGGAGTATGGCCATAATGAAAAAGGGCAACCAACAGATCACAAATGCACCAGTAATAATGGCTAAAGTCTTTGCGGCTTTACGTTCTCGTTTGGAGTCAGCGGCCTCTTTAGATTTTCTTTTCGGTGGATGATGGTGCTGTGGTATCGAGGGGTACGGCGAGGACGCCAAGTCTACGGTGGGAGGGTCCGGTTCCAGACCGTTCCCGAAGGAGCCCTTCTCTGGACTGGTGTTGGTGGAGCTGACGTTGGTGAAGGCAGTGGTTGTGGTCGTAGTCGTGGCCTCAGATATGGTAGGCAGAGGCCGACCTATCACCCCTACGACAGCAGCTGCTATACCACCACTTCCACCACCCGCGCCGGCCGCACAGAGACCTACAACAACACATAAGGGGCTCCACTCTACTGTATACACATACATTAAACAACAAATACCATATATTGTGTATTGTGCATTATTTCTCAACACCAAATCATGAACACAAAATACTAAACGTAAAATTGAAGAATTTTTCAATGTTAATGATGGTAATTCAATATTTTACCATCAAATAATGATTGTTCTCAAAAATGTTATTGCTGAAAATGTTTACTACAGAATTGGAAAACTTCAAATAGAACAATTACAATTTTTTCAAGCATATGTAAATTCTGAATTACCCTAGCAATCTTATTTTTTAATTTATTGTTATCTATAGATGTATAACGAACATACCTTAATGTAATTGTTAATGTTATTTGTAACACAATTTTACTTACGATTTTTTGTAAGTGTTCTTAAAGTGATTTATTAAAAAGAATTTTAAACAAATACTAACTCTGATGCGATGGGTTTTATAGTATCACTAAAAAAATATTGTAAAGTGGTGTAACTCATTTTAATTTATTGTTTAGTCGACAAATCTTATTAAATAAGAACAAATGATACATTTTAATGCTTACAGTTATAAAGTAAAATAGTTTTTCACTTTTGTGCTTCTTGATAGACTAATAATTCACTGTAAATTATGAATTGTATCAGAAAATTGATTCTTTAAATTTTTTAAAAGTAAAGTACCAGACGTTCTTCCATATTTTTTAACTAAAAAGTTACTACGATATTTTTCGCTGCTCCAAATTTATTTTGTTTGGTTTTAGTATTTCATGGTTTAAGTGTCATATACTACTGTATAATGTATTTATGGCACGTTAAAGTTGCACGAAGCATAAGATTATAAATCTAATAAATTATATTAGATTATAATTAATTATAAATTATTATATATTAACAAGAATATTGTCCCCTCAAGATTTTTTTTGTTATTTACATTTTTTTAATAGGTTAAAAACAACATTCTTTTCAGATTTTTTAAAGTAATGTTTTTTAAAGTAACATTTTAAGTTGTGAGAAAAGAGTTTAAAGCTTAACTTTTATGATTAGTTTTGATTAAAATATTAAGAAAACGTTTTCCTACGATGGTCTAACAGAAAAACATTTGCAATATGAAGTACGTGCAAAAATAAGTACATTAGCTTAACATAGATAGAACACACAATTCAAAATATTAAAGTAAAAAAATGTAATGAAAAACAAATACTTTAGCCGCCATTGCTAGCGCCTTTGTGATTGTTGGTTGCCATTTTGAACGAAAGGGATTCATTTGGGGACGTGCAAGGAGGGAAAAGCTGAAATTGACATTTTGTAGACATTGTAGGTAGCAATGTTGTAAAATACACGAGCCAAAAGTAAACGAACCACTTAGACTATGCATGCGAAACTTACCTTGTTTGTAAATTTAGACTAAGTTAAAGGAACTTGCAAGTATTCACAACACAGTTAAATTTTATATCTGTAAATATAGTAATATGTATTTACATAAAATTACCATTTCCATATTATAAACGAACGTTAACGTATGCAATGCTTGCTTTACTAGAGTTTAAAATTGATTAACCAATACAAATTTAAGTTTTTTAGTAGAAAAATATATTTATTTTTGTTTCATATTTAGGACCGTATTAACGCAAGTGAGTGATTATGTTTTACAATTAATTTTTTTAGTTTGTTAAGCAAGTATAATTTAACTGTAAATATCCACCTGTCAAGATGTTTATGTACAATGGCTACAAATACGAGGAAACAATATGCATTAAAAAGAAAGCTTAAAACACACTAACAGATTTTGTAAACTTTCGTCAGCTGCCAAATTATATTAATTTTATAGTAAACTACGTAGGTATAGATATATTTTGTCATGTTAATTCAGAAACTAATGTTATTTATATTTTTTAATAAAATAATTTTGACTACCATTTCAGAAACGATCTATCAGATTCATGGGTTTGTTCAGCGCCTGCACCTCCATTACTCTTAGTTGAAACTCTCAATGTCAGTAAACTGATAAGATTGTAATAATTAATACGATGAAATATCATAAATTACTTTATTTATCAAATAATGTATAGACTACTTTTATATGTCTAAGGCCGTTTCTAAAAACAATTAGTTAATATTCGGACTATTTTCACGTTAGTTAAAGATATTGTTTATATTTATTTTAAAAAACTTAAAAAAAAAAAAAAAAAAAAAAAAAACAGATGATAAAAACACTGATAAAAATTTCACTCAACTATTGAAACAAATAAAGCATATCTTCAAAATGTATGGTTTCAGTTCATTTTCGTTACAATAAAGATTTGATAAATAAGGTTTGTAAATTAGTTTATGATATTGTTTATACATCACGACAATTGACATAGTTCGATTTATATACTGCAATGTAATGTATTCGAATAATTATTCGATAACGTTGTAAAATACAATGTTTTCTAATAGCACAGATAACACAATGATATAACACAATGAATAAAACAATACTACGCCCATTTTGAATACAAACCATTCAAGCGAGCGACAATAATCATTAGTTGCCATTAAAAATAAAGTATAAAATAAGAAACATTAAAGACGCATGCCACCATGCACACTCACCAGCCATGACGCCACCCGAGGCTGGGTTCCTGGAGTGAGCTGCTGAGGATGCTGCGGAAGCTGTCACTCGCCGACGTATCCGCTTCCTTGCTGTTTGGAAAATTCTCCAGTAAAGGAAGAGGATGACGAGTAGTGGTAGATAAAAAGACGAGGCCGTAGCAAACACCTGATAACCGATGTCCTGGCTGACTAGGCAGGTGCGGTTCTGGGTGATGCGTTCCTCCCAACCAGGATCCTTCCATCCTAGGAGAGGTGCGATACACACAAGGAAGGACACAGTCCATATTATGAGGATCATGAAACCTATCCTTCGTGCTGTGCGTTGGTGGATGTAGTCGATGTTAGTCACTGCCCAGTACCTGGAAACCCATGCCAATACTCGTAATACACATAAGGAAGGACACAGTCCATATTATGAGGATCATAAAACCTATCCTTCGTGCTGTGCGTTGGTGGATGTAGTCGATGTTAGTCACTGCCAAGTACCTGGAAACCCATGCCAATACTCGTAATCAACTTCACATTTTAATTCAATAGTTAAAAAATAATCGTTCACTTGTACTGTAAATTTGAGAGATATGGTTAATTCAATATTGAGTAAAATATTAGCGACTTTATAATAATTTACAGTAAATTACAGTATTAAAAAATGAATAACGATCGTTACAATACGGGGTATTTATTGTCTTTTTATACAGTATAATATTTGGCCACACAACACACATATTGACCTGTCGTTTCTAACGTGACAAGAATTAATCAGTGATTGGAAAACTCAGATTACAAGCCAGAATTTGCCAAATCTGTTCCAATCTATGAACGTTTTCCTGTATATTGTATGCTAAAAGTTTAATACATTTATAAGATAGAACTATATTTTATCTCATACGTATGGTTCCTTCTACAAAATCCATCATCGTATTTTGACATTTATGGGCAAGAAAAAGTTACACTACAATTTTCCGTACTAACCCCCGTGAATAGTTAGTTTCCGTACCACCTGAAGAGGTTCAGCTCCACATAATTTACAGATCTTGCAAAACCTCCAGTTTAGTTACCATTATACAATATAAATACTATTATTTTCAGAAAAACAGTGAACAATCTGGTTAGATTTCTAACTAATTTATAATGGTCTTAAATTTAATTTAACAAACATGAAACTTTTGTTGCAATGCATGATTTTATAAAATAAATCTTATTTTATGACCTGTAATCACTCCAGTCAGAGTGCTTATGAAAATAATTTAATATTTTTAGAAATAAAGAACAGGAATATATATATATATATATATATATATATATATATATATATATATATATATACATATATTTATGAAATATATTCTTATCCCTTTCCAGGTAACAATATTGTATGTACTGGAATCTCAATTTTTGTATATAGGTCTTTATATGTAGACTTGATAAACAACTGAAGTAACCGTAATTTTGTTTATTATATGTAAGATAACTGACGATTGGAAATAATCCAGATCCAGAATGTCCGGCTGGCGACCGATCAGCGTAAACAACTGAACTAGGTAAAAAAAAACTGTGAGTGTTAATGAAATAAAATCAATACCCAAATAGATAACATACGAGTAATTTAAATAAATGGATAAACACAACATGTATTAAATTAAAAAAAAGTAAATAATCAATATTATTTGAGAATATGTGTCAAAAATATCTAGTGTACGATACCACCGACAAAAAGTGAATTCAGGAAATCGTAGTGTAGTTATTAAAAAATAACCACTCAGAAAAAATTGCATTTAATACAACGTAAAAAGTAAATAAAATTAACCTGAACTATTCCAAATCAAATTAATTTAAAAGAACTTTAGTAATAAAATCCAAAACTTTTTTATTTTAGAAGAAAACTAGACATATCACACAGTTGTAAGTAGTTGACCCAATCTTCGACAGCCAGGAGTTTGTCATCAGTACTTGATGATAACAATTTATATTGAACAAATCTGATTATATCTGCAGTGTTCTTGCCTAGAAATTGTTCTTTATATAATGGATCTAGGCAGATTTATTTTCACACTTTCTTAGTTTCTCGAATGAAAACTCTTGGACACGTCACAGGCTTTACTGACAATTAACTTATCAGCAACAGCATCATTCAAATGTTAGCCATATTTTATGTGTACTCTGATTTTCTCCAGTATTAAGTAGTTGTATGAATGAATGAGAATAGTTCAAGCATTCTGCAGAATAAATTATATATTCAAAAAAAAAAAAAAAAAAATGAAAATTTGCAAAATACATAATTTAAATCTGGTTCATAGCATCTTTTAGAGTTTTAGACAAGATGATAATTTTTGAATGTTGGTTTCTAGCAACTAAATATAAGGTTTCATTGTAATTTTCCACGATGTTGGGCAGGTTCAAACAACCTATAAGCCCAGAGGCGGTTTACCCAAATGTCATGACGTCACTTCTCTTGCCCATGGTCATAAGGTGACGATTGTGACATAACTATGGCTTAACCCATTCAAAGAGGTCAGGTATTATAGTACATGTACGTGCAGTAACACACCTGTCAAGAGCGATGGCGACCAGGTGTAGTATGGAAGCAGTGCAGCAGAGGACATCACTGGAAGTCCACATGTCACACAGCTCGGGGCCCAGGGTCCACTGTCGGCTGACCTCGTAGACAGCGCCGAGGGGCATCACCAGACAAGCCACCAGCAGGTCTGCCACGGCCAGGGACAGGATCAAGTAGTTGGCCACACTCTGGAGGTTGCGTTCCAACAAGATGGCGGCAATGACAAACACGTTTCCTGCCAACAGTAAGACAGTTGGTTCACCTGCGGTTGGTTGCCTACCGAACTATGATCACGTAGTTTTAAGTTGATGCTAAAAGAACATTTTGGAACTTCTAAGTTTAAGCAGCAATAATTAGCCGTGAATGGAGGTGAAGTGAACCAAAAGTTAAAGGAAGTACTGTAGTCAAGAATTGTGATAAGGGAGGGAAGTACTGTAGCCAAGGATTGTGATAAGGGAGGGAAGTACTGTAGTCAAGGATTGTGATAAGGGAGGCAAGTACTGTAGTCAAGGATTGTGATAAGAGAGGGAAGTACTGCAGTCAAGAAAGGGTGGATAAGCCATAGCACAACCGCTAACATTTTTATTTTATCACCCCTTGTGTAATTTATTGTTTAAAGTTTAACAGTGTTTTAATTATGTCAGCTAATAATTATATTATTACTCACATAGTCGTTTTAAAGTAGTTTTTAACTTAAAAATCATTACTCGATCTGTGAATGCTAAAATAAAGATGTTTTTAACAAGTAATAGAGGTTTTTAATCAATAACTACTCGCAGAAAATGTGCTGTCCCATTCAAAATATTGGAATGAGTTCCACATAAGCTCTCTCTGTCTCCAGAACGACTGATATAATACGATTCCCTTTTACTACTTGGCTTTAGAGTTACGATATTGGAATGAATATTCTAACATGTGTTGTCTTTTGTTTGAAAAATTGTGCTTTGCCAAACAAATTTTTACGATTAACATTGTCATGTTAAGAAGTTTTTCATCAATCACTTCTTAGTAATATTTAAGCAGTTTAAACAGTGAATATTTTACAAAGGAGACTACAGTTACCTCACATACCCTAAATAAGTTACATTGTTTTGTCTCTTTTTACCGATTTACTTGTATTTCCTCTAGATTTTGGTGAAGTATTTTATTTTCAGTGTTGCTACATATTTATTCGCCTGGTTGATGCTACTGACATCCTTAAACATAGTGAAACTGTTAAAGATTCACATAAGGCGTGAGCTAACAGAAACACCTCCTCTCCAACCTCAGACATCGTCAGTTATTTGGTTCACCGATAAAACAAATATTGAATTGTTGTTGGTTAAAAGTCAAACGTATTTTTAAAGAAAACAGCTCACATAAGATTAAAAAGATGAAATTTCCTGATATTTGTGATCCCATTTATTTATAAGAATAAAATATACGTTCTAAGTTGAACAAATACCTCCGAGTACAATATAAATATTCCTATCAGCAATGCAGCAACACATTTAAATTTAGTAATTTCACTTTTGTATCCAAAAACTCACATAGAAAGTTTTCTAATTTACAATATTTTATTCAAAATATAGTAGTATTTAGACACAATATTACAAGCAGCTAAATATGTCACTTTACAAAAACAAAATATTTTACATTTGATATTGCGTTGAGGTGACAATAAGATGTATTCCATACTGTAACCAGTGTAACTGGCGTCAAACTCAAATATATTCATTCATCTATTACATGAATCAAATATTTAAATTATGAGTTCAAAATTAATTTTCTATTTATACTTTGAAAACATATATATGTTTACTTAACTTCCATACACGATTAAAAATTGGAAAAATAATTGTTTAACATATATTTTTGCTAGTATTGTTGAACTAATTGATTCAATGCCCATATAATTATCCACACACACACACACACACACACACACACACACACACACACACACACACACACATATATATATATGTATATATAATACGAGCGTACGTGTATGGGTGGGTGTGTGGGTTAATACCAGCGTACGTTTAGTCAACTACCAACTACCGTAGTCACTAACAAACTACTAACCAGAAAGCAGTGCTGTAATAATTTCGCAAAATCAACCAATGTCAACTTATACAACTTTATCAGGCCTATTTATTATGTACCATATTCATCAAACACAACAGTCATTCTTTTTATTTATATGTATATATATATATATATATATATATATATATATATATATATAGCCTATATTTATATAATATTTATATGAAGGCATGAAGTAGTTTATTTAAACCAATGTTTTGGAACCCATGAACCAATTAACATATTATTAAATATGGATTCTTTAAAAGTGTAACACTACGGATGTAAGTCATCCAGCCTATGCTACATGCCTATGACATTTGTCCAGCCTACGCTACATGCCTATGACATTTGTCCACCCTATGCTACATGCCTATGACATTTGTCCAGACTATGCTACATGCCTATGACAGTTGCACAGGCTATGGTACATGCCTATGGCAGTTGTCTAGCCTATGCTACATGCCTATGACATTTGTCCAGACTATGCTACATGCCTATGACATTTGTACAGACTATGCTACATGCCTATGACATTTGTCCAGACTATGCTACATGCCTTATGACATTTGTCCAGCCTATGCTACATACCTATAGCAGTTGTCCAGCCTATGCTACAAACCTATGACAGTTGTACAGACTATGCTACATACCTATGCCAGATGTACAGCCTATGCTACATACCTATAGCAGTTGTCCAGCCTATGCTACATACCTATGACAGTTGTACAGTTATGCTACATGCCTATGACAGGTGTCCAGCTTATGCTAGATACTTATGACAGTTGTACAGCTATGCTACATGCCTATGACAGTTGTACAGCCTATGCTACATACCTATGACAGTTGTACAGCTATGGTACAAACCTATAGCAGTTGTCCAGCCTATGCTACATACCTATGACAGTTGTATAGACTATGCTACATGCCTATGACAGTTGTACAGACTATGCTACATACCTATGACAGTTGTATCGACTATGCTACATACCTATGACAGTTGTACAGCCTATGCTACATATTTATGACAGTTGTACAGACAATGCTACATACCTATGACAGTTGTACAGATTATGCTACATACCTATGACAGTTGTACAGACTATACTACGTACCTATGACAGTTGTCCAGCCTATGCTACATACCTATGACAGTTGTACAACCTATGCTACATACCTATGACAGTTGTCTAGCCTATGCTACATACCTATGACAGTGGCTAGGATGATTAGTCCTAGGACGAGGGCGGTGGCCACCATAACGGCAAGTTCCATCTGGTCGTCTTGCATATACATCGTAGTGTTGGCCTCCATGTCGATGATTGGTCCCGACAGGTTGGCGGATGTCGCATTGAGGTTGTCCATGTCCCAGGGGGGTAAGGTGGAGTAGTTAGTTCCTGCAGCCACCAGGCGTGTCTCAGGCGCCACCAGAGACCACCAGACGTCGTTGCTATCTGGTAGTGTAATCGGGGTGGTGGTTTCCACCTCTGGTGGAAGGTTTGGGGTGGTTTTTTTACGCCACTTAAAGGGCCGTCGTGCGTGCCGTTTGAACAGTTCATGGTAGTCCGGAGAGGGCCACATGGCTACACCATCATTCTGCCCTGATGGCACCGTATCTGGAAAATAAAATACACTTTCTAATATTTGTATAAGTTGTGACCAAATAAATAAAACACCTAGTAACATAGGATAGTTTGTTTTAATACTCTGATGAATTGGTCGGTAGCGTAGTTGGTTCAATCCCAGCTTCAGGTGCTAAAGGTTCTCAGTTCGATCCCAATCAGAGTCATTATACATTTTGAGAAGGATCAGCTGATAACCACCGGCTGTTCATTTGTCATTGGGCTATTAATTAATGATACTTTCTAAGGAATAGTCGGCCTTAGTTTGTAACAATGACTACATTCACTCATCTACACTCATCACACTCATTCGAAATCCATATTCGCCCATATCTTGACGATCGGCGTCTTATGAATAAATAAAAAATAAAATAAAAAAATAATACAAATTAAATTTACTATTTCATCATATCTATGTCATGTTATTTATTTTTCTAGTTATTTAGCAATGTTACAGTATTGAATGAATGTGTTGAGTAAAATTAAACCTCTTCTCCTTTTGATTACACCTGTTAAGTTTTATTAAAAATACGTCTGCCATTAACAACATAGTGACTCCTCGTTTAATGTATTTATCAAAGCACGGGAAAAGCCCATCATCTAACGCATCCACTAAATTGACCTGTCTGGTTATAATTTAATTGTTCCAATCACACATTACTGGAGAGCTGGACTCAGTAACTCTATGAGTGGGTTTTATATTTTTTCATAGTAAAAGTTATCATTATTCTTTGCATCACTAAATGAATGAATGCATAGTTATTAATTAAATTATTAAAATCATCTTATCTAGTCTATAATATTGGTTATTGCTGGATAATTCAACATCACCTTTATATATATCGATTACATATACAACCAGATTATTCTCCTTTAAAATAATGTATATATTTAGTTTATATACATTATTTATAGTGTATATAAACTGATTATTGAATTATAATGTAAATATTCAGTTAGTTTGGTTAACTGTTTTTTAATTTGAATCTCATCAAATTGCAAAGGTTTTGTTGCTGTTTACTGTAGTCGTTTGTCAGTTTTAAATATTTGCAGTATAATTTTTAATATTTACCGTATAATTTGATTTATCATGAATTACCTAGAAATAATATTTCAATAATTTACAAACTTGAATATAGGTTTAATTAAAATCAATGCCCTTACTTCTGTATTTGTTTTTAAACCTGTAAACTAACATTTTCCCCCTCCATAATTTTTTAATCAATAATATACCTCTTAATACGGTTAATATATCATTTTGGCATAATTGGGAAATAGATGGACCCTAGAACGGTGGTAGTGTACTTAGATGAGACTTCCGTACTATGGACTATAGACATGGATATAAAAATGATATAGCTGGGGCCATGAAATTAATTTTGTGAAAAAATCATAGCATTCCTGATTAAGTATGTACATTTCTTGACAAATTGATATACACTCGATTAGTAAAAATTAGTTGTGTTGACTACTCGAAAAATGTACATAAATATTATCAAATATAACAAATTTGAGAATCATTATTTCATAAATAATAATAACACGTGATGTATTGTAACAAAATGCCCATAATGACATGTTTTGTTACAGACCCTCTTTAAAAAGGCGAGGCAATCGTTCAGTCTATTACTGTTAATTTTTTAGCTTTTTTCTACAAGAATAAAGTTAATGCTTCTGTAATATTAGTAGTAGTAATAATAATAATAGGTTTATTGTACAAAAGGTGTTTTATACAATTAGTGAACTTAGGACTAATAATTCCTCTCTGCATGGTATTTGTTTATTCTCCCTTTTCATATGCCACTTAATGTAACTTTTAGATCAGCTAAATAATCACAATACTATATTTTATTTATAAATGTTTCTCAACTTGAGCTGCAGGAAGATTGTCTTTCCGAAGCAATCCATAGAGTAATATTCAATATGAATTTATACACATTTATACTAATATGTAAAATACGTTTGTGATATAGAACTATACTACTCAAATATATCATTGACCTCTCCTATTTCTACCGGCAAATAAGATTAACAGCTGTGTGCTGCTGATGAAAGCTGAGCCATCACAAACACAAGTTATCAGCGTTCCATTATTGTGGTGAGTTCCGTGGATTACTACCAAATTGCCAATGTCAAACCCAATTACAACGAATACAATTTGTCCCTCTCTGTATTTCAATCACTATATTCCATTACAACAGCAGAAATAACTGATGATGATAAAGAGATTATTAGTGGTTTATGAAAATAACATTTCAAACGATACAATGAGATGTTTCTTGAAATCTCATGTTAATTCTAAATAATCAAAATATAAATAATAATGTTAACTATAAATATATTCTGATAAGTGTTATATTACTTAGGACACCTGAGTTTATTACACATTTCATGAGTATATACCGTATGTAAGCGACCACCTCTTTCACAGAGAGATGTTTGCCAATGTGAGGAACTATAGTATATTTAGCTAAGATATAATTTAAAGCATTTAAATGTACTAGTTTGATTGCCCTAATACATTTCCATTCATGTTTGTAAGATTGATTGATTTATTTGATGCTATTTATCCTCATAAAATGTAAAAAGGTAAAATGTATAGTAAAAAACGTTTTGTTATGTAAACGTATAGTACACAAATCTAAACTGAACCTAACTTTCGACAGAGGTATTATCAGTCTATTGAAAATATTTATTGAAGAAAACAAACACATGACTTACTCACTTTCCCTAACCATTTTCATAAAATAAATATATTTAAGGTGAAATAAAATTTCAATTTTTTAAATTTTGTGAATTCAATTCAGTAAATAACAAAATGAAAAATTCCCAAACAATCTTATTCTATTCCGTAAAACATTTCATTATTAGTAGTCATACAACTTCGTAAATAATTACTTGTTCAATATATTATCAGTGAATTCTGTGATTTTATATCTAATATGACCAAGGATACAAATATCCTCTTTATTGCACAATACATAAATCGGAATCAAATATTTATATCTCACTTGCACAAAAAAATTATTTAAAAAACACACGAGTGTGAAGGTAATACTATTCTAATTTAAATAAGGCGATTTCGTATTAATCTTGTGAAATTCTTTCAAAATTCAGCTACACTGAAAACATTGTGCTTTCATTCCACCCTTCTATTGTTAAGTTAAATAAACTAATTCTGTAATCTTGCATTTATGTTGATTTTGTTTACTAAACGATTTGAAACCTCCGAATAGGAATCGATTTGCCTTGGGTCCTTTTTTAAATTGAACTCGTTTAACTATTGAATTGAGTAGTTGAATTACAATAAGATGGTATTTCACTAGTTACAATAAGATTGTAGTGATCTTGTTCACTAATTGAATTGGCATATAAACAGAGAGTCGTGCCGTCAGCACACTAGACGAGTCACCCATTGTGCACCAATGAATCATCATTGTTGACGCATTAACATTAAATGGAGAATTGTGTGCTAAAACTAGAGCCTTGAGGAGCCCCATAGTTCAGCCTTTGAAATCACAAGTTTCTGTCTATCACTAAGATATGATTTAAACCATTTGAGTGGATTTCATCGTATCACGTTGGCCTAATGTTTATGTACAAGGTACCATGATCAACAAAACCTAAAGCTTTCGATACTGTATAAAGGTAATGTAAGTTTAACATTTTACTTAAAGTACCTTTTAAATACTCTATGCCACTACTATCGTATCATTAAAACACACGACTTTACGTTTCCGAATCCAAATTGGTTAAATACGGTAAATTGTTTTTCAAAGAATGACACACATTGAGTAAGAAAAGCCTTCTCAAAAACTTTGCTGAAGACTTGCAGAATTGAAATAGAAATGTTCGGCTTCCTTAAACTCACCCTCCTTAAGGATTTGGAATATTTTGGCATTTTAAGAAGGGGGGAATATTTCCCAAGGCATGAGAGATGGTCGTCAAACGTTTAAGTGGGCCTAATATGTGTTTAAGCATTGACACACGATTCAAATGAGTAGCTTGACTTATTTGAAGAAGGCCCCATATCACTCCTAGTGATAATTTATATCTTATTTAGCTATATTGCATTATAGCATTCGCAAGTTTAATGACTTTCTTCTTAATCATGTTCCGATTTTGCAAAAAGGTTGCACGTCATTGGATGAGTGTTTATTGATTTCAGAGTAAAAATTTTTAACCAGGATTTATTTTGTAATCTATTTCCATCTCGATTTCTTCGGTCTTTTATTACGTTATTACAGATAACGTAATTTTTTTACAGTTGCTAATCAATAGAATTGACAAAATTGAGAAAACTCCAACTTCTTGTGAAAGAAGTAAGGTGAGGACGTTTGTGGGTTTAATATTTCTAGTTGTGTTTTTATTGAATGTTTTTAGTTTTGGTTCATGACCCTTGATGACTGTCGTTAGTCATAGTGCTATGTGACTCATGTCGATTACAAAAACCATTAAATCAGTTAATTTGTGATAACATTGTCGATAGTTGTTACTGAATGATCCGTCTCTCTTGTAGAGAAATAAATATCGACCGAACTAGGCCTAACAATCGTACAAGTCATCGAATGCATCGTTATTAAAGTCACCATGATAGCACAGATGTGACACTTTCATGTCATATCAGATGTTTGGAAGATATTCTACGTTGACATTGGGAAATTTGAAGAATGTTACATGCGACTGTTTGTTTGAACTTTGCTTAATTCATTTCTGGAAATCGTTGCTACTCCTCTACGTTTGTGGAGGAAATGAGACAAAAATGTACCTATAGATAATTTTGAATGTAGAAATTGTGCATTTTTTTGCTATTATAACCATATTTGGTGACCAGAATAAGTTCGACACATGATTTACCTGTAATTTGTACGTTTTTATGTATCAACGTGATTTGATTTTTGAAATTTGTTTTCAAATTTGAGTTTTGTTTTCCGTTACTTAGGACGTTTTTGTTTAGGAATTCACAAGAAAACATTTCTTAAAATTTACAACTTGGCAGCATCAGAATACGTTTTGTGTGATACGTTTCACAATCTGCTGGGGCTGATCAAGGGGAAGACTGTGAAACCTGAGCAAAAACCTTGGTGACATTCATTCTGGAAAAGGCATCAACGCTGTTAGAATACATACATTGATACAACAACAACATACATTAGTGCAAACAACAAACAAAACTGACCTACTCATTCTCATTGCTCATGTATACCCGTTTACAAGTACAACAAAATTCACTATCCATCAACTATGAATGCACAACTTTTGTTGGCCTTCCATGTATCCATACATACGTACAAGATCTACCTTGTTCAAAAATCTACCTTGTTCAATGGCCCACATTCAACCATCCACATTTACAACAACATTTAATAGCCTTCCACGTCTCCGAGTGGTCTACCAAATACATGCGTTCAATATCTGAATAGACTCAAAAATAATCTTGTTGTTCATAGTAGGATGTATTTCAAATGTGTTTTTTATTTTGATTCAAAAACTGATTTTACTAAGTCATTTATTATTCAGTTGACTTTACGAATTTGGTTGTTCCTTTTCCATATTTTATATTAAAAATAAAACTTCTGGCTGGTGAATACAAACCCCAAGTTGTGTAATAAAACATGCTAATACATATTATTTATACATTAATTGGTTGAATATTATGTTAAATAACCTAATATTACTGTAGCGTCTGGAGAAATTCATAAGAATGTTTGTCAAAAATAATGAACAACATACAGCACGCTCATATTGTTAATATTAAAAAAACTCATTGTTTCTATGCTGACTTAGTTTCAAACGAAATTGGTAAAACTTGACTTTATATTGGCTGTAAGTTGACAAATGACAAACGAGGTGATACATCCAAGTAGAAGACATTTTGAATAATGGTTGCAATCTTGTAAACTTGAAGGTGATAAATTATAGCATATTAAAATTCTTAACAAATACAAGTGTACCATGTAAATCATAACCTATTAAAATATCAATTCACCTTCACTTTATTAGCTGAATATTTAAAAATTTATTTTTGTTCTTCCTATATTGAATTATATGGAAAGTTGATAGGATACTAATTGAGTGTCAGATAAACTAATTTGATACTGGATTTCATAACCGATGTTAAATATTTTATTGGTAGAATGTGTACTCTATGCGATATAGAGTAGACTTCAAACAAAACCAATATATTTTTCATTTTTTTGTATTTTTATTTTTCAATTCTCTTTATTTTAACATACTATCTTTGTAAATTTACACGTGATGTATATGTATATTCCTACTCCAAATTTAAAATCATGTTTTAATTATGTTAAAAAACTGTGAAAATTATGGGGATAGTTAAAATCCCAACCACCATAAAAAATTCCAATTTCGACTTAAATAATGATAGAATTTTCAGACATATGAGTCAACAGCAGATCTAAATGTTTTCTGAATTAACATTAATTTCGTGTTTACACTTCTGCTACATTGCTTGGAAAACAGCTCAACGTTTATTTTATTGTGTTTAAAATAAAAGCGTTTATACCATCAAGCTGTAAATAAAACAAACTATTACTGTTTAATTTCTTCTTTAAAATAAAAACAAATAAAGATACACCCTAACATTCCGAGTACCTTATTATTCCAGAAAAGGAATCAGGTTAGCATCGTGCCATTGGTCCCACTGATGGCTCTTACTTTGTCGTTGGTACCACTGATGGATCTTACTTTGTCGTTGGTACCACTGATGGCTCTTACTTTGTCGTTGGTACCACTGATGGCTCTTACTTTGTCGTTGGTACCACTGATTGGCTCTTATTTTGTTCTGTAAGATTGTGGGTATGTTTGTCATTTAGTGGGTGTATAATTGATTTAGCTCTGGGACGTGATATTCATATACTCTATAAACACTAATACACAAGCAATTTGTATTTTAGATTTTATGTTATTCGGATAGGATTTTATATCTGTGATTTTGAAAATCTTTTATTAGTTTAGTAGCTAGCAAATGAATGCCAAACTATAAATATAATGATAAACAAGTAAAAACAAAAATATTATTTCGTAATTACATTTAAATAGATCATTTAAATATGGAGTGTGAATGATCCATTAACTCATGTGTCAACAGTTTAATAACTGAACAATGCGTACTTGAAATGATTCATGGTTAGGTTCAGAGTTATTTTCATCTTAGATAGGAGTTATAATCTCTTTCTTTCCTCGAAAATGTGCAAATTATGATTAGTGCTAATTTTAGTTAAGAAAAGTTGTGAAATTTATATGTGAAAGACAATCTTTCTTTCTGCATCCAGATAGATGGATGATATCGATTCTGTTACAGTGACAGAATGTTAGGTCCCAGCTGGATCGATGGTTTCTTGAGAGCAGTGCTAATGACCGTTGCTCATCTCATGGTTATATCCTATATATTATATATAGGGCCTCTTGCTAGCCTAATAGTTAGCACTCCTGACTTCAAAGCAGGAGGTCGCGGGCTCAAATCCCGGGAGGTTCAACTAAATTTAGCTTGATGAGTTTGGACCGTTGTCCCATAAAACGTTGGAATAATCAATATAAAGTGTAAATGGCATTGAAATAAATAAAGTAAAATAAAATATTAAGAGAGATTGATGATATCGATTTTGTTCCAGTGACAGATTGATAGTTCCCAGTAAGATTGATGGTTTCTTGAGATCTATGCTAACGACCGTTTCTCATCTCATGGTTGGGTTCAGAGAGATGGAAGATATCAGATATGTTCCGGTGACAGAATGTTAGTTCTCAGCAAGATTGATGGTTTCTTGAGAACAATGCTAACGATCGAGTCTCATGTCATAGTTACTACCCTAACTTTTATAGTGTGTGAATGGAAAATATTATTTTAAAATCATTAACAATGTAAAACTCAGTTTTACAGGGTGTTTGGTTGCTATTAGGTATTTAATGGTTAGCTTTAAAGGTTTTTTTAGCTAACTTGCAGTGTTCTGGGGTAAAATTGTTAGTTTACAGGATATTTAGTTACCAAATATGGTAATCGAGTGCTTTTACAATTGTTATGTTCAAATATTGTTTCTACGGTACTAAACAATTTAATTTTTATTTTGCAATTAATATGTAACTGTTATTGTGTCAATCATTGACTTTTTGTTTGATTAAGTTTTTATGCCTGGTGTGTAAGAATAAAGTGATGTCATAGGTAACAATTGTTTTTGTAAATAATTGACTGTTTATTTGTCTGTCATTTAGTGTACGTGAACAATTTAAAATAATAGAACCATAACAATTAAATATATTTCTTATGGTTTCATTATTAAGTAAAATATTCTTGTTTTAATATATTTTCTAAGTTATTGATATGTAGACATTGTAGTACTTAAGCCTGTTAAGCAAACATGACGAAATAAAAAGTCGGTTGTGCTGGTTTTATGCGAGATTTTAGTTCTATTTTTACTTACGTAAGCTTAACGTTAATGGCAGATGCTAAAAAATTACAAATAGATTATAAATTTTGAACGATAGTTTTTTTTCTACCATAGGTTTTAAAACTACAGATCAAAAGTATTTAGTCTTTCTTTCTTATGTCACCATATAATTTACTATTCGTTCACAAGGATTTTTATAAAACAATACTAAATAAATCATTGTTTTAAACTACTGCTTGCACTAAAAAGTACGCCACTCTCAGTTTGATTCTGTCACAATAAATTTTACTGCTATCGGTCACGATCTTTGGCTAAAATTGGTAATATCATACAAAAGAAAGGAACATAGTTCGAATAAACGTGTCGAGTAGTTTTTTATGTTGATGGCAGAATGTACATTACCTACCTAATTATTTAGATTTTAGTGTCATTAGTTTATGAACTGAAGGATAAAATTAACCTATCCAGCTTACCTGTAACGTTACCATACTAAGTTAAACAATACCGTTATTGTTTATAGTACGAACTAATACTAACCTTTTAATTTTGGGCATTGATTACTAACAATAAAAACTAGAAAAAAATAGCTGCGTTTATTTTATTTATAATAAAAATGCGGAAAATTTGAAAACTCTACAAATCTGAAAAATTTACCTTATGCTGTCGATAATTTTTCTTCTTTTGTTTACAAAATAAATAATTAGTAAAAAAATATTTAAAACACTGACGTAATATATTAAGAGTGTATTATATTATGGCATTGCTTGAAAATAACAACATACATTTTATAATGGTTATTTAATATTCTAGTAAATAATGACCAATAATATATTCACCTACTATAGCAATGCTCCTACTGTTGTAGTTACATTTGCGTCGTGGTCGTATAGAGCTTGACATTAGTAAATACAAGCACTCTGTATTGCAAAGTTAAATGGTTTAATGCACTTAAGAGTTAATTGAAGTAAATATATATTAACCATTAAAGATGGTAAGTTATGAAGAAAAGATATGTAGGTTTAAGAATAACCGTAGGCAATTAACTACGTATAGTAAATTCTGATTTTAATCTTTTGGTTTCAAAAACGTTTAAAAGATTAAACGTGTAGAATGCTGTAGGATATTTTAATTTTCATGAATTGTATAAGTCACTATCCTGGTCAATTTATGATCATAAACTCGTCTTAAGCTTAATCAAGAAACACAAGGAACAAAATACAAGACGTAACAATAACTAAACTAATCTAAAATGCTAAGTCAAATGGACGGTTAGTGTAGTTATCCACGTTAATTCATGATCATAAACTCATCTAAAACTTGGTCAAGGAACAGAATACCAGACGTAACAATAACCAAACAGTCTAAAAGTGACCGTCATTGAATAAGTCAAATGGCCGGTTAGTGTAGTTATCCTGGTTAATTCACGATCATAAACTCATCTAAAACTTGGTCAAGGACCAGAATAGACGTAACAATAACCGAACAGTCTAAAAGTGACCAAGTCATTGAATAAGTCAAATGGCCGGTTAGTGTAGTTATCCTGGTTAATTCACGATCATAAACTCATCTAAAATTTGGTCAAGGAACAGAATACCAGACGTAACAATAACCGAACAGTCTAAAAGTGACCAAGTCATTGAATAAGTCAAATGGCCGGTTAGTGTAGTTATCCTGGTTAATTCACGATCATAAACTCATCTAAAACTTGGTCAAGGACCAGAATAGACGTAACAATAACCGAACAGTCTAAAAGTGACCAAGTCATTGAATAAGTCAAATGGCCGGTTAGTGTAGTTATCCTGGTTAATTCACGATCATAAACTTATCTAAAACTTGGTCAAGGAACAGAATACCAGACGTAACAATAACCAAACAGTCTAAAAGTGACCAAGTCATTGTATAAGTCAAATGGATGGTTAGTGTAGTTATCCTGGTTAATTCACGATCATAAACTCATCTTAAATTTGGTCAAGGAACAGAATACCAGATGTAACAATAACCGAACAGTCTAAAAGTGACCAAGTCATTGAATAAGTCAAATGGCCGGTTAGTGTAGTTATCCTGGTTAATTCACGATCATAAACTTATCTAAAACTTGGTCAAGGAACAGAATACCAGACGTAACAATAACCGAACAGTCTAAAAGTGACCAAGTCATTGTATAAGTCAAATGGATGGTTAGTGTAGTTCTCCTGGTTAATTCACGATCATAAACTCATCTAAAATTTGGTCAAGGAACAGAATACCAGACGTAACAATAACCGAACAGTCTAAAAGTGACCAAGTCATTGTATAAGTCAAATGGATGGTTAGTGTAGTTATCCTGGTTAATTCACGAACATAAACTCATCTAAAATTTGGTTAAGGAACAGAATACCAGACGTAACAATAACCGAACAGACGTAACAATAACCGAACAGTCTAAAAGTGACCAAGTCATTGAATAAGTCAAATGGATGGTTAGTGTAGTTATCCTGGTTAATTCACGATCATAAACTTATCTAAAACTTGGTCAAGAAACAGAATACCAGACGTAACAATAACCGAACAGTCTAAAAGTGACCAAGTCATTGAATAAGTCAAATGGATGGTTAGTGTAGTTATCCTGGTTAATTCACGATCATAAACTTATCTAAAACTTGGTCAAGAAACAGAATACCAGACGTAACAATAACCGAACAGTCTAAAAGTGACCAAGTCATTGTATAAGTCAAATGGATGGTTAGTGTAGTTATCCTGGTTAATTCACGATCATAAACTCATCTAAAATTTGGTCAAGGAACAGAATACCAGACGTAACAATAACCGACCAGTCTAAAAGTGACCAAGTCAAGGGGGTTTCTTGCTCATAACTTAATAATTGTTACTGAACAGCTTTAGGATATTAAAACGAACTAATACTAACCTTTTAATTTTGGGCATTGATTACTAACAATAAAAACTAGAAAAAAATAGCTGCCTTTATTTTATTTATAATAAAAATGCGGAAAATTTTCAAACTCTACAAATCTGAAAAATTTACCTTAGGCTGTCGATAATTTTTCTTCTTTTGTTTACAAAATAAATAATTAGTAAAAAAATATTTAAAACACTGACGTAATGTATTAAGAGTGTATTATATTATGGCATTGCTTGAAAATAACAACATACATTTTATAATGGTTATTTAATATTCTAGTAAATAATGACCAATAATATATTTGGTAGAAAACAATGTTTTGTATTTGAAAAAAATATTACATTACAGTAGATTAACTCTATGGAACATTCTGGTTTGAAAACGTTCAGAGTAATGGTTTAAAGTTGGTCAAGACAAATTGAGGAAGTAACGTTCACTGTCTGAAAACTAATAACTAACTCGAGTGTAAAATGGAATATCAATCTTCGATTACATATACATTTGTTTTAGTTTAATGAGAATATGTATAACATTGTTAGTATCAATTACACCAGGCACAATTATACATTTTTCACGAAAATTACAAGAAGACATTATTATTAAAATATAGGCCTATATAATTATTTTAATTCGACGAATGAAAGACAATATATGTAATAATAAAAGACAATGAGTGAACGTAACGATAAAAGACCATCTGCTGGGTATCATCGTTGAATACGCACTACCGAACAAAGTTTACACTGTGTCAGTCATGTTATAAGTAGCAGTGAAAACATTGAGACGCTGACCTTCCGAAACGCCAACGATTTCATATTGCTGCAGAAGCGCATTTAACAGCCCCAAATATACTCACCTTTTAAACAAGTCTCCGTAGACAATTCCAGAAGCACTTTTTAAATTCCACCCCCCTCCAAAAAGGTAGAAAAAAGTAGTATCCTCATACGGGAAATCAACTACTATATATTTTTAGTATTTGGCTGTAACCTATATAAAACATATCTATTTAGCAAATATAATAATTCATTCAATACTAGTTCTGATACTAGACATTTTGTTTACTATTACAATTCCTGAAGTTATTGAAGTGCTCTCTGTGAAGCAATCTTACATATACTGGTAACAGTTGAATAAATATTACATTCCAATCATCCTTCTTTAATAAAACTCTAACTAATATAAATATATATAAATGCTTTAAATTTTACAGATCATGCCTATTTTATTCCAACACATACATAAAACTAGTCAATTAACATGAATCTTCACATTACAACACTCTACATTTATAGTTTATCAAACATATATCTCATTGCCATTTACTACCTATCGTATTCACTTATTGTTACATTTAAAATGATAAATCGTGGTTCAAAGAAATGTTGTTAGCTGTAATGTATTATTGAAACATTGTAGCAAATTAACTTATTTCGGCCATGAAGAATTCATGTGATATAAATGTTGTTCTATAGTATTTTTGTTAGTTTTTTATTTTAATTTATATTTAATATAAAGAGTAGATGGACTGCTTGATACTGTTCTTCGTAAACAGATTAATTCCCTAACATCCTTCACAAGGCTGGTACATATTGTTGGCTGAGCAATGATTTACCTGAGAACTGGTGGGAGTAGTCAGGGGAGGTAGCCTGTGACGTCATCGGTAACTGTAGAGGGGAAAGGGGGTGCAGCTTCCACAACTGTTTCTATTATTGATCGCTGCGAGACCTGTCATGTCAATTGTTATCGTCTCACAACTTCACTGGGCCAAAAGTGTTTACTGAGATAAAACAGGTTCCTGCTTCAATATTAAAGTTCATTAACTATAACATATTCATAAAAAACGTATCAAATTATTTTATATTTTTTAATAGCTGACTTACTCTCAGATATAAGTTTGGAGAATACTAGAATTTTCTATAGGTTATTTATTTGTCATCTCTTCTCAAACACGGGGTATAAATACAAATACTACATACAAAACACGTTTACAAGTTGAACGTGTTTTATTTTATTTATTTGTTTTAATATTGCGCACATTCCAGTTCTTTACAATATAGCTCTGACTTTCATATTTCCTTAAGGATTCTTTCACTATGTCTGATATAAAGCGAGAGTATTTTATGTTTTGTAACTATAAGTTTGCTATAATTCAACCCTTATGTAACCTGTTGTTGGTTGAAGTAGTTATTTCAGGCTCATATTTTGTTAAGAAGTTAATTTGGTACTAAAAAAAAAAAAAAAAAACAATTACATCTTCATTAAGATTTTCTTACATCCATCTATAAGTTTCTTACATCCATCTAAAAATCAATAATTGTATGTACATTAATTAATGTTTTTGTATTCTTTAAATTGTTTAAGCACACGACAGCGTAATGAATCATTAGTCATTAGAGTGCTAAATTGTATGGCAATATAATTTCAGTTTAGGCGTATCCATAATCAATTATCGATAAAATTGATCATGCATCAGTAATATTTTCTCTAACTATAATCTAAGACAAGTACTTAATATATATAAGCCATTTACCACTCATAACGATTTCTCAAAAACTGCACGTTCAATCGACTTGAAAGTTTGTAGAAAGGTTTATCTTAGTCTCTAGAGGCTCACTAAGAAAGGACTTTCCTCTCCGACCTCAGGACTTCATCCCACTGGCTTCCAAAATTCCCATGCCGTTCTTATGGAACTATATTAATTGACTGATTTATTTTATTATTATTCGTTAAACACACTTTTTTTAAATTTATATTTATATGCAAAAAACATACCACAATTTAATTTTCTCATAAAAGGCTTTAACGATTTTGATTAACTATTCAGGGAAGATATGAATTACAATTTAAAATATTTTAGGAATAATTGCATGTCTCTAACATGACTAGTTATTGAGTTATTACAAAAAAAAAAAAAAAAACATTTGGGAATCAAACTGGTAATTTTAAAAAGTTTTAGTCTTTCATATGGGGCAAAGTTGGTGCCAATTCTTTGGAACCATTTATTTTGTTTGTTTTTATATTGATATTCGTTAAGAAATTGTATGTTTAATACTTGAGATGTTTGCCAATCATTACATTTCACATGTCTAAATTGCTAATAAATAACGATTACCGTGTATTTATATCTTCTGTATCGTTCCACCACTAATAAACTATGTATCAAATACAACAAGTACTTGTTAAACAACACACATTTTTCATAAATATTATAAACATGTGTTCAGTTAAATTTATTCAATTTAGTATTGTTAATTGTTTTTATGGATGTAGATATGTGTATCATATAGACAAGTACAAGTTAGCCTAGGTCATAGTTACATACTTTGTAACTAGATTTATAATAGAATAGGCAACATTAATCTTCCATTCATTCCCAAAGAGAAATCACGACACTACGGATTTAGAGAGAATTTGCAAAATAAACAAGAGTCTGGAGGGGGACTAAGACTAATGATCAACATTTATGGTGACAGCTTTAAAGTGCATCAGTCCATCTTTTGGCTTATTTGGGCTCTCGTTGACTTAACTGGCTCACACCTCTTCACCCCCTTTCCCACCATCCTATCTATCACTGGTTCAACTATGTGAGCGAAAGAACCACAATTAAAGAGTATTGAGTAAACCTATCTGGTGTATATATTTTTGTTTAATATTTCAAGAGCAATTAATCAGTCACTTTATCTCTTATGGTAATTTGTAAACTCTACTGTACATATATCATGAAAGGTTTCTCTGTTTTAAATTCATATAGACAAAGGCTAAGCTTCAAATATCTAAAGTAAAAAATTATAAAAAACATCGTATAACGTAATTTGTCTTTAACTTGTAACATTTTTGTGCGCTAAGAAAAGTTTATAAAAAAGGAAACCGAGCCATTACAGGAAACACATATAGTGAAGTAAATAATATTTCAGTAGTCAATAGATGTGAGGATGCCAAGATGGAGAGCTTGGCTGGGTGTCGTACACAAGGGGGAAAGGTTGTAATGTATTCAACACAACGTGTTTGCCTGAGCCATTATAGGAAAACACAAAGAGTGAAGGGAACAATACTCCAGGGATCTGTTGATTAGATATACACAGGGGAGGGGTGCTTTATGCATTCAACACAACCCGTTTGCCTAAACCATTATAGGAAACCACATGGAGTAAAGGGAACAATACTCCAGGGATCTGTTGATTACATATATACACAGCGGAGGGGTGCTTAATGAATTCAACACAACCTGTTTGCCTGAGCCATTATAGGAAACCACATGGAGTGAAGGGAACAATACTCCAGGGATCTGTTGATTACATATACAAAGGGAGGGGTGCTTAATGAATTCAACACAACCCGTTTGTCTAAACCATTATAGGAAACCACATGGAGTGAAGGGAACAATACTCCAGGGATCTGTTGATTACATATATACAGAGGAGGGGTGCTTAACGCATTCAACACAACCTGTTTGCCTGAGCCATTATAGGAAAATACAAAGAGTGAAGGGAACAATACTCCAGGGATCTGTTGATTACATATACACAGGGGAGGGGTGCTTAATGCATTCAACACAACCTGTTTGCCTGAGCCATTATAGGAAACCACATGGAGTGAAGGGAACAATACTCCAGGACTCTGTTGATTACATATACACAGGGGAGGGGTGCTTAATGCATTCAACACAACCCGTTTGCCTAAACCATTATAGGAAACCACATGGAGTAAAGGGAACAATACTCCAGGGATCTGTTGATTACATATACACAGAGGAGGGGTTCTTAATGCATTCAACACAACCTGTTTGCCTGAGCCATTATAGGAAACCACATGGAGTGAAGGGAACAATACTCCAGGGATCTGTTGATTACATATACACAGAGGAGGGGTTCTTAATGCATTCAACACAACCTGTTTGCCTGAGCCATAATAGGAAACCACATGGAGTGAAGGGAACAATACTCCAGGGATCTGTTGATTACATATACACAGGGGAGGGGTGCTTAATGCATTCAACACAACCTGTTTGCCTGAGCCATTATAGGAAACCACATGGAGTGAAGGGAACAATACTCCAGGGATCTGTTGATTACATATACACAGGGGAGGGGTGCTTAACGCATTCAACACAACCTGTTTGCCTGAGCCATTATAGGAAAATACAAAGAGTGAAGGGAAAAATCCTCCAGGGATCTGTTGATTACATATACACAGGGGAGGGGTGCTTAATGCATTCAAAACAACCTGTTTGCCTGAGCAATTATAGGGAAACACAAAGAGTGAAGGGAACTAAAGTACAGGCCTCTGTTGATTACATATACACAGGGGAGGGGGAGGGTTCAACACAACCTGTGTGCCTGAGACATTACAGGAAAACTCATAGAGTGAAGTGAACAAAACACATTTACTGAAGTACTGCAAATAAATGGAAAGTGTTATTTACCTTTTTGATAATATTTCTTGAATTTTAGCAAATTGCTATAATCCCTTAGTTTAGTAATTTAACTATATATTCGAACATGAAATGCTTTAATTTATTATTAAGGCTGTAATCGTTTTTATAAACATAAAATTCAAATACTTGTCATTCGACCCACTAACACTGCAGCTCAAAACTACCAAACAGAGGCTTGTGGGGTGATCGGTCTTGGGCTATAGGTGTGCAGTAAGAAGGTATTTGGAAATAATAGTTTAAGTTCTGTTATGCTTACATTTTAGTGCTGTCAATTTAAAATGTCAAAATAGAGTTCACTTATTTTTTTTTTAGAGTCCAAACTAATGGTCTCTTTGAAATATTATTATCATTTACAGCGTCAGATATCAGAAGATGAAAAAAGTTTTGTTCCAATGACCAATTTTGCTCTACTCTAGTACCTTCCTTCTTGGGTAAAGCTAGATTTTTAAATTTTCCGTGTGTGTGTAGAACTTCTGGTCACTGTAATGACATTTTAGGAATATAAGTTATACAAATATTTTGTACCTGTATGATACAAAATCTACTTTTGCTGATAAATTAAAATCAATTGAGCATGTTGTAATTTTCATTATGGAAAGTAAATGGTGTTTCGCTGATTATAATTATTAATTATGTCATTTTTGTAAAATATTGTAAATTGCCAAGTCTACATATCGGTTAATTAAGAAACCATAATTAATAAACCGATATATCTGGTAAATACATTCAGTTTTAACCGAAAGTTAGATATTAAATTGCTATACAATTTTATTCACCATTTGTGACCATGTAGGACCCTGTGAGAAAGCAACAAGTGAACTAGGAACGTCAGGTTGACAGATTCGACAGGTGGACGATCCACGAAAAGATCTTTGTTTGGATAGTCCTAAGAGTTATCACTATCCCAAATAACACTAGTATAACATGACTCCAGATTGGGTAAAATTTATAATAAAACTTATCGTTCCATGCTTCATGCCGTAGTACCAAGTACGATTAAAATGTACTTCCTTTGCTATTACTGTAACAATTTTGTATAAAAATATTTCAAAAAGTTGTATGAAAACTTTTACCAAAATCTATATGTGTAACTACTTTTTTTATATTATTCTGTCGATCCTTTAAACTAGTCATAACATTCAGAAATCCACTGAAATCGTAAAACTAAAACTTAAAAATAATAAAGGCTTTCACAATGAACCTCATAAATAGCCTACTTCTTCATTAATGCATTGTTTATTCCTTGATGGAAAAAGGTATACAATTCATTAAAAAACCTTATAGATACAATTTATTTATGATGACAGTAATACAAACATCCATTGCCCTCAGATAAAGGATCCATTTATTGACTCAACGTTTATGACACTGTTACCAATAGAGTGTGATAAGTGCGAAACATCTATATTCCTGCTTTTTAATAATATAAATGAAAATAGAAACACTTACACAAATGTAATTTTTTTTTGAATTTGTTCACATACTGTGTAATAATATTAGCAAAAATGAATTCACCGCTAAGTCTTCATATTGGTTAATTAAGAAACCGTAATTAATAACCCAAGCCACCACAAGCGGCTGCTGTCACTACAAAGGGAATTAATGATGTCCTTCCACCCACACCTCACGTGGACTCATTACTGGCTGATTTATCGATTGATAGTAGATATAGGCACTGGAACACCCCAATGACATCGAAACATGAACCCTTTCACAGACTATTATAACCCTTTCACGGCCTACTATGGCAAGATCCTCTCTCACAGACAATGAAAGCCATCCATACTGGCAAGTCTGATGACGGCTTACTCTGGTAAGATCCTCTCTCACAGACAATGAAAGCCATCCATACTGGCAAGTCTGATGATGGCTTACTCTGGTAAGATCCTCTCTCACAGACAATGAAAGACATCCATACTGGCAAGTCTGATGACGGCTTACTCTGGTAAGATCCTCTCTCACAGACAATGAAAGCCATCCATACTGGCAAGTCTGGCGACGGCTTACTCTGGTAAGATCCTCTCTCAGACAATGAAAGCTATCCATTCTAGAAAGTCTGATAATGGTCTACTCTGGCAAGATCCTCTCACAGACAATGAAAGCCATCCATACTGGCAAGTCTGATGACGGTCTACTCTGGCAAGATCCTCTCTCACAGACAATGAAAGCCATCCATACTGGCAAGTCTGATGACGGCTTACTCTGGTAAGATCCAGACAATGAAAGCCATCCATACTGGCAAGTCTGATGACGGTCTACTCTGGCAAGATCCTCTCACAGACAATGAAAGCCATCCATACTAGCAAGTCTGATGACGGTATATTCTGGCAAGATACTCTCTTACACGGATATGATCAGTCTAATTAAAACTAAAAATATTGGTTGGTTTGTATTTAGATTGCTTCATTTTTAAATAATACTTAGAATAAATATTATTTATAATAATTATTCAGTTTTTATTTGGTATAAATACAAATATTTATGAAAGTAGTTTTATTGAATTATTGTATATTGTGTACTAAGCATATTATGGATCACACCGTGAACACTATTAGATACGTCTAGGATGTCCGTGTTGGATGATAGTCAAGGTTCAAATGTTGTGTAGGTAAGGGAACTGAGTGTTAGGCTTTTCAGCTGAAAATCAGACCAAAACTACGTGGTTCGGATTCCACTTAAAGATGTAGGCCCCTTAGTTGCCTTGGCTTTTCGGCTATTAATAAATAGCTAAGCTAGGAACAGTCGAACAGTAGCTTTCTTAGGAACAGTCGACCTTAGTTAGTAACAATGACTACACTCGTTCATATAGACTCATCACACTCCTTCACCCCTCATATTCGGCCGTATATTAAACGATCGGTGTCTTTAATAATGAATAACATTTAATAAACATGAATCTTGATGATGTTGGTACCTTGCAAACAATACTACATACATATGACTTATATAAGATAAGTCGTGGAACTTTTCTAATCCAAATACACACTTACCACGTTATTTTGTCTACATTTAGTCATGCTTTATTTTTTTTTCAATACAGTGAGCATAACAGAGTGTACTGCATAAATACAACTACGATTACTTCTGCGGTACAAAGAAAGCTGCTAAATAATATTATCATCCCTCTGGCATGATATTTATATTTTAATTTTGTATGTTGGCATATAACTGTTGCTTTAAGATAAATACATTTAATTAAAACAAACAACAAGGCCATCCTTGTTAATTATATAACTATAAAAAATGTATAGGTATATAATTATAAATTAAAGCATCAGGGCAAAAGTGTCGGGAGAGGACAGGTTTGGCAAACCACAAGGGATGGTATCCAGCCTCGCCATGAAATTATCCCACATTTACCATTTAAAAACTAATTGACGTAGGGACAGACAGCCACCGATCTGGTCCTCCCAGCGGAAAGAAGGATGGATATGGATGAAGCACTAACCAACAGAATCGTATCAGTTATGTCACCATCCATCATTTTTGACCAGTTAATTATCTAACCAATTGTATAGTGCATATTACTTTCGTTGTGGTGTTATTTTCGTCGATAGTGAGTTGAACTGGTTTCGTCATTAACATTTCAACATCTCAAACGAATCAAACGCCATGAGTGAAATAAATATGAATTAAAAAATATAAACAATTATACACAGGATACATTAACAGAACGCTGTAAAACTTGTATTATCGTTGCAGGGATAAATAAATCATATACGAGTAGAGAACTGAAATAGAATACGTGACTTTTCAGGAGGTGTGATTACTGTGCTCAAAATACGTACACCCCTTTTATAAACTGTTCATTACATGATTAGTAGGGAATGGAACTCATTTACCTAATCTGTCCGCACAAGGTGCCAAAAAAGATAATTATATTAAGTATACGACATTGAAGTGAAATGTTCTATTGGAAAATGAGCTTTTTAAAAGAAACAGGATTACTAATACTCAACCATACACCCTCATTTCATAACTATACATGTCTTTGTATATGTTTGATATAAAAAGAATTCTGGACAGTGCTATATTAATTAATTTTCCCAAGTAAGCTAAAAATTAACAATACAATTCAAGTGATGCTCAACCTTAATTGGTTTTAATGTGATAAGCGTCTGTTAATTTTAATATTTACAAAATAGTTTTCAAATGTTTACTTCAGAATAATCAGTTATATAGATGCATCAACTTTCTAAATATTGACAAATTTTACATGTAATATAAAAATATATTAGGAAGTGCATCATACGAGCACCCGCCGGTCATATAGTAGAAGGAGTGTTCTACGAGATTAGGTTAGTTGTATTGGTTCTGCACAATATGGCTTTTTAAGAGATACCATAAGATATTTGCAACAATGTAATGTATGTAATGTAAGTTCCAGCCAGTTAAAAGTTCAATGTAGTAGGCCTACAGATGAAAGTTGTTTTGCATTCTTTACACAAATGTTCCATGAATGACTGTCAATAATACCGTAATTTCACATCCATTCTCACCCGTTTTAGGAAACTATGGTACGAGCTTGGAAAGATTATTAATAGGCAAATTGTTGAATAATAATAACATAATATTGGTTTGGCTAAAAATTTTCTTTTTCGAATTCTGTATATGCTAGTTAAGTTTACATTTTTCCTCTTGGAAAAGCTATCAGAATTAAAAAGTCAATAAAATATGGTTTTTAAATAAAAAATACATTTTATTAAGAAACACAGAAATATGTTTTCTTGATTTTTAAAGTTTATCCCTCCAGACGTATTTGTGAAATACGATTTACTACTGCAAATGTAGCGATGACCTGGGCCTACATTTAAAAGTATCCAACAAGAAAAACATAATTGCACAATTACTCCTTAATAATACGCCGATCTAGATATATGGGCGAATGAGTGAAATGTCTAGACGAACGAGTTGCTACTAAATAAACCGAACGTTCCTCAGAAAGAGCTATTTAATTATAGCCTTATAGCCAGGATAATTAAGACACCTACAGCTTTACGTACCACGTATTATTGGTGAAACTAAGTTCTCTTCCCTAAACAACGTCTGAACCTTGACTACCATCCGACATGGACAATCTAAACTTCTCCAGTAGTGTCCACGTCGATGGCAACCACTGTGTCGGTATTAGAGGTTTGAAAATAGATCGCCTACAATCTGCTCAACACTTTGTCCCAAGTAGCTGGGTTACAGCACTGCGCCGCTAGTGCCGACAATTATTCCCCAAATTGATATTTTTAATAATTGAATTTTTACCAACTTTGGACTTATCAGATTTGGTTTAAAAATTGAATAAACAGCTAAAATCTAAATAATTAAAGTCATTATTATAATCCAATAAATTATATAGGACTATTAGTGTAGATAATAATTTAGTAATGACCATTGAACACATTCGCCCAAAGGAGCAACGCTAAATACATTTATTTCTACGTACCAGTAAAAAATGGAAAGGTAGAGAATGTGGTTTGGCAAAATTGCTTCAGCTAGCGCAATATTTGGGACTGTAAGAATGTCAACACTGCAACATTGTAACAGACTATGTTAAGAAGAAATGTCTGTCTCTGACTCCCACGGCATTACTTGGATGGTGGGAGTTATATTTAAGCATACACGTAGTTAATTACGTAGTATAATTTTATGCGGCATTTCAAATTGAAAAATAGTTTATAATATAAAGGCCTAGAAATTTTGTTAAATAATCTTTTTCCCTAAATTTTTTATTTATGAGGTGAAAAGAATCGATACAGATCTAACTATAATTGTTGTTCACTACATTTGATCACTTTCCTAGTCGAACTTCACACGAATCCCAGTGGAGCAGAAGTAAGACAGCGGTATGCGGAAACTGGAATAGATTTAACAAATAAATTTGACAAAGAATTCTAGATTAATAACGCAGCAGATGAAGTACATATTGTAATAAATATAAATAATAAATTCTCCAATATCAGGTTTATAAAACACTTTAACTGTTTTTATTATTAAATAGATTTACTACTGAATTATTAAGGCATAACGTAATTAAAAACTGATTAATTGTTCATTGACTATATAATTGTTGTAATTAGGTGACATTCAAACAATAACATTCAGAATCTAGAATATTGAGATGAAAGATGAGGTGAAGTCCAAACATGAATTTCTTCTGGGTCACTGTTTTATGTGTATACAAGTAGAATTTAGGATATTCAAAGTAAGAAATAATGTAACAATCTACTGAACATGGACCCAGAAGAATGATCCATGCCGTGTATTACACGATCGTGATCAAGGCAGTATTGTATTTTGCAATAGCTTAAAAATTTAAACTGCAGATATATTACAATAACGATTAGACTAAACTCTATTTAATACAATCCTAAGTACAACACTGACTGGCAATCAATGTTTGTTATACATATGTTTGGGCTCGCCTACCAGTTACTCTGTCAGTACTTCCTCTTAGAGTTGACAGCTCTCTCCAACTTGATACACTCCCTGAGGTATTAATTAGGAAGGTAATGTCATATGTTGAGCATAGCTGTAATTTATAAAAAACCTACATGACCCAATAGATAAAACAATAGATAAATTGTAATAAATCGTGTTTGTTTGTTTTAATGGTTTGGTTTTGCGATAAAATACTTCTTGATTTTTATTTTATTTTTTATTTACATTTTTATATGTTTATAACATATGAAAATGTATGTTTATAAATAACCGTTTTACATCATCAATACAACCAGCTGAAGTGTTTCAAGAAATAATATTGCTTTATTTATAACATACAGGTAAACTAAAGTATAAGGATTCCTTGAAAAAATTAAACGAAAATGAAAAATAATGATTTTTATTTTAGATTATGAATATTTGTTCACTAATAGTATATGTATTTGAATATTTTAAAATTAACACGTATTTTACAACATTTATAGTGAGCACCATGAGTGAGCATGATAAAGATGTCACAACAATTATCCGTAACTGTATTAAGGATTTTAAGATAAACCAGACCAGAAAAACTTCATTCCGGATATTTCCTGAAGATAGTCGATACTGCAATATCATCTATTCCCCAGTATTCAATAACAGACATTTTAGTCTGACTAGAACAAATTAGATGAGATGACAGCTGTTGATACTTCTTAGATGAGATGACAGCTGTTGATACTTCTTAGATGAGATGACAGCTGTTGATACTTCTTAGATGAGATGACAGCTGTTGATACTTCTTAGATGAGATGACAGCTGTTGATGCTTCTTAGATGAGATGACAGCTGTTGATACTTCTTAGATGAGATGACAGCTGTTGATACTTCTTAGATGACATGACAGCTGTTGATACTTCTTAGATGAGATGACAGCTGTTGATGCTTCTTAGATGAGATGACAGCTGTTGATGCTTCTTAGATGAGATGACAGCTGTTGATACTTCTTAGATGAGATGACAGCTGTTGATGCTTCTTAGATGAGATGACAGCTGTTGATGCTTCTTAGATGAGATGACAGCTGTTGATACTTCTTAGATGAGATGACAGCTGTTGATACTTCTTAGATGAGATGACAGCTGTTGATACTTCTTAGATGAGATGACAGCTGTTGATACTTCTTAGATGAGATGACAGCTGTTGATACTTCTTAGATGAGATGACAGCTGTTGATACTTCTTAGATGAGATGACAGCTGTTGATACTTCTTAGATGAGATGACAGCTGTTGATACTTCTTAGGATCTGATGAGATGACAGCTGTTGATACTTCTTAGATGAGATGACAGCTGTTGATACTTCTTAGATGAGATGAAAGCTGTTGATACTTCTTAGATGAGATGACAGCTGTTGATACTTCTTAGATGAGATGACAGCTGTTGATACTTCTTAGATGAGATGACAGCTGTTGATACTTCTTAGATGAGATGACAGCTGTTGATACTTCTTAGATGTGTTTTTAGTAAACATTAGATTCCCAAAATTTCCGTAAATACTGCAATTTTATTTTTCTTATTAAATTGATTTTATTTAACAAAAATGCAATGTAATTTCTTACTGTAGTAATTATTATATTCTGAATAGAAATATTCAAAATATAAAAGAGTGTACAAAGAGTGGACAATCAAACTTTGGACTATAAATGTGATGTTTACGTAGATTGTTTGAATACATTACAACTCACCTTCCCATATTAACCTCCCCCACAAAGTATCCTATTACAACATGTTAGTAAAAAACGATTTTTTATTTGATTTTTGAAACAATAAACAAACAAAAAATAATTTCACCTAAAGTACCCTCTCACAAAAAAATAGCGATCAATTGACGTATAGAATAGGAATCAGATCATTAGAAACTTCAAAATAATCACTGAATTTGGAGTGGCATAAATGAAGTTAAAGTCTACTTACAGTAACTTAGCACTATATAATTTATACAGGGTGTTCCCAAACTACGTTCCGAAACTTAAGGATATGATTCATTTGGTAAAAATAAGTAAAATTCTTCCTATACATATAGATCCTAATACGCTACGTTTTCAGTATGGTGGCAATTTTCGTATTTTCATTAAATTATATGTAATTTCATAATTCCTTTCAGTACAGTGCTCAAATTTGGAATGAGGGTACTTGTTATACTTCTTTTTAAAGTTGTAATAGTATTATTTTATTGTGTTCAATATTTTCAAAATGGCAGGACTTAAATACATTTAATTGTAAATTATGAAAAACCGCGTAATCTTAGAAAAAATGCGCTAGATATAAAAAAGTTGCACAATGTAACAAAAAATCTAACAAGTCCTAGTTGAATATAATCCGTTCATAAATAAAAATGTAACACTAATTTAGGCAATGCGATGTATGCTCTGTTTCATTTTATTAGAAGTTGAATTGCTGGTGTCGAATACATATCTAATCAGCTGATGAAGTAAATATTAAACAGCTGATATTTTAGAATTTGTATTGCGGATTACTAATTGTTGACAAATTAGATTATTATATGTGAATAGTTTTTGTTAGTTCTAGTAAAATAATTGTTTCTGCATTACTTGTTTTCAAATAATTTAGTTAGTATCTTTGTGATTAGTTTCTTTTTGTTTATTTTTATTATTTGTTGTCTAAATAATGGCAGGTAATTATTATGCTTACTCAAACATTGAAAAGGTCGATATGCATTTGATGTATGCCGAATGTTTGATGTATGCATTTGTCATGCAGAATGTAACAGTTATGAAGCTAAACGGCTGTATGAATTACATTTTCCTAATAAAGTTGTTCCATGTCACAAAACGTTTTCAGCCATACATGCTCAACTCAATGAATCTGGAAGCTTTTATCATAATATAAATGACACAGGGAGACCAAGATCAGTTAGAACTGTTCAGTTGGAAGAGAATATTCCTAATGAGACAACAAATTGCCCAGAAAAAAGCACTAAGGAAATAAGCTTACAATTTCAAACTCCAAAACACACTATATATGGAATATTCTGAATGAACAAAAACTTCGTCCGTACCATGTTCAAAAGGTTCATGCTCTCTTGCCAGACGATTATCCACGCCGGATTAGGATTTGTCAGTGGTTTATTCAGACATGTGATGACTTAAACTTTTTATGTAAAGTCCTGTTTACAGACGAGGAGAATGTTTGCCGAACCGGCCTTGTAAACTTACACAATACGCACTATTTGGCGGATGAGAACCCGCACGCCATAATGCGGCACCGCCATCAACACCAAATTTCTCTTAATGTTTGGGTCGGTATTACTGGTGAAAACTTGTTCTTTTGTTTCCTTCCTCATAGGCTTAATGACGATCGTTACCTGGATTTTTTACAACTGATCTTCCAGCCTTGTTATAGAACGTCCCAATACTTGAACGTATGGATGCATGGTTCATGATGGATGGGGCACAAGCACATTTCAGTCGGGGTGTTAGGAATCACATTGGTAATACCTACGGAGAAAAATGGATTGGCCGAGAAGGTCCAGTGCCATGGCCTCCAAGATCATCTGATATTAATCTTCTTGATTTATTTCCTGTGGGGATATCTGAAGAGCATAGTCTATTCTTCTACAGTAGTTTCAGTTGAAGATCTAAGACAGCGAATTGAGAATGGGATTGAGACTATTAGGCAAATTTCTGGCGTATTTGAAAGAGTACGGAAAGCTATGAAGAGGCACTTAGATGCGTGCGTGCTAACCGGGGGCTGTAACTTTGAACAATTCCTGTATTTTTTTGCTATCCAGTTTTCAATTGTAACGTATTGTTCATGTATTAGTTACTGTATTATCTTGTATTGTGAGTTATTACAAATGTTACTACATCTTCAGTATTTTGTGAGTTTTTTTTTTACAAATTACTGAAATAAATATTAAAATTCTAACTGTCAGTATCGGTAATGTTCAACTGAATATTACCGTTGAGTGAACTAACAGAAACAGAGCATACATCGCATTGCCTAAATTATTGTTACTTATCTATTTATAAACTGATTTTATTCAAATAGGACTTGTTAGATTTGTTATTACATTGTAAAACATTTTTATACTATGCGCATTTTTTCTAATATTACCAGTTTTTTTCATAATTTACAATAAAATAATAATGTTACACCCTTAAAAATAAGCATAACAGGTAACTCCATTCCAAATTTGACCACTGTACTGAAAGGGGTTATGAAATTACATATAATTTAATGAAAATACGACAATGACCACCATACTGAAAACATAGCATATTTGGACCTATATAAACAAGTAAACATAGGAAGATGTTTACTTATTTTTACCCAGTAAATCATATCCCTAAGTTTCGGAACGTACTTTGGGAACACTCTGTATATATTTTTATCATATAGCACGTTATGCATTAATGTTTTATGAAGCAATCTAACCTAATATGAATGAATTCCTATATTTAAAATAATCCATTTTGTGAGCAGTAATATATATATAGAATGGCTTAAAATACATTTTTTGGTGAAGTAATACCGAAGATTAATACGTTCTTGAGCTTAAATCAATTAATAGTTGAGCCCCGGATGAGCAATTAAAATGTCGAGCCATCTCGTCATTGGAACTGACAAGCCGCTACAAGACCCTACAGATACCGTCGAAGCGTGTTCTTAGTTCAAACAAGATGGAGCACGCTTCTCTTAACACAATATTTACTTAGTTATTTGTCTTTATTGTTCAATGCTAATTATATTTTTCTTTGTAATATCTAATATTTTATCTATGGGGGGTGTTTATGAGCTCCCACCCTGGCTGAAAATGTCCTGAACGTTTAATGATAAGGCGATAGCCCTTGGTACATAATTAGTATTAAATCTATTACTATTAAACACCTACATTTTGAAGCACCTGCCAGTTTTTGCCATATTAGGGGACGTCTCACGAGGAGTAAGAAGAAAATCTTAAATAAGAGCATAGGTGGAGTAGTACATCAAATGAAAGGTCATAATTACGATACCATAGGGTCCCGAATTCGACCTCAAAATGTTAACTCTTTAAAAAAAGACGCTGGTTTACAGTTTTAAAAAGTTACAATACAGGTTCTGTTGTGTAAAGTTGTGTCTTGGAGTTCTTGGGGAGTTGAATTTTGTAAATGCGTACTTAACGGAAGTTATGATTTTTTAGGTTAGTTGGTGGCTCACATTCAATGTTGGATGGTCCACGCTTACCTTCCTCAGTCCAGAGGGATTCACAAAAGAATCATCTGAGGAAGGTGAGCGTGGTTCACCGAAAGGAAGGTGAGCGTGGTTCACCGAAAGGAAGGTGAGCGTGGTTCACCGAAAGGAAGGTGAGCGTGGTTCACCGAAATCGATCACCATAATATTTGTGCATTTTGTACTTCTATTGCAATAGGTTTGTGCATTTTGTGCTTATATTGTAATATATTTGTGTGACGTTTACTTGTACTGTATACTTCTTTTTATATTTGACTTTGATATTTTTATACAGCCGCTATTTTAAAACTAATATTCTTAGAAATACATCCTTTTTACATGAAATGTGTCTTTTGATGGACAATTTCATACAGCAATTCGGTACTGTACGTCAAACAGTTTTTGAGAGGTTAACATTTTTATAAAAAAACACATACAGACACACAGACTGAAAACTAATCGAGATAGGACATATGTTACATGGCATTATTTGCTTGTAATGTCATTATTGCTAACCTAACCTAACCTGACAAACAATCCTCTAAAATATGTGACAGCCGAATTTGGATATCCGATATAATCGAATATGTGTGTCTGTCCTTTATGAATTACTAAACCACTCATCGGACCACCATGATATTTTGGGATGTTGTAGAGTTCACTCTCGGGAAGGTTTCTGGCTTTGTTTCGTTCACTTACGACTCTAGAGACTCACTGGCCTTTAAAGTTTTAGTGTTATTCTTATGGAGTTATTTTATTTATTTAATTAATCATAAGTTGTTAAAAAACCATGAAATGAACACTTTTGAATCACACTCAGGTGGGGTATCAGTTGAAGGTATGAGTTACTTTATTTATTTGACACCATCACCTGTTAAATAAAAACAAATTAAATGAACATTTTTAAAATAGACTAAGTGAGGCTTATTGAAATCTAATATTTAAAATAAACTAAAACATTGCTGTTTATGTGTTAATCCCGTAGAAAGGCACAGGTAAACAGGTAGTATGTTATATTTTTTAAGACGACATGACTATCGTAACAGTTATGTGTACTCTACAAGCATGCAGTGTTTAGAATTTTTTATAATAATTATGGGTTAGTGAAAAAAACTAGTTATAAATAATGTAGACTAAGGTAGTAAGTAAGTAACACACCTGAAGACGACAGGAATTGTTAAATCTGTCGAAACCCTGTTTGTTCCTTAGAACATACGACGAATTGGATATCACCAATAATTTTCTACTAATTATGAACAATTCAATTCCAACATTTAACTTTCAAACAACAATGTTATATTGCAATATTGATGACGAATGTCCAGCTGTATGGTGACGAGTTGGCTGTGTTATAGGTGAGGGTCAAGTGGGTTTAACCCCCCACCAATTCATTTGACGCTAATGAAATAGTATTTAAACGCACTATTGTAAGTCAAATTATTTTTAAAACAATGTCACACACTCCAATTATTCATTCAGGTAGGTAGAAAAAGAAATGCTGTATACAATTAATTGAACTGATGTACAATTGTTTTCCGACAACTGTATGGTTTCTACATTGTAATGTAATGTCCTTTTTATATTTGGTATGTTGGGATAATGCTATCAGGGATACAATCATTGGGTAAGTTTGTTACTTTACAATAAATATACTACATCCAATCCCATCAAGTATTCATTGAAACTATTAAGTATTGGGTTCATGTTCATAAAAAATTGATAAATAAACTGCACGAGACAATAAGAAGGGAGATTAAGTGAATTTAACCGTTCTCGTCATAACCTAACCTAACCTAACCTTTTGTATCTTATTTATTTTACTGAAATTTATGGACATATATTTTCTACAATACTACAATTCTACAATATTCTTATAAATGGTTTGAATTGGGAAATAAACTTTAAGAAGTGTTCTAGTCAGTAATTCGTTTTTAAAACTATTATATTTTTATTTTTATTGTTGGTTTGGAGACCATGGATATACTATGCTGTATAAATTATTTTTGTTCATTAATAGTATATTACAAGTTAGAACGGTTGTAGGTCTATATGTTGTGGTCTTAATTTTGAGTAAGGCCATGGGGTTTTATTATACAGGCCATAACGTAACTTTGTTGTCCAACTGTAATGCATTGTTTTGGTTAAGACAGAGCGGTATTTCATGTAAGGAATACTTTTATAATGTTAATATTAAGTAAATATATACAAAGATTAGTAAGATGTATTGATCTGGCCTGTAACACAGAGCAGGGCGTGGTACGAACAAAACATCGGGCCTAATGACTGTAAGAAGCGCCAGCGGAACTACGTGTTTAGGTTGTATTTTCCAAATTACATGGAAGGAAGTTTATACTTACAAAAACCATAACGGCTGCTTTAAATTTCATTACCTGAAAAAAAAAACAAATTATTATAACACATTATTATTACAAATAAACATCACATAAATCAACTATAAGAGTGTAAATAATTGAGTTAAACAAATAATTGAGAATAACTAAAACTATCCAATAAAACAATCCAAGCGTTTTACTAATTACTCCACTGAAATTTACCTATTTGTTGTTTATTTATGCTAGTTATTATTGTTTTTGATAATATCAGTGGCTTTCAAAGAAATAAAGTCATTAATAAATGAAATTCTTTTATTATTTATATCAACAGTTCATTTTATCTTCTTTCCTAAATCAATCGATAATCTGACAATTGTAGATTGTAATCGTACCAATTTTTAAAATCTAGAGTCCTACCTAACCCATATAGAACAAATCAGTATAGGTTAGGTAACTTAATACTGTATGTCCAAGTTTTAACTGTTCAAACGAAATATCTGAGACAAAGTTTTTGTACAAATGATAATATGCTTTTCTGTTTCTTGTAATGTTTATCTTATTCTAGGCCATAATACTGACATATTATACTCAAGTATATGATGGTACAGTATATGTTCTCTTCGTTTAAGGAATTGGAACAGAATTCAATAAAAAAAATACCGTCTGCCACAATAAAAGTCTACATCTGCTCATCCTCACTTATCGCATTATTTTGCAGGTTATATTCTATTTAATTATATTTTATGATATGCATCTAACGTCTACATACGCATGTATTAAACATTTATGAATATTTATTCAAAATAATGGCTCATATAAATCGTGTATAGTTATGATAATAACTATTAAAAAATATTTTAAATCATTATTATTTAGTAGCACTCAAACGAAGGAAGATTATCATAGAATCTGGATTTGTGAAAGAAAACTGACCTCGTAAAGAAGATTTATTTTATTATAATCAAGTTTTAGGATGTGAAGACTAGCGTCCTCTATTTATGGTTACTGTTTATTACAGTGAAGTTATGAAGTAGCAAATCATGGATATTGTTAGTTTCACAATAAAGGAATCAAATAAATATTCAATAATAGCTTACTAATGCATTTATAAGCTATATTGTGTGCTATTTATTTCTCATATTACTAGTATATATATTAGTATATGATACACTAAAATGAGAATAAAGTTCAATTTAAACTCTTAGTAAAAAACACAAATTAGACTAAAAGGCTTGAAAAAAAATAAAAACATCTTCCAGTACATTCTTTTATAGTTGCGCTCGTTCAACCCTTCTAAGAATATTATTTAGGTATTTAACTCACTATGCCCAAATGACATTACGCAGTATTACAAAGTAAACCATATTTTGTAAAACTAACTAATATTTATTCAATCCACTTAATCAATTCAGAACCTTCATTGTATTGGTGTACAATCATAGGATCACTACTGTTCATGACATGTTCAGTATTCTTTACAATAATACAACGAACAATTCAATCAAATTAATTGTAAAGCATTACTGTGTCAAAGACTAACTTGAAACCAGCATAGTAACATTTGTAATCCTTGGTTTACTTAATTTCCTGAGAGGAAGATTGCTGGTGTGAACTTGTGTCATTCAATTCAGCAACTTATAGCATTTGAACTGATGTTTAAAAGATATGTGGGCTTCCATAAGAAATATTGAGTGTACTCTCACTTTTATTTCACTAATAATTCAAATTCACTAATCATTTGCGTTTATTATTGATTGAATGAAAACTAACCATTAAATCATATGGAAACACATTTTGGGTAGCAAATATAAAGTTAACCTATACCCTCTATAACTTGAACTCATTCGTTGATAATTGTTGTAACTAGACTAAAAACGTGGCAAACATTGTTGCCAGAGTAACGGTTGTTTGCGAACCGTTGTACCAACATGGACCCGGAACTATTTACGATTGGAGAAGTGTTTTGTAAAGATAA
Organism: Stictocephala bisonia; assembly: GCA_035578905.1. Taxonomy (NCBI): domain Eukaryota; kingdom Metazoa; phylum Arthropoda; class Insecta; order Hemiptera; family Membracidae; genus Stictocephala; species Stictocephala bisonia. Next base: position 2,042,227 of record JAQJVL010000102.1, on the reverse strand, counting down.
CTTTCACCCGAAAAGACAAATGGGGAATGTAAAAACAATATAAAGGGAAACTGCACAACCAACGTGTCTGGAATTGAAAGTGGTGAGTGAGAAATGAGTTTTAGCTTTCAAACATTATAAACACGGTCAACTTGCTTGTACTTCACTAGTATTTACATTCCTACTGGGTTTAAAACTGGAGATCACAGCCTTTGTTATGTGTAAATAGCTGACAACGTGCGCATTTTAATGGGAATAATCTCAGTTTGGTGAAGGAATTCGCACCCATTGTTAATTATATGACCTAAGAGATACGTAATAACATTTCAAGGCAACGTTTAACAAATACAACTTAAGACTATTGATACTGCAATATTATATTTGAAAAGGAAAGTTACAAAATAAGGTTATGACCCACCCGTTTAACCTGTACGTGTATGGGTGGGTCAATACCACTGTACGTGTATGGGTGGGTGGGTTATTGTTATTGCAAACATAACATTTAAAAGTACAAATTAGTAAATATGATTCATAAATGGGCAGTCCAACATAAAAAATATTATTTTTTTTTCGATTTTTGGATTTTTATTGGTTAGTATTCTTTGAAAATTTCTCTTTACAATGGTATATAACACTTTATAGTTAAAAATTTGCAATGTCCTTAAAAAATAAATATATAGGAGGTTCACAAGCTTTTTATGACAAGATTTCTACCAAAACAACGCACCAAATAGTTGTTCGCATAATGCAGGGACATTTTCTATATATTATACACAAGGTATATTTCATTGTGTGTGGTTGGTCACCCTGACAACATCTCTACAGCTGACGTCTGCTTTGTTGCATCCGAATGACTGTCTGTTTGTGTTCTTATGGTTATGTTTACAGTTTGAAGTTGTAATTTGTGTTGTGATTACAATTTTGTGTACTATTTTTTACTGTAATTAGCTATTTAGAATAGTAGTTGAAATGGAAAATAAGAAGAAGGTGGGGAACAAGCGAAAGTGCTATAAAACTATCAGAGTTCACAGCAAAGCAAGTGCAGAGGAATCTAGGCCTAGGCCTAGTTCAAGTGTAACATCTAAGCCTATTTCAAGCTCTAAAAGAAAATTGAACCCAAACTTATCTTATTATACAGAAAAAATAGCTCTCTTCAGTATGATATTGTTGATTTCAAGCAGTTGACAAGTGTTCTTAGTGAAGTAGCTGTTTGTAGGTTTTGTCATGAACCTCTAACTTTCAGTAAAAAGGTTTTAGCTGGTTTGGCAGTCGAGTTTGGTCATTTTTTTTTATTTCCCGAAACTTGTTAGTTTTTAATCTTTCGGAACACATATCTCCCAAAATAACAGTCCTATGGTGATGAAATTTTTACATGGTGTTCTTAGAACTATAATCTAGTTCCTTCCAGAAGGTTTTCTTATAATGTCAATTAAATTCCATGTTACAAAATAAAATATTTTTAAGAAATGCCAAAAAAATTAGTATTTAAATTTTTTTGTAAAAAATGTTTTTAAATGACTTTTACTAAATAAGCTCATGGTAGGAACTAGGCAAGGAAGTCCTCTTTCAAATAAAAAAAAAATTATGATCCTATCTCTGATAGATCCTGAGAAATATGTTCCAAAGTTAAAATTACGCTCTTATGGGAGTCAGACTGCCCTTTTAAAAAATGTGAATACAATTTTAACTTTCGACATTGATGATTAAATATTAATTAGACGATAAGTTAGTTACAAAAGCGCAATCCGGGTGGTATTTTAATGAGAGGAAGATGATCGTAATTCATGTTTATACATTTTAGTGGTGCAGTCAAAATTCTTAGTATGCTTCTAGAAACTACCACACATTGAAACTTTACACCCATAAATGTGATAGTAGCTTTTAAAGGAGGGAACTAAGTCTGTCGAAGGAGGGTCATGGTTTGTATTTTGGTGCTGACATGTAAAATATGGTTTATTAAATATAAAATCTGATAAATTTGTCACGAAGGAATTACAAAATTTACAGCTTCAGGTTCAACATGTTTACTCAATCTAAAACGGTAATGTCAGATAACAGGCCTACCGTTGAAAATACTCGTAACAATACCAACCAAAATTGAACCTTGAACAGCTCAGAGATTAGGTCTATAACTGAAAAATAGTTGTTTAAATTGAAATCCTTAAGAAAAATGAAATAATATCAGGAATTCTACAATTCTCTTGACTTACTTAGCATATCTCAGGGTTCTCAACGGGTTCACTTTAAAAAAGGGTTAAAATAAGCCTTGTACTATATACATACACACACACACACACACACACACACACACACACACACACACACACACACACACACACACACACACACACACACACACACACACACACACACACACACACACACACACACACACACACATATATATATATATATATATATATATATATATATATATATAATATAAAACTATAATTAAACTATTCATTGGCTCAACGAATGATAGGCCGAGCCCTAAGGTGATAATAAGTGCACAGAGTGATGAGGTGAACATGAAAAGCGTTCAGGAGTGTCCTCTATTTTCGTACCATATGAATGGTTGGTGACTTTATGAATTATTGTAGCCTTTGTATGGTCTTCTTAAAGAAGTATTTAGAAATGTATGCGTACCAAATTAGTCTTTTAAATAAATGAGGTAAGCAAAGAGTTTTGTATCACTTAAACTTTATATTATAGGCCTGTGGTTGTCATGAAGTTCGTTGTACTTTGTGAATATCATTGCCTTCTGTCAATTTAAAAATGAAATCAACTCAAATTTGAATATCCAAAACAGATCTAATGTGGATTCAATTTCTGATGATTATTTACGAATGTTTAGCTCATTTAATTTTGCGTCCAACCAAATAAATTTCACATTTTACTTAATATATAAATGTGTTTTACAATGATTCGAAGACAAGACAATCTGTAGTACTTTTAAATGAAAATAAAAAAAAAAACGTATTAGGCCTACAACATTGAAATTTCGACTACATTTTAAGAAGATACTTTGTATATAGTAGGCTAATTTATAGAATTCTTATTTTGATAACAAAAATTTGTAAATTTCTGTAATCCCCTGCAATCTCGGAATTGGCTAATCACGCAACATTCCAAAATTGCTTAAAAATAGTGGATTGTAAAATAAATAATTTAGATAACCAATTTATAAATTGGATTAATGAGATAATATCCTGCGATTTTATATCGGTTGATGAGATGAATCAATTGGCATCAAAGTGTACTGCAGCGTTCATGCCTATGAAGCAAAGTTAATAGAGCCAAAACATATATATAATTCATAGAAATTATATAGATTTAATTAATAGATAACTACCAGAGGTTCAAATCCGAGTGTACTTGCATCATTAAAATATCGATAGCCAAAACATGGTGATATACTTACCACACTCATTTGCAACCCATCACTTTTCATGTTTTGGCTTTAAATGATCGAGCACTGTCTTTGTTCTAAACTGCTCCACAGAAGAGCCTTTTAATAATCTGCCAATAATAAGGATCACGAACCATGCGGAGAAGTTATGGACAAAACCTAACACCTAGTAATGTAGCACACATAGCCCGTAAGTAGCTGAAGAACAACATGAAACCACAGTTCAGGCTAGATAACTACTGTCAGCCCATAAATTAATTATGTGCACCCGAGTTTGAAGGTTGTTTACTAACAAACAAGGAGGACTATGTAAAATAAAATCACACCATTGTTTCTTTGCACGATATAAATAATACAGTAATTAATTATTATATTTTTTAAGTGCTGAATTGACTAGTTTTTAATATGCATAAACTTTAAATTGTTATTACT
>JAQJVL010000102.1:1925904-2033404 GCA_035578905.1 Stictocephala bisonia | reverse complement strand
TGCAGGCTTCAACGTGAGGTCTGTGGTGGGAGATGGACAGTAATTAATTATAGCCTATTCCGTTCTAGCGTAGTGATTTACGTACACTCCTGGTATACCTCAATAGGCTATCAAACAGGGGACCTATTACTGCTTACTGAACATTGGAAGTGATAGTTGCAGACTTCAACGTGAGGTCTGTGGTGGGAGATGGACAGTAATTAATTATAGCCTATTCCGTTCTAGTGAAGTGATTTACGTACACTCCTGGTATACCTCAATAGGCTATCAAACAGGGGACCTATTACTGCTTACTGAACATTGGAAGTGATAGTTGCAGACTTCAACGTGAGGTCTGTGGTGGGAGATGGACAGTAATTAATTATAGCCTGTTCCGTTCTAGTGAAGTGATTTACGTACACTCCTGGTATACCTCAATAGGCTAACAAACAGGGGACCTATTACTGCTTACTGAACATTGGAAGTGATAGTTGCTGGCTTCAACGTGAGGTCTGTGGTGGGAGATGGACAGTAATTAATTATAGCCTGTTCCGTTCTAGTGAAGTGATTTACGTACACTCCTGGTATACCTCAATACCTCAAGTTGTTTAACCAATTGAATATCTGAAGTAACATTTTTGAATGGTAACTGCATGAGGAATGATGTACTATAAGATAAAAAATAAATGGTTTAATGTTGCATGAAAGATAAAATGAATTAATCACTCAAATATTGTGACTAGGTAATCCAGATTATACGAGAATAATCAAACAGCATAGTGATGGTCTGAGGTGACTTACCTAGATAATGAAGATGGCAGATTATAGAGGAGTTGAACAACATCTTCATAGTCTGCAGAGGCTGTCGGCCATGTTGGTTATAATCCCTTAAGAACAATGTTATTTGCGAACCCATATATATATATATATATATATATATATATATATATATATATATATATATATATATATATATATATATATATATATATATGTATGTATATATTTTGGTCAATGAGATCAACATTTTTGTCAGGCGTCATTTTAAACTTTATCATATTGCGCGTTGAATTTGCTTTTGAAATTATGAATACATACGCCTAGTTTTAAAAAATAGATGAACCTAAAAACTTCTAACTAAATATTTTTATATTATTTAATATTAAACTATTTAGGAATTTGCAAAGCAATTCAAATAAAAAATAACTGTTTAATTTGGTTACGCGTGATCGTATGTCCGATTAAAAAATTACATTGTTCTTATGGGATTAAAACCAACATGGCTGACAGTCTCTGCAGACCCTCCAACATCTAAGCATATTATGAATTGGCTTTTGGGGAGGTTGTTGTAACACTAACTGTTGAAGGGCGTTTATCAATAAAGACTTGTTGACACCACCCTGCGTCTGTTTTGGAAGCAAGTCACAATTACAAGGGAAATGAGACCTTCCAAGAGATAGTAGTATATACAGTCTCGACTCAGTTTAAAGCAACACTCCACCAAAATACCATTTTGAAGAAAATGTTGATTAAAAAAAGCACCGTACAACTTTTAGGGCTTATGGTACCTAAGTATGTTCAACCAAAAGAGCTCAATCAAATTATCAGGAAAGTTAGATGAGAAATAATCTGAATAAATGAGAAGGAGTGAATGTAACAATAGTACGTATAAATGAGGAAGGAGTGAATGTAACAATAGTACGTATAAATGAGGAAGGAGTGAATGTAACAATAGTACGTATAAATGAGGAAGGAGTGAATGTAACAATAGTAGGTATAAATGAGGAAGGAGTGAATGTAACAATAGTACGTATAAATGAGGAAGGAGTGAATGTAACAATAGTACGTATAAATGAGGAAGGAGTGAATGTAACAATAGTACGTATAAATGAGGAAGGATTGAATGTAACAATAGTACGTATAAATGAGGAAGGAAGGAGTGAATGTAACAATAGTACGTATAAATGAGGAAGGAGTGAATGTAACAATAGTACGTATAAATGAGGAAGGAGTGAATGTAACAATAGTACGTATAAATGAGGAAGGAGTGAATGTAACAATAGTACGTATAAATGAGGAAGGAGTGAATGTAACAATAGTACGTATAAATGAGGAAGGAGTGAATGTAACAATAGTACGTATAAATGAGGAAGGAGTTAATGTAACAATAGTACGTATAAATGAGGAAGGAGTTAATGTAACAATAGTACGTATAAATGAGGAAGGAGTGAATGTAACAATAGTACGTATAAATGAGGAAGGAGTGAATGTAACAATAGTACGTATAAATGAGGAAGGAGTTAATGTAACAATAGTACGTATAAATGAGGAAGGAGTTAATGTAACAATAGTACGTATAAATGAGGAAGGAGTGAATGTAACAATAGTACGTATAAATGAGGAAGGAGTGAATGTAACAATAGTACGTATAAATGAGGAAGGAGTGAATGTAACAATAGTACGTATAAATGAGGAAGGAGTGAATGTAACAATAGTACGTATAAATGAGGAAGGAGTGAATGTAACAATAGTACGTATAAATGAGGAAGGAGTGAATGTAACAATAGTACGTATAAATTAGGAAGGAGTGAATGTAACAATAGTACGTATAAATGAGGCAGGAGTGAATGTAACAATAGTAGGTATAAATGAGGAAGTAGTGAATGTAACAATAGTAGGTATAAATGAGGAAGGAGTGAATGTAACAATAGTACGTATAAATGAGGAAGGAGTTAATGTAACAATAGTACGTATAAATGAGGAAGGAGTGAATGTAACAATAGTACGTATAAATGAGGAAGGAGTGAATGTAACAATAGTACGTATAAATGAGGAAGGAGTGAATGTAACAATAGTACGTATAAAGAATGAGGAAGGAGTGAATGTAACAATAGTACGTATAAATTAGAACGTTCAATGAGTGAATAATAACTTTTAAACTCCATACTTTGAATATTGCGATAACTATAGTGTTTTACGCATAATATTTATTATTACAACAAGAATAAAGAAGTAACTCAGCAATAACGTTTGGTCACTTTACCAAGGGAAGAGAATTCAGTTCTGTACAAACTATAATGGAGTCGTCAAGGTTTGTACTCTAGGTATATAACATATATGAATAGGTAGAGAGGTAGTATAGAAGAATATATAAAATAATCCATAACATAACGTGGTACTTCATAATCCATAACAATGTTGTCAGTGACATGAAAAATATGTTACATATATTTTTAGGCATTTTTAAAATAAGTTTTAACCAACCGCAATGCAATTATTGTAAATGAATAATATATATATATATATATATATATATATATATATATATATATATATATATATATATAAAATACATTTATGCGTAAGGAAGAATGTATGTGTTTAAAGGATCAATTATTCACAGACTACTAAACATTCAGTTCTGTAACCAATTTTAGTAGCTGTTTCAAGTCAAAAAAACACAAGACACCCAAATTTGATCATTTTACGTTTTCAGAAGTTCAGAATTGCTTATTTCACTCTTTGCTCATGAATAATGCCAGCTATAACTCGCTAAGGAAGTGTGTTCGTACTTTTGCTTATATGACGTTTCTTCATTATTTCTACTTGTAAAATGTGCTGTAAAAGTGAGGTGTGAACTTCGTAAATTACCCTGTAAAAATATTCTGCTTATAAAGAATGTAGGCTATAATAAAATAAATATTTCTTATACATTCTATATTTTTTATTATTTTATTATTTTTTTCTACGTGTAATACATAAATATAGAGATACAAAATTGTTCAAAATTAATTGAATTGAACATAATCGATGGTATTAGTGTGTGTTATTTTTAAATATTCGTATTTTTTTTGTAAATACGTGTACTATGGAAATAAACACATTCTGTTCTATAAAATTTGAAATAATTTAAATAAATTACTCAATGATTATCTGAATTACTGAGAAACAGGCATAGTAAGTGTTACTTTATGATCATATTGTAAAATTACAATTTTAAATAATGTTATCCTATCATCATAACAAACCCTTAACATTAAAAATTATATTAATTAAGAAATTTGAGAAAATTTGCTCTAATAACACAATATATTCGTAGTATTAAATATGAATACCGAGTCTGTGAAACTCACTATTGTATCAGATACTAATAATTCACCATAAATATGTTACATTTTTGAATACAGTAAAGCCGATAAAGGTGAAAAATGTCATTTCACTGAAATTTCTCACTCAGCTAAAAGCGTCTGACAGGTAACATAGAAGAAGATAGATGCAAGTACTGTCAAGCCAGTCTTGAAACTTGAATAATAGCATATATTATAGAGCATGTTATGTACGGTGTGATAAACTGCGCGAAACCCATTTGTACCAACTTTGTGCAATGGACAGATGTAGTTAAACATAATTTATTTTATAACATTAACTGAATATTTATTTTGTTGGTAATAAACAAAGGAAAAATAACAATAACAAGAAATTAAATACAAATGAACGCCCAATCTTATAATTTTGATCTCTGTTTTGTTTAATTGAAAAAGTACGTAAAGGTATTCAGCAATATACCTCATTCAAACTAGAAATATACTGAAAAATAAATATAAGATAATCCAAGCCAATTCAATATAAATTTTAAAACAAAAATAACAAAACTCGCCATTGTTTTATTAATGGAAGGAGAACAGATTATTAAAATAAATAAGTTAATTTTCATAGGAAACTGTGATAATGTTACCAACTATTTGGGCGACTTTCTCTTGAGTTAACACACCTCTTCATTTAAGGTCAAAACGACGGTGTCAAATGTGACTTTGTGTGGTTAGTTTGGGAGACTTCAACTCTACAATCAAACCATACTCTAAGTGTGGAGAATACTACATCAGTGTTTCATATAGTTCTTTTTGCACTACATTTATAGCTAGACAAGCATTTAGATTATTGTTTCTTGTCCAATAACACAACGTATTTAACAACCAATAAATTAATCGAAAACTCATTATTAATATGAGCATAAAATGAAAATGTTCCATTGGAAGAAACAGAACATTTCCTAGCAGTATCTATAACCCATCTACCTATATACTTTTCGGATTCAAAGACATTACAAAATAAAAAAAGGACATTATATCGTACAAGATCGACCAAAAATAAAATAATCGATACCGGATCCTCCTACACTCAATTATTAAATTAATCATCAAGTTTGGATGTTGTACCCAACACTACCATGTGCAAGCCCCATGTACTTGTAGCTACAACACTACCATGTACAAGTTACATGTACTTGTAGCTACAACACTAACATGTACAAGCTACTTGTACTTGTAGCTACAGCACTACCTTGTACAAGCTACATGTACTTGTAGCTATAACACTACCATGTACAAGCCCTATGTACTTGTAGCTACAACACTACCATGTACAAGCTACTTGTACTTGTAGCTACAGCACTACCACGTACAAGCCCATGTACTTGTAGCTACAACACTAACATGTACAAGCTACATGTACTTGTAGCTACAACACTACCATGTGCAAGATCCATGTAATTGTAGCTACAACAATACCATGTACAAGCTCCATGTAATTGTAGCTACAACACTACCATGTGCAAGCTCCATGTAATTGTAGCTACAACACTACCATGTACAAGCTCCATGTAATTGTAGCTACAACACTACCATGTACAAGCTACATGTACTTGTAGCTACAACAATACCATGTACAAGATCCATGTACTTGTAGCTACAACACTACCATGTGCAAGCTCCATGTAATTGTAGCTACAACAATACCATGTGCAAGCTCCATGTAATTGTAGCTACAACACTACCATGTACAAGCTACATGTACTTGTAGATACAACACTACCATGTACAAGATCCATGTAATTGTAGCTACAACACTACCATGTGCAAGCTCCATGTAATTGTAGCTAAAACAATACCATGTACAAGCTCCATGTACTTGTAGCTACAACACTACCTTGTGAAAGCTACATGTACTTCAAGCTACAACACTACCATGTACAAGCTCCATGTTCTTTTAGTACAACACTATCTTGTGCAAGCTCCATGTACTTGTACCTACATCACTACCATGTGCAAGCTACATGTACTTGTAGCTTTAACACTAAAGCCCTATTAACAAATCAGCTCCATTGTGTGACAATCACTGAAGTATTGACAGTCCAGATAAAACCTAATGCATATTGAAAATTTATATAATTTAATACGTTTAATCTGCCTGTTTTTGTTTTTATATACATATTTAGTATTCACTCAGTAGTTTTCTCATGAAAGTTAATTTACATACTATTTAATATAGTGTCTTCAATTTGTTACAAATGCGATTCAAAGTTTTCCCAACGATATTCATAATGGAATAAATATCGAAAATCATTTTTCTCATCGATGTTACATGCGTATCATATCAAAATATAATACATTTTAACACTTATTATTTTTTATTCCCATCGACCATGATTTCCAATTGGTGTATTTTGGATTGAAAATAGATTTTAAACCAATTAATTTTGTTTTATTACGTCATTATTGCACTAAGTTTACTGCGACTAAAATGTAATAATTTTAAATGGAGGAAAAAGCTCAAAAATCACTACTAGGTTATAAACTCTGTGGAACACACCAAACAGACAATGGAAGAGAAGTGTATTGGAAACGCCCTGTCCGACACCCTTCATTGTCTCTCTAGCTGGCACACCCTACAGTATATGTGGCGTCGAGAGGTAGTTGTGACCGACGCGCAACTTGACAAACAAAACTCTATGGAACACACCAAACAGAAAATGGAAAAGAAGTGTATTGGAAACGCCCTGTCGGACACCCTTCATTGTCTCTCTAGCTGGCACACCCTACAGTATATGTGGCGTCGAGAGGTAGTTGTGACCGACGCGCAACTTGACAAACAAAGCTCTATGGAACACACCAAACAGACAATGGAAGAGAAGTGTATTGGCAACACCCTGTCGGACACTCTTCAATGTCTCTCTAGCTGGCACACCCTACAGTATATGTGGCGTCGAGAGGTAGTTGTGACCGACGCGCAACTTGACAAACAAAACTCTATGGAACACACCAAACAGAAAATGGAAGGGAAGTGTATTGGAAACGCCCTGTTGGACACCCCTCATTGTCTCTCTAGCTGGCAGACACTACAGTATATATGACGTCGAGAGGTAGTTGAAAGAGCAAACTCACCAGGTGACAGTGGAACATAGATAAATATCCTTATATATAATACGTGAACCAGTTTTTTGCTAACGTAACGTAATTGTTGAATCAGTTTTAACGATTGAGATGTCAAACAATTTGCCCCTATTTGTTACTGTCTAACACGATCATCATTGTTAGATATTTCCACCCTGAAGGGTGTGGGAAGCCTTCAAAGTACATTTTTATGCCATAAGAATAACATAAAGAGAGATTTAAATTAATTTAAATCTCTCTTTATTAATTTAAATTAATAAAGAGAGTTAATTTTTATTAATTAATTATTATCGTCGGCACTGGTGGCGCAGTGCTGTAACCCAGCTACATGGAGACAAAGTGTTTGGGAGATTGTAGGCGATAGGTTGGATGCTCGGTCCTCTTAATACCGACATGGCGTCCGCTTGGTGGTTGCTATCGGCGTGGACACTACTAGAGAAGTCTGGGGTGTCCATGTTGGGTGGTAATCATTGTGCGGATGTTGTGTGGGGGAGATAACTGAGTATCAGGCTTGTCAATTAGCTGAAAATCAGACCAGCACTACGTGGTTCGGATTCCACGTAAAGCTGTAGGTCCCTTAGTTGCCCTGGCTGTTGGGCTATTAATAAATTGCCCTTTCTGAGGAATAGTTGAACTCAGTTAGTAACCAGACTACACTCATCCACACTCATCCTACACTCATAAAACCATTCATATTCGCCTTAAAATACGCACAACGTTGTGTCGGCGTCTCATATGTAAGAATGTAAGAATTGAACAGTAATAGATGTTCACATTTAAAGTAAGTCATAAGAATTTAACGACTGTTGGAATGTAAGTAATTATGATGTAATTATTCAGGATGCTATAGAGCTTTCATTTGTTAAAAGAGTAAGTTTGCATAGGTAAAATTATATTGCATAGTTAAACATATGCCGGCGTGATGACTCGGTAGCTATGGCTTCAGACCGCGGAGGGCAAGGTCCAAGGTTTATATCCCCACTGAGCCAACGGTAATTCACTCGTTGAATAAAGTTCACGCACAGGCCTATAGGCCAATGTGAACTGGCGAGCGAAGTTTAAAAAAACTTAAGAAACAGTATAAATAATAAGGTACAGGAATGAGCTATTGTAAATAAATTAACATATTATGGTTTTACTTGATATAGAGTGCCTATTATTGTTTGAAGTCTAAAGTCGTAGACAGAGGTCAAAGGCCGAGGTTAGTAGCTATTAACATGTATTTACTTAAAAAAATATTAGTAGCCACTGAGCCACACGCCGGCATATTTTTACTTCAATGTGACAAAGCGATGGCAGGGTTGGCACTCAAAGTGTGCAGTAGTGTTCCCTAGTATAGTCCAAAGTACAATGTGAATTAGTTTTGTTGTTAAATTTCCGCATGTAATAAACATTTGCCCTATAAAGTATTCATTGTTAGGGGAAAATATTTCAGTATGTATGTAAATAGATGTGATCCATTTATTTAAATGAAATGGCTATTCTCATCAAACACAATATAAAATATGATCGCGAATATTTATTTATTTTATACTATTGCTGCTAGTTATTTAATTTATCAATCAGCCCACATATGTAGCTAAATCACCTGTACGAGCTATACTGATGGAGCTATAAAACAAGGTTAGTTATTAGTTGTCGATGCCTATTTAACACTTACTCTACCAAAAATACTCTTTCAAAATAAATAAATCATGTGGTTTCTTACACTAAAATCAATAATAATTAAAGTGTACGAAAACATTACAAAAATTAACATACTAAATGGTAGGGTCATGCCAGATAGTGTGACAATGCGACGGAGCGTTTTCCTCTTCACTTCTCTACAGTTTTTAATAACGTGTTTTAAGTAATGGTAAATTTTGTAATCTTATTATTAAGATGATCATTATATGGCCAAGACTAGTATTTTATATCTTTGAACCGTCCTTATAATTTTTAGTTAAAAATTCACTCACATTTGTATAAAGAATACTTTTATGTCACATAATATTTATAAACACTTGTTGTATTATGTATGTCACCATTAAACAATAATTATACTTGTATCACAAACTTATATCTATAATTTACAGTTTATATCACCTCACGTACATCATCATATAATAATGTATACAATTACATCATATTGAATCATCACGTATATAATTCAAATACCATTGCATTTGAAAATCAGCAAAAGATTAACACCTGTTTTACATGTAACTCATTTATACTTGTTACTGTAACACACGAACTATTTATTAACTATCACTATATATGTACTTCTAAGTGATATTTACGTGAATTGACATATTTGTTGCTATACAGTCGAATTGATTAATTAAAAATATTTATGATCGTTTGATAGGAATAATTTGTTACTCAATAATAATGTATATTATTATGATAATTCCAATTTAAATATATATATATATATATATATATATATATATATATATATATATCAGAATCATAAAACAAAAAACAATACTTTTAATTTAATGAACAAACTATATGATAAAGAAAATAAACATAATAAATATTAAACATCTGGAATGTATAAAATAAAATGCTCATAATGCAATTTTTCTACATAGGACACTCCAGCAGAACATTTAATTCACGTTAAAAAGAAAATATACAAGCCGTTAGAGAAACAACCTCTCAACATCAATGGAATATACAAGCCATTAGAGAAACAACCTCTCAACATCAATGGAATATACAAGCCATTAGAGAAACAACCTCTCAACATCAATGGAATATACAAGCCATTAGAGAAACAACCTCTCAACATCAATGGAATATACAAGTCATTAGAGAAACAACCTCTCAACATCAATGGAATATACAAGCCATTAGAGAAACAACCTCTCGACATCAATGGAATATACAAGCCATTAGAGAAACAACCTCTCAACATCAATGGAATATACAAGTCATTAGAGAAACAACCTCTCAACATCAATGGAATATACAAGCCATTAGAGAAACAACATCTCAACATCAATGGAATATACAAGCCATTAGAGAAACAACCTCTCAACATCAATGGAATTATACAAGCCATTAGAGAAACAACCTCTCAACATCAATGGAATATACAAGCCATTAGAGAAACAACCTCTCAACATCAATGGAATATACAAGCCATTAGAGAAACAACCTCTCAATATCAATGGAATCTAATGCCACTAAACATATTCTCCAATCAAATTCACAGTTAAAAAATATCAATGAACATGTTTCAATTTTAGAATTTGAAGAGAAAGGATAAAAAGTAAATTCAAAAGAAAATTTACACATCTACATACAAAATTATAGTGAACCACAGAACATATTAAATACACAAATTAATATAAAAAATCATATTCATGAAAAAATAGGAAAACTTAAAAACACTATCAAAAGTAAAATTTAACTTACTCACTACTAAATTAATCATATGCCATTCACCTCTGTTTTATTTTTATAACTAACCAGGGAACACCCCTGCACGCTTTGCATTCCAACCCCATCACTCGCTGCACTCGTGACACAAGGCCTTCGGCCTTGGTATGTGGTTTTTTGACAACAAATATTATTAGTTAAACTATATTTAATACAGTATATGCATAATATGTAATTTAACTTCTAGTAATTCACTTATTGCACTTGGCTTCCAACTTATTTACAGTTTAAATATAAACACCCAATGTTATTACTATAATTAAGAAATATGTATAACCTTGTCAATGTTATAAACATCACTAGCTATATTTTAACAGCTGTTTTACATTTTTATACATAATTTTATAGAGAAAAAATATAGAAAAATTTTAATTAATTGTAAACTCTTAATGCATCAATAGGATAAATGTAAAAACCATGTTTATTTATTAAAAAATCGGCTGTTATTAATTTACTTAAATTAACCCAATCTGATAGTTCTAATCCTTATGGAGCGATCTTTTAAGGGTGGTTTCTACCCCTTAGGAGTATTTATCAAGATGTGAATACTTTAGTTTTCCTATGTAACCTACATCAAACATTTGTACAAAATTTCAGCTCTGTAAGGTTACGGGAAGTGGGAGAATTAGTGATGATTGAGTGAGAGCTTTCTCTGTTATGAATAGAGATTGTTCGTTTCTTGTGGGTTATGTGTTTCAATCTCTAAATATAGCCTCGGAGCCGAAACTAGTTAGTAATTTATTTTTTTTATTACTCAATTTACCAGAATTGTCCTTTATATAGTTTGTTATAGAAGTACTTAAAGATATTATAATCCACTCTTACATCCATTATTTAGTTAAGATATTAATCACAATAAATTATTTATCAACTACATAATCAATTGAACAAATGTATACGTGTAAACAAGTCCCTTTTTGTAGCTTCTTGGAAAAACATATTTCAAATTGTATAATTTTCAGACCAATGCGTTGGATCGATTAGAGAGCCTTTAAGACATCGAATCAAAGAAACGATTACTTGACCCTCTGTCCAGAACAAACTTGACCCTCTGTCCAGAACAAACTTGACCCTCTGTCCAGAACAAACTTGACCCCCTGTCCAGAACAAACTTGACCCCCTGTTTAGAACAAACTTGACCCTCTGTCCAGAACAAACTTGACCCCCTGTCCAGAACAAACTTGACCCTCTGTTTAGAACAAACTTGACCCTCTGTCCAGAAGAAACTTGACCCTCTGTCCAGATCAAACTTGACCCCCTGTCCAGAACAAACTTGACCCCCTGTTTAGAACAAACTTGACCCTCTGTCCAGAACAAACTTGACCCTCTGTCCAGAACAAACTTGACCCTCTGTCCAGAACAAACTTGACCCTCTGTCCAGAACAAACTTGACCCTCTTTCCAGAACAAAATTGATTCTCTGTCTATAACAAACTTAACCCTCTGTCCAGAACAAACTTGACCCTCTTTCCAGAACAAAATTGACTCTCTGTCTATAACAAACTTGACCCTCTGTCCAGAACAAACTTGCCCTCTGTCCAGAACAAACTCGACCCCCTGTCCAGAACAAACTTGACCCTCTGTTTAGAACTAACTTGACCCTCTGTCCACAACAAACTTGACCTTCTGTCCAGAACAAACTTGACCCCCTGTCCAGAACAAAGTTGACCCTCTGATTAGAACAAACTTGACCCTTTGTCCAGAACAAACTTAACCCTCTGTCCAGAACAAACTTGACCCTCTGTCCAGAACAAACTTGACCCCCTGTCCTGAAGAAACTTGACCCTCTGTTCAGAACAAACTTGACCCCCTGTCCAGAACAAACTTGACCCTCTGTTTAGAACAAACTTGACCCTCTGTCCAGAAGAAACTTGACCCTCTGTCCAGAACAAACTTGACCCCCTGTCCAGAAGAAACTTAACCCTCTGTTTAGAACAAACTTGACCTTCTGTCCAGAACAAACATGACCCCCTGTCCAGAACAAACTTGACCCTCTGTCCAGAACAAACTTGACCCTCTGTCCAAAACAAACTTGGCCCCTGTCCAGAACAAACTTGACCCCCTGTCCAGAACAAACTTGACCCTCTGTCCAGAACAAACTTGGCCCCTGTCCAGAACAAACTTGACCCTCTGTCCATAACAAACCTGACCCTCTGTCCAAAACAAACTTGACCCCCTGTCCAGAACAAACTTGACCCTCTGTTTAGAACAAACTTGACCCTCTGTCCAGAACAAACTTGACCCTCTGTCCAAAACAAACTTGACCCTCTGTCCATAACAAACCTGACCCTCTGTCCAGAACAAACTTGACCCTCTTTCCAGAACAAAATTGACTCTCTGTCTATAACAAACTTGACCCTCTGTCCAGAACAAATTTGACCCTCTGTCCAGAACAAACTTGACCCTCTGTCCATAACAAACCTGACCCTCTGTCCAGAACAAACTTGACCCTCTTTCCAGAACAAAATTGACTCTCTGTCTATAACAAACTTGACCCTCTGTCCAGAACAGACTTGACCCTCTGTCCAGAACAAACTCGACCCCCTGTACAGAACAAACTTGACCCTCTGTTTAGAACAAACTTGACCCTCTGTCCAGAACAAACTTGACCCCTGTCCAGAACAAACTTGACCCTGTGTCCAGAAGAAACTTGACCCTCTGTCCAGAACAAACTTGGCCCCTGTCCAGAAGAAACTTGACCCTCTGTCCATAACAAACCTGACCCTCTGTCTAGAACCAACTTGACCCTCTTTCCAGAACAAAATTGACTCTCTGTCTATAACAAACTTGACCCTCTGTCCAGAACAAACTTGACCCTCTGTCCACAACAAACTTGACCTTCTGTCCAGAACAAACTTGACCCCCTGTCCAGAACAAAGTTGACCCTCTGTTTAGAACAAACTTGACCCTCTGTCCAGAACTAACTTGACCCTCTGTCCAGAACAAACTTGACCCTCTTTCCAGAACAAAATTGACTCTCTGTCTATAACAAACTTAACCCTCTGTCCAGAACAAACTTGACCCTCTTTCCAGAACAAACTTGACCCTCTGTCCAGAACAAACTCGACCCCCTCTCCAGAACAAACTTGACCCTCTGTTTAGAACAAACTTGACCCTCTGTCCAGAACAAACTTGACCCCCTGTCCAGAACAAACTTGACCCTGTGTCCAGAAGAAACTTGACCCTCTGTCCAGAACAAACTTGGCCCCTGTCCAGAAGAAACTTGACCCTCTGTCCATAACAAACCTGACCCTCTGTCTAGAACAAACTTGACCCTCTTTCCAGAACAAAATTGACTCTCTGTCTATAACAAACTTGACCCTCTGTCCAGAACAAACTTGACCCTCTGTCCACAACAAACTTGACCTTCTGTCTAGAACAAACTTGACCCCCTGTCCAGAACAAAGTTGACCCTCTGTTTAGAACAAACTTGACCCTCTGTCCAGAACTAACTTGACCCTCTGTCCAGAACAAACTTGACCCCCTGTCCAGAACAAACTTGACCCTCTGTTTAGAACAAACTTGACCCTCTGTCCAGAACAAACTTGACCCTCTGTCCAGAACAAACTTGGCCCCTGTCCAGAACAAACTTGACCCTCTGTCCATAACAAACCTGATCCTCTGTCCAGAACAAACTTGACCCTCTTTCCAGAACAAAATTGACTCTCTGTCTATAACAAATTTGACCCTCTGTCCAGAACTAACTTAACCCTCTGTCCAGAACAAGTAGGATAAAGTGTAGGCCAATTTAGAATACGAATGTGTCAATTTATCGCCAAGGCAATTTAATGGAAGTGATTTCCTTCGCAATGTCTCTATAGCAGGCTTTTATATTCAGCATTCTATATTCGACTGCAACTTTGTAACTTTTATTGCCACCATCGTTTTGGCTTCTTCCAAATCTTCCATCTTTACCAAATAGAAGAGATTTCAGGTTTCGCATTGTTTGCTACAAAAATGGATATAGTGATAACATTTTGCTTGATTTTAGTCGTTACTCTTGTAATTTAGTTATTTTAGTAATTATAATTATTAATTTTCATTAATCAATACAAATACTCAATAGTGGTATACGTAAAACACAAATTTCAATGAAAACCAAATTTTAGGTCGTGAGTTAATAATTTATAAACAATAACTAATTAATAATAATATTGATAATAGCTAATAAAAAATAAAAAAATACACAACACGATATTATTGAACCAACATCAAATTGTAACTTTTATGTCTATTATAGTTTAATTTTGAGAATAATAGCTTGCAACACCATTATATTATAGCATTACATAAGTTATGAGACACAAACTTGTTTTTATTTCTCAGTTATTGGTATATGTGACAGAATCTAATACACCTTCCGTGCTTTAAGGTTATAATACAATTCTTACAATGCCGTTCTTGTTTCTTACTTTAACTATACAACGTGATTCATAAAGATATGAAAAAACTATGTTAGGTCATTCTACGTGTAAAAATCAAAGATAAAAGCCTTTACAAACCGTAAATGTTTCGTTAGCGAGTTATTGCTAGGGGAAAATGTTGCCCAGAATTTGAAAAATTATATTAAATGGTGGCCTCCTTGAACTCTGGAATATTAAATAAGGAGCAAGTCAGGAAATTTCTTTGGAAAGTTAAAAATATAGGATTGTTTCCCATATTTTTAACCCGTAAACTTGAATGAAACAGGTCGCAGTACTGTAGGCCTGTTAACTGTCGCAGTACTGTGGACCTGTTAACTATCGCAGCACTGTAGGGCTGTTAAGTGTCGCAGTACTGTACGCCTGTTAACTGTCGCAGTACTGTAGGGCTGTTAACTGTCGCAGGACTGTAGGGCTGTTAACTGTCGCAGTACTGTACGCCTGTTAACTGTCGCAGTACTGTACGCCTGTTAACTGTTGCAGTACTGTGCGCCTGTTAAGTGTTGCAGTACTGTAGGGCTGTTTACTGTCGCAGTACTGTAGGGCTGTTAACTGTCACAGTACTGTACGCCTGTTAAGTGTCGCAGTACTGTAGGGCTGTTAACTGTCACAGTACTGTACGCCTGTTAAGTGTCGCAGTACTGTAGGCCTGTTAAATGTCGCAGTACTGTAGGGCTGTTAACTGTCACAGTACTGTACGCTTGTTAACTGTCGCAGTACTGTAGGGCTGTTAACTGTCACAGTACTGTAGGTCTGTTAACTGTCACAGTATTATAGGGTTGTTAACTGTCACAGTACTATAGGGCTGTTAAGTGTTGCAGTACTTTACGCCTGTAAACTGTCGCAGTACTGTAGGGATGTTAACTGTCACAGTACTGTAGGGATGTTAAGTGTCGCAGTACTGTACGCCTGTTAACTGTCGCAGTACTGTAGGGCTGTTAACTGTCACAGTACTGTAGGGTTGTAACTGTCACAGTACTGTACGCCTGATAACTGTCACAGTACTGTAGGGCTGTTAACTGTCACAGTACTGTACGCCTGTTAACTGTCACTGTACTGTAGGGATGTTAAGTTTCGCAGTAATGTAGGGCTGTTAAGTGTCGCAGTACTGTACGCCTGTTAACTGTCACAGTACTGTAGGGCTGTTAACTGTCACAGTACTGTAGGGCTGTTAACTGTAGCAGTACTGTAGGGCTGTTAACTGTCGCAGTACTGTAGGGCTGTTAACTGTCACAGTACTGTAGGGCTGTTAACTGTATCAGTACTGTACGCCTGTAAACTGTCGCAGTACTGTACGCTTGTTAACTGTAGCAGTACTGCACGCATGTTAACTGTCGCAGTACTGTAGGGATGTTAACTGTCACAGTACTGTAGGGCTGTTAAGTGTCGCAGCACTGTACGCCTGTTAACTGTCGCAGTACTGTAGGGTTGTTAACTGTCACATTACTGTAGGGCTGTTAAGTGTCGCAGTACTGTCGGGCTGTTAAGTGTCGCAAAACTGTACGCCTGTTAAATGTCACAGTACTGTAGGCCTGTTAACTGTCACAGTACTGTACGCCTGTTAAATGTCACATTACTGTACGGCTGTTAACTGTCACAGTACTGTACGCCTGTTAACTGTCACAGTACTGTAGGGCTGTTAACTGTCACTGTACTGTACGCTTGTTAACTGTAGCAGTACTGCACGCATGTTAACTGTCACAGTACTGTAGGTCTGTTAACTGTCACAGTATTGTAGGGTTGTTAACTGTCACAGTACTATAGGGCTGTTAAGTGTTGCAGTACTTTACGCCTGTAAACTGTCGCAGTACTGTAGGGATGTTAACTGTCACAGTACTGTAGGGCTGTTAAGTGTCGCAGTACTGTACGCCTGTTAACTGTCGCAGTACTGTAGGGCTGTTAACTGTCACAGTACTGTAGGGTTGTAACTGTCACAGTACTGTACGCCTGATAACTGTCACAGTACTGTAGGGCTGTTAACTGTCACAGTACTGTACGCCTGTTAACTGTCACTGTACTGTAGGGATGTTAAGTTTCGCAGTAATGTAGGGCTGTTAAGTGTCGCAGTACTGTACGCCTGTTAACTGTCACAGTACTGTAGGGCTGTTAACTGTCACAGTACTGTAGGGCTGTTAACTGTAGCAGTACTGTAGGGCTGTTAACTGTCGCAGTACTGTAGGGCTGTTAACTGTCACAGTACTGTAGGGCTGTTAACTGTATCAGTACTGTACGCCTGTAAACTGTCGCAGTACTGTACGCTTGTTAACTGTAGCAGTACTGCACGCATGTTAACTGTCGCAGTACTGTAGGGATGTTAACTGTCACAGTACTGTAGGGCTGTTAAGTGTCGCAGCACTGTACGCCTGTTAACTGTCGCAGTACTGTAGGGTTGTTAACTGTCACATTACTGTAGGGCTGTTAAGTGTCGCAGTACTGTCGGGCTGTTAAGTGTCGCAAAACTGTACGCCTGTTAAATGTCACAGTACTGTAGGCCTGTTAACTGTCACAGTACTGTACGCCTGTTAAATGTCACATTACTGTACGGCTGTTAACTGTCACAGTACTGTACGCCTGTTAACTGTCACAGTACTGTAGGGCTGTTAACTGTCACTGTACTGTACGCCTGTTAACTGTCACAGTTCTGTACGCCTGTTAACTGTCACAGTACTGTAGGGCTGTTAACTGTCACAGTACTGTACGCCTGTTAAATGTCACAGTACTGTAGGGCTGTTAACTGTCACAGTACTGTACACCTGTTAAATGTCACAGTACTGTAGGGCTGTTAACTGTCACAGTACTGTACGCCTGTTAACTGTCGCAGTGTTGTAGGGCTGTTAAGTGTCGCAGTACCGTAGTCCTGTTATGATCGCAGTACCGTAGGCCTGCTAATTGTCGCAGAACTGTAGCCTGTTAATGGTCGCAGTGCTGTTCGACTGTTAAGTGTCGCAGTACTGTAGGGCTGTTAACTGTCGCAGTATTGTACGGCCGTTAACTGTCGCAATACTGTACGGTGTTAACTATCGCAGTACTGTACGCCTGTTATCTATCTCACTACCGTAGGTCTGCTAACTGCCGCAGTACTGTAGGGCTGTACACCAGTTAACTGTCGCAATACCGGAGGTCTGCTAACTGTCGCAGTACTGTATTCCTGTTAACTGTCGCAGTACTGTAGGGCTGTTAACTGTCGCAGTACTGTAGGCCTGTTAACTGTCGCAGTGCTGTTGGGCTGTTAAGTGTCACAGTACCGTAGTCCTGTTATCTATCGCAGTACTGTACGCCTGTTAACTGTCGCAGTACTGTACGCCTGTTAAACGCCACAGTGCTGTACGCCTGTTAACTGTCACAGTACTGTACGCCTGTTAACCATCGCAATGCTGTAGGGCTGTTAACTGTCGTAGTGTTATAGGCCTGTCAAGTGTCGTAGTACTGTACGTATGTTAACTGTCGCAGTGATGTAGGCCTGTTAACTGTCACAGTGCTTTAGGCCTGTTAACTGTCGCAGTGCTGCAGGCCTGTTAACTGTCGCAATACTGTAGGGCTGTTAAGTGTCGCAGTACTGTACGCCTGTTAATTGTCACAGTACTGTACGCCTGTTAACTGTCGCAGTGCTGTAGGGCTGTTAAGTGTCACAGTATTGTACGCCTGTTAACAGTCACATTGTTGTAGGGCTGTAAAGTGTTGCAGTACTGTAGTCCTGTTATGATCGGAGTACCGTAGGCCTGCTAACGGTCACAGTACTTTATTCCTGTTAACTATTGCAGTACTGTAGGGCTGTTAACCATCGCAGAACTGTACGCCTGTTAATAGTGGCAGTACTGAAGGGCTGTTAAGTGTCGCAGTACTGTACGCCTGTTAACTGTCGCAGTACTGTAGGACTGTTAACTGTCGCAGTGCTGTAGGCATGTTAAGTGTCGTAGTACTGTACGTCTGTTAACTGTTGCAGTACTGTACGCCTGTTAACTGACACAGTACTGTACGCCTGTAAACTGTAGCAGTACTTTACGCCTTGTCGCAGTACTGTACGCCTGTTAACTGTAGCAGTACTGTACGCCTGTTAAGTGCCACAGTGCTGTACGCCTGTTAACTGTCACAGTACTGTACGCCTATTAAGTGTCGCAGTACTGTACGCCTGTTAACTGTCGCAGTACTGTAGGGCTGTTAAGTGCCGCAGTACTGTACGCCTGTTAACTGTCGCAGTACTGTACGCCTGTTAACTGTCACAGTACTGTACGGCTGTTAACTATCGCAGTACTGTACGCCTGTTAACTGTCGCAGTACCTTAGGCCTGTTAACTGTCGCAGTACTGTACGCCGTTTAACTGTCGCAGTGCTGTAGGTCTGTTAACTGTTGCAGTACTGTACGCCTGTTAACTGTCGCAGTGCTGTTCGGCTGTTAAGTGTCGCAGCACTGTAGTCCTGTTATCTATGGCAGTACCGTAGGCCTGCTAACTGTCGCAGTACTGTACTCCTGTTAACTGTTGCAGTACTGTAGGGCTGTTAACTGTTGCAGTACTGTAGTGCTGTTAACTGTCGCAGTACTGTACGGCTGTTAACTGTCGCAGTACTGTACGGCTGTTAACTATCGCAGTACTGTACGCCTGTTAACTGTCGCAGTACCTTAGGCCTGCTAACTGTCGCAGTACTGTACGCCGTTTAACTGTCGCAGTGCTGTAGGTCTGTTAACTGTTGCAGTACTGTACGCCTGTTAACTGTCGCAGTAATGTACGCCAGTTAACTGTCACAGTACTGTACGCCTGTTAACTGTCGCAGTGCTGTAGGGCTGTTAACTGTCGCAGTACTGTACGCCTGTTAACTGTCGCAGTACTTTACGCTTGTTAACTGTCGCAGTACTGTACGCCTGTTATCTATCTCAGTACCGTAGGTCTGCTAACTGCCGCAGTACTGTATTCCTGTTAACTGTCGCAGTACTGTAGGGCTGTTAACTGTCGCAGTACTGTAGGGCTGTTAACTGTCGCAGTACTGTACACCAGTTAACTGTCACAGTACCGTAGCCCTGCTAACTGTCGCAGTACTGTATTCCTGTTAACTGTCGTAGTACTGTAGGGCTGTTAACTGTCGCAGTACTGTAGGGCTGTTAACTGTCGCAGTACTGTACGCCTGTTAATTGTCGCAGTGATGTTGGGCTGTTAAGTGTCACAGTACCGTAGTCCTGTTATCTATCGCAGTACTGTACGCCTGTTAACAGTCACAGTAATGTACGCCTGTTAAGTGTCGCAGTACTGTACGCCTGTTAACTGTCACAGTACTGTACGCCTGTTAACTGTCACAGTACTGTACGCCTGTTAATTGTCGCAGTGCTTTGGGGCTGTTAAGTGTCGCAGTACTGTACGCCTGTTAACTGTCGCAGTGCTGTTTGGCTGTTAAGTGTCGCAGTACCATAGTCCTGTTATCTATCGCAGTACCGTAGGCCTGCTAACTGTCGCAGTACTGTATTCCGGTTAACTGTCGCAGTACTGTAGGGCTGTTAAATGTCGCAGTACTGTACGCTTGTTAACTGTCGCAGAACTGTACGCCTGTTAATTGTCGCAGTGCTGTTGGGCTGTTAAGTGTCGCAGTACCGTAGTCCTGTTATCTATCGCAGTACTGTACGCCTGTTAACTGTCACAGTAATGTACGCCTGTTAAGTGTCGCAGTACTGTACGCCTGGTAACTGTCACAGTACTGTACGCCAGTTAACTGTCACAGTACTGTACGCCTGTTAACTGTCGCAGTGCTTTGGGGCTGTTAAGTGTCGCAGTACTGTACGCCTGTTAACTGTCGCAGTGCTGTTTGGCTGTTAAGTGTCGCAGTACCATAGTCCTGTTATCTATCGCAGTACCGTAGGCCTGCTAACTGTCGCAGTACTGTATTCCTGTTAACTGTCGCAGTACTGTAGGGCTGTTAACTGTCGCAGTACTGTACGCTTGTTAACTGTCGCAGAACTGTACGCCTGTTAATGGTTGCAGTACTGAAGGGCTGTTTAGTGTCACAGTACTGTACGCCTGTTAACTGTAGCAGTACTGTAGGACTGTTAACTGTCGTAGTGCTGTAGGCCTGTTAAGTGTCGTAGTACTGTACGTCTGTTAACTGTCGCAGTGTTGTAGGCCTGTTATCTGTCGTAGTGATGTAGGCCTGTTAACTGTCGCAGTGCTTTAGGCCTGTTAACTGTCGCAGTGCTGTAGGCCTGTTAACTGTCGCAATACTGTAGGGCTGTTAAGTGTCGCAGTACTGTACGCCTGTTAATTGTCGCAGTACTTGTAGGCCCGTTTAACTGTCGCAGTGCTGTAGGCCTGTTAACTGTCGCAGGGTTGTAGGCCTGTTAACTGTCGCAGTGCTGTAGGCCTGTTAACTGTCGCAGGGTTGTAGGCCTGTTAACTGTCGCAGTACTGTAGGCTTGTTAACTGTCACAGTACTTGTAGGCCTGTTAACTGTCACAGTACTGTTAAGTGTTTTTTTAGAAAATCAGTGACAAATTTAAAATAAAGAAAATTCACTCTTGGGCACTATTAATCTTTTTATTTCACCAAAAACATACATAAATTTTAAAGAACATTGTAGAACATTTTATTTTGAACTAAACTGGGTACATAAATATGGTGAGTTAATACGGTTATCTCAACATAATAAACTTTTATTTAGAGCAGTGAAAACATTAATCACAAAACATTAAACTTCATTAAAATTATTTTAAATTTAAATAACTCTATTTTAGTGTAAATTCCTAAGTAAAATTTTTTTTCAAACAGTATATTGATCTGAGCAGTTCATTCAGGCGCTGATGATATACTGTACGAGTAACAGAACAATGATGTGCAGAAAGTCATCATTACATAAGTTTGCAATACTAGATAACAGCTGTCCAATAATTGTGTGATTTTAATTGTAGAAATCAAATAATTCTGAGAACTAACAACTGAATATCAGTTAATTTTTTATATTGTTCTCTTTTTATGTTACGTAGTAATTGAGATTCCATTAAAGGAGTACTGCCACGCTTTTTTCAACTGAAAAATACACAACAATAGGGAGTTTATTTAATGTGAATATGAAGGTATGAAGGTGCTAACAATAAGAATACAGAGAACGTTATTCTTATCACAGAATTAAAAATATCATAATAATCAGTTGAATAGTTTTTAAGTTACGGGAAACAAGATGTCCTCCCAGTGCAGAGTTCCAGTATGATATCACTTGCCAAAATGATGTTAATGTAGATGAAAACATCGTTACTGCTGTTAAACGTAGTCGAGGTATTAGTGGAAGACATATTGTAAACTCTTAAGATTTAGCAATTTATGTCGCTATGTATGTATGGATAAGACTCAATGATAATAACCATAAACAGAATATGTTGGACTCACACCCAGGAGACAAAGTCCATCGCTTGGAGTATCGGCTTTGTTTGAGCATTGAACTCAACAATATCGTCATTTCGTCTTCCGTTGAGTCACAATTCATTCGTGATATTATTAAACATTTACGAAACCAACATTTGTGGGTGGAAGTGAACCCTCATGCAGCAATGATTGACGCTTGCTTTGCATATTGGATCGGTCGCCTCTTCTTGCAACGCGACGCTAGATATACTCCCAATATAATGGCGTGTCGCCAAATTTGTCAAATATCGTTTCTACATACTTGATACAGTATATAGTTTAAAAATAAATGGACTGGTCGTTGAGGTACCAGTATAATAAATGTAAAAATAAAAATTATAAAAAAATTAAAAAAAATAAAATATAAAAATAAAAGAAAACAGTAAAAATAAATGGACTGGTCGTTGAGGTACCATAGACTCAGGACACCAGATCGTATGTCGACGGATTGTTGTTTATGGCGATGAATAAAGGATAATTTTTACAAAGTTACGTTAAATTCTCGTAAGAGCTGCTTGGACATGTTAATGAAGCTTTGCCATATTTAAAGGAAACTACGAAAAGCATCATCCTAACCTAACCCTTATTCTTAAGCGAGCAGAAAAAGCACTACAGTTGATGGAAAAATTTTTAAAAAATTACTGTAATTCTATTGAATATGTTCAGATTATTGTTTTTGGGTAAATTTTACTTTACAATGTTCTAAATAAACATTGAGTCGAACATCTGTATACTTCATTTACTTCGATATTATAACTGTTTATTGGTTATTGAAAAAGTCCTGGATGCCTAAAAGTGAAAAAACGACTTTTCACTCAATGTTTTGCTTTTGTCACTGGTTTCCTAAAAAAAATACTTAGCTTCTAATGTTGTGATCTGTTTCATTTAAATTTTCAGGTCAAAAATCGAACAATTTGTATCCGTTTCTTAATTAATTAACCTTTCTGTGCTCTTGATTTCCATAAATCCCTCATAGGGCATCAGATTCTTGGCAAGATCTTTCACTAACCGTAATTCGCTGATGACACCTTTGCTGACCTATGTTTATTTGATCATTTATCTTTATAATTACATGTAGAATGAACTACCAACGTTTCTGCATATAGTTTAATTACTCTGCATAGTTAAAAGTAAGAAACGATAGATTGAATAATAAGAATTATATTATAACCTGATGGCAGACTATTACTGCTAGACAACACTTAACAGTACAAACTACTATTATAACCTGATGGCAGACCATTACTGCTAGACAACACTTAACAGTACAAACTATTAATTATATTATAACCTGATGGCAGACTATTACTGCTAGACAACACTTAACAGTACAAACTATTAATTATATTATAACCTGATGGCAGACTATTACTGCTAGACAACACTTAACAGTACAAACTATTAATTATATTATAACCTGATGGCAGACTATTACTGCTAGACAACACTTAACAGTACAAACTATTAATTATATTATAACCTGATGGCAGACTATTACTGCAAGACAACACTTAACAGTACAAACTATTATATTATAACCTGATGGCAGACTACTACTGCTAGACAACACTTAACAGTACAAACTACTATTATAAACTGATGGCAGACTATTACTGCTAGACAACACTTAACAGTACAAACTACTATTATAACCTGATGGCAGACTATTACTGCTAGACAACACTTAACAGTACAAACTATTACTGCTAGACAACACTTAACAGTACAAACTATTACTGCTAGACAACACTTAACAGTACAAACTATTATATTATAACCTGATGGCAGACTATTACTGCTAGACAACACTTAACAGTACAAACTATTAATTATATTATAACCTGATGGCAGACTATTACTGCTAGACAACATTTAACAGTACAAACTATTAATTATATTATAACCTGATGACAGACTATTACTGCTAGACAACACTTAACAGTACAAACTATTAATTATATTATAACCTGATGGCAGACTATTACTGCTAGACAACACTTAACAGTACAAACTATTAATTATATTATAACCTGATGGCAGACTATTACTGCTAGACAACACTTAACAGTACAAACTATTAATTATATTATAACCTGATGGCAGACTATTACTGCTAGACAACACTTAACAGTACAAACTATTAATTATATTATAACCTGATGGCAGACTATTACTGCTAGACAACACTTAACAGTACAAACTATTAATTATATTATAACCTGATGGCAGACTATTACTGCTAGACAACACTTAACAGTACAAACTATTAATTATATTATAACCTTATGGCAGACTATTACTGCTAGACAACACTTAACAGTACAAACTATTAATTATATTATAACCTGATGGCAGACTATTACTGCTAGACAACACTTAACAGTACAAACTATTAATTATATTATAACCTGATGGCAGACTATTACTGCTAGACAACACTTAACAGTACAAACTATTATATTATAACCTGATGGCAGACTATTACTGCTAGACAACACTTAACAGTACAAACTATTACTGCTAGACAACACTTAACAGTACAAACTATTACTGCTAGACAACACTTAACAGTACAAACTATTACTGCTAGACAACACTTAACAGTACAAACTATTATATTATAACCTGATGGCAGACTATTACTGCTAGACAACACTTAACAGTACAAACTATTAATTATATTATAACCTGATGGCAGACTATTACTGCTAGACAACACTTAACAGTACAAACTATTAATTATATTATAACCTGATGACAGACTATTACTGCTAGACAACACTTAACAGTACAAACTATTAATTATATTATAACCTGATGGCAGACTATTACTGCTAGACAACACTTATCAGTACAAACTATTACTGCTAGACAACACTTAACAGTACAAACTACTATTATAACCTGATGGCAGACTATTACTGCTAGACAACACTTAACAGTACAAACTACTATTATAACCTGATGGCAGACTATTACTGCTAGACAACACTTAACAGTACAAACTACTATTTGAGGGATTATAAAGAATAAATTTACAATAAATACGTCTCTTGGTGTGAATTAGAGACATTTGTTTAGGTTATTTTTAAAAGGTTGTTCACGGAAGACTTTTATTAGTTAGATTTTGTTATATATTTCCACAGTATTTTACTAATATTGTTGTTCCTTAATCATAAAGAAATATATACCAATTGATAAATTAATGATATATGAAAGCCAGAAATGTGATGCCATTCGTTATCTAAGCAAATAATGTAAAACAGTTCAATATATCAATAATTGGATTGGAAAGTAATATTTGCAGTTTTCGAGAGTTCTGTGTTGAAGAGCTGCCATTCATTACTCAATGTGAGGTCTGTGGAGGGATGATATTGATGACTTTTGAGGGTAATGAATGTTGTACTGAATAACAGAAATCGTATTTGATAGGTACAACGCATTAGGCAGGTTATAAGTTCAATTTATTACATATTATCACTCTCGATATTTAATCAATATTATGGAAACTTTATATATTTTCTGAAAGTGTTAACTGAATTTAATTTAATTTATAATATATTTATTAAGGTAGGAATATTACTGAGTAATTATTGTTATACAGGGTTGGGGAAATATCTGGAATATATTTATTAATTTTAAAACTATTTAAATAACGAATTTTGAAATGTTGTTGTTATGTACATGTTAGACACATGTACAAACAGACATATTTAGACTAATTGTTACAAACAGTTAGACACATTTTACTTGTTTTTTGCAAATCCAGGTATTTTTCCTTCAATGATGGCCCGTGAAGGAAGTCTTAAAATTTGTAAATGTAGCCTACCTTTCTTACATTCTTACATGAGACGCCAACACAACGTTGTGTGTATTTTAAGGCGAATATGAATGGTTTTATGAGTGTAGATGAGTGTAGTCTGGTTACTAACTGAGTTCAACTGTTCCTCAGAAAGGGCAATTTATTAATAGCCCAACAGCCGGGGCAACTATTAACTAAGGGACCTACATCTTTACGTGGAATCCGAACCACGTAGTGCTGGTCTGATTTTCAGCTAATTGACAAGCCTGATACTCAGTTATCTCCCCCACACAACATCCGCACAATGATTACCACCCAACATGGACACCCCAGACTTCTCTAGTAGTGTCCACGCCGATAGCAACCACCAAGCGGACGCCATGTCAATCACCTTGAGTCATACCTCATTTTAAAGGCCTTTATTTGTAAAACACAAGAGTGCAAACCTGAGGTAAAATTATGAC
The DNA here is from genome assembly GCA_035578905.1 of Stictocephala bisonia. Lineage (NCBI taxonomy): Eukaryota > Metazoa > Arthropoda > Insecta > Hemiptera > Membracidae > Stictocephala > Stictocephala bisonia. Next base: position 2,006,703 of record JAQJVL010000102.1, on the reverse strand, counting down.
CCAGTCATAAAATACAGCCTAACAACGAATTTAATGTCATATAACTAATACTGCTTAAAAACAAGGATGAGATAGTTATTATCTGTGTAGAGCTATAATTTAACTGACTAAATATAAAAAAATTAATTAATTTTTACAAAAAATCGTTAACACATAACAACATACACAACAAAAGGGACCAAACTGTTAGTTAAATGGCTTAATTGTTAAGAAGAATTAGCAATATGAAAATACATTCTTTGGATGGATGTATTTTCTGATTGGGCCATCCTTTTTTACCTCAGGTTTGCTTTATTGTATTATACAAACAAATAGGTTTAAAATGAGCTGCAACTCAAAGTAGGCTTACATTTAAAATTTTGGACACTTCCTTTATGGCCCATACCCTGGATATACAAAGAAAGTAAAATATGTCTAAATGTTTGGTATAGGGACATGTACAATACTACTAAATTTCATTAAATTTCTTTCAATAGTTTTTAAATTAATAAATATAGTCCAGACTTTAGTCCAACTCGTGTTTAATTGAGTGAGAACTGCGTGAGCACAAGATTATCGAGTTTCTTTGATATATGTATATATATTCAAGAGTGTTACGTGAGTCTACACTAGTTTTGTATTGAGCGTATAGAAGATAGCTTTCAATATGTTCGGGAAAGTCATGTACTTTTTACACTACTGGGTCAATTTGTTTTTTTTTTTTTTTTTCATAGAGTACCTCACGTAATAATATAAGATTTTTTCTTTTAAGATATTAAATGAAGGTATAGTAGTATATGGCGTAACACAGGGATAAGTCATTTACAAAACTATGTATATACTCAACGTTTTTAATAATAACTTATCAACAATTAAAATGTATATATGTTTATTGATAAATATTGAATGTATTACAAATAAAACTTTAAAATTTTAAAATTTTAAAATTTTAAAAGTTTTAAAATTTTAGACAAAGGTACCCTTTATAATGTCGGCACTGATGGCTGCAGTGCTGTAACCCAGGTACTTGGGGACAAAGTGTTGAGGAGATTGTAGGTGATGGGTTCTATGCTCAGTCCTGTTAAAACCAACACGGCGTACCCTCAATGGCTGCCATCGACGTGGACACTACTAGAGAAGTCTAGGGTGTCCATGTTGGATGGTAGTCGGTCATTCGGTTCGTGTAGGTGTAGCTGAGTCCTATGGCTGTTTTAGGGCCTCGTCAGCCTAGGATAGGTAGATAGAGGGTGTTGTATCGCAACTATCATGAATGCACGAGGCAAGCAGGCAACCCGGGTCTTCGGTAAAAAGGCCCCGAGGAAACATGGCCCCTGAAACATACAGAAGAAGAACAACATGGAAAATGAAAATTGTTATCGAGCTGACTGAGGATGAGTTGGAAATAAGAAGTTTCTGTGCATTGGGGAGTGGGCGAGAGGGGACTATGTCAGTGTAGCGTCAGTAACGGGTCGTGTGAGGGGTGGTTGGTGGGAGGGGAGAGTAAGGTGGTGGATCAAAGCGGCCGTGAATCATGTGGTGGATGGTGAAGTATTGGCTGGGAAGTAAACAAAAACCAGATCAAAATTAAAACAAACAACATCAGGAATACCCCAAGGATCAGTATTAGGACCCCTACTCCTCTTAATATATATTAACTCCTTCCCAGAACTTCTACCAGGGAATAGCACATGTATATTGTTTGCCGACGATACCACTATTCTTAGACCCCTGCAAAAGACTTTACCTGAAAACACTCAAATAAATGAACTACTGGATCAAGCTACAATTGGCTTTAATCAACTAAAACTTAACATCAACAAATCAAAAACAATTCACATTAATTTCTCCACCAAACCCCAAAATACACAAGAAATACCCAAAGACAACGAAATCATCACCGCAAGATCAACCAAATTCCTCGGTATAACACTAGACGAAAACCTGAAATGGGAACCACACATAATTAAATTAGAAAAAAACGCTAGCCTCTACTGCTTTCGCCCTTCGCAGACTCCGAGAAATCACAAATAAAGACACAGCACTAATAGCATACTATGCTCTCTTTGCATCACATCTCCGATTTGGAATAATCGCCTGGGGAGGAGCAAATGAATACCTAATAACATCAATAATGAAACAACAGAAGAACGCAATCAGGGCCATAGAACAAACCCAATACCTTGAACACTGCAAAAACCTTTTTATCCAAAATAAAATCCTAATCGTAATATCATTATACACCCTCGAACTAATCAAACTCATAAAAAACAATCCCCCAACACTTAGATCAGAATGCCACAAATACAATATTAGAGTAAAGACCAATTTTAACTCAGAGCATCACAGACTAACAAAATCAAGTAAAAACCCTAAAGCTATGGCTATACAAATCTTCAATCTACTACCACAAAATTTAAAACTACAACTCCATAATAAAAACTTTCTTACAACATTAAAAAATTATCTAACTGATAGGCCATATTATAAATTAACAGAATTCTTTGATGAGCATAAATAGGGCCTAAGCTCACTCAACACTCAACACTACAACTCTGACGATTCCCTGGTCTTGACGACTACGGAGAAGACATCGAAAAAAAAAAGTGGTGTAGGGCTCGGTAAAGTACTCTGACAGGAAGGGGGAGTCAGTGGTTTTGGCGAGGTAGTTCTGGTTGAGTTGGTTGAGGAACTCGCGCAAGGTGGGGATATGGAACAGGGTGTAAAGGAGCTGTGGTTGGGGTCCAGGTGGTAAGCTAAGCGCATGGCGCGTCACTCGGATTTCTCAAAGTTGGAAAGGTGGTTTTGAGGGATAGTCGTGAGGGCTGGATGGGCATACGTGAGGACAGGGCGGATGACGGCGGTGTAGAGAGAGGTGAGAGTCCTAGCAAAGCACCCCGCCCTGGTGTCGGTTGTTCAGAAAGCGGATGGCTTTGAATCGGGCTGTGGTGGTCTTCTTGGATTGTCAGAAGTGGGGTATGAAGGAACGCTTGGAATCTAGGGTGACTCTCAGGTACTTGCGGATTTTAGTCAGTGGAAGTCTGTCGCCTTGGAGGGTGATCGGGGTTTCCTGGTTAACGTGGAATTTCCTGCCGTTGTAGTTAAAATAACAGAGCTGGGTCTTGGAATTGTTGATCCTGATGCGCCATTTAGAACAGTAGGTCAGGTAGTTATTAAGAATTTTGGTAAGTCGTCTACGTAGTATTTTGGGGTTTGCAGACGACCAGAAGGCTGTGTCGTCTGCAAACTGTGCAAGACCAGTGGTGGTGTCGGTGGGGTTCCTGAGAGTGGGCGAAGGGAGATCTCGCACACATAAGATGTAGAGGAGTGGGCTGATAGGTGATCCCTGGGGGGGCCCTGCTACTTTACTGACCTGGGCAGTCCTACCATCGACGAAGTTGGATATACACTTGATGATGGAAGGGGGTAGTTGGAGTTGGAGGAGTTTGGCTCTGATGCCGTTATGCCAGACAGTGTCGAATGCTTTGTGGACATCCATGGGGGCCATGATGGTAGGCGTACTTCGGTAGGAGTTTCGCTTAATGTAGGTCACTAACTTGATGGTTTGGTCATACGATGGTAGTCAAGGTTTAGATGTTACGTAGGGTTGAGAACTGAGTGTCAGGCCTTTCTATTAGCTGAAAATCAGACCAACACTTCGTGGTTCGGATTCCACATAAAGCTGTAGGTCCCACTGTTGCCCTGGCTATTGGGATATTAATAAATAGCTCTTTCTGAGGAACAGTCGACCTTAGTTAGAAACAATGACTACACTTGTTCATCTACAATTATCACGATCATTCGTCCGTCATATTCACCCATATTTTGACGATCGGCGTTTATGAATAGTTTCCTGAATGAATAATGAATAGATTCCTAATTTAATTTTGTCTGTTCTATGCTAAACATGAATAAACACATTTAAATTTCAATTAATAATAATAAGTGTTCAATAATATGCAGCTTATTGAAATTTACTTTCATAATAGGAAGTAGAAGTCATATTTAAGAACTGCAGTAATTGAATAAACAAAGACATACAATTTCAAAATTAATACAAAATGACAATTAAATAAAATAATAATTTAAGAAACATTTGGATAACTGTATCATAATAATAAAAACGATGATGAGAATGGGAATGAGTTGCTTCCCTCCGGAATGTCACCCGCTACGAGGGAAGCGGTGCGAACTTTGTATTCAATATCACTCCTGAATACAAATACGCCTTATATAGTTGCAGAAGTGAGCTCATTTTTATATTTCATATTGTAACACCGGCAAACCATCTCAATGGATTCCATCAGTATAGACAATCCCACCCGCCCACCCAAACACGTACAGTGGTATTGACCCACCTGCCCACTCATACACGTACAGTGGTAATGACCCACCTGCCCACTCATACACGTACAGTGGTATTGACCCACCCACCCACCCATACACGTACAGTGGTATTGACCCACCTGCCCACTCATACACGTACAGTGGTAATGACCCACCTGCCCACTCATACACGTACAGTGGTATTGACCCACCCACCCACCCATACACGTACAGTGGTATTGACCCACCTGCCCACTCATACACGTACAGTGGTATTGACCCACCTGCCCACTCATACACGTACAGTGGTATTGACCCACCCGCCCACTCATACACGTGCAGTGGTATTGACCCACCTGCCCACTCATACACGTACAGTGGTAATGACCCACCCGCCCACCCATACACGTACAGTGGTATTGACCCACCCGCCCACCCATACACGTACAGTGGTATTGACCCACCCGCCCACCCATACACGTACAATGGTGAAGGGACAGTTACTTTACCAACTGAAGGGACAGTTTCTACCTCAACATTGTTATCGTTTTATTCATTTCCAAATTGATAAGATATATCAATTTACATAATTCTATTACTTACAGTTTCTAGGTCTCGTATTTAAGAATGATTTAGCTTTTAACTTGTTTTTGCCATATTATACTTTTATTAAAATTTTTGCACACATAAGGAAACATTACATAAGTATGATAATTTAAACAGATTATAGTTACATTTAAAAAAAGTATCTATTGATCGTTTCTAAGCGTTCATTTTTATAAAATAATTTAGGCCTTTTTTATCTTACAATTAGGTGTAATGGAGTTTTTTATAATGTTATTATTCTTCATAAACATTTAAATGACGCAGAGATAATGTGAGGCTTATACTAATAGAAATTGACTAAAACGGCCTTACTTTAGTCATCCTGGAGTTTATGATATGGAGGATTCTCACGGAGTATCTTAGGCATAAATATACCCCAGCCATTGTAGTTAGGAAAACACAAGGAATTATTGTCTATTGTGTTCTCGTTGGATTGTTTGCATTATTGGCTATTTGTTTTATTGGATTGGTAAGCTAAATCTGAATGCACTACAGGTTTAAACAGGAAAGAATCAGTTGAATTGTTTTGGTTTTTAATGAACTTGATGAGTAAATATTTTTAACATTTATTTAAAAATGATGAATACAATTAATACAAGCGTAATATACAATTAATTATTGTTAAACTGTTTGAACTTTGAACTGCAGACCTATGACTAAATGGAACAGGAAACATTTGGTAGCAGCCTCTAGTGTTCAGCTGCTGCTGTTGCGACTGTTGTATTCGACATCGGTATGTAGAGAGATTAAGATCATGCTGATACCACTGTTATATTCGACAGCAGTCTGTAATATTAAGCTCATGCGATTCCACTGTTATATTCGACATTAGTATGTAGTATTAAGCTAATACTGATTCCACTGTTATATTCGACATTAGTCTGTAGTATTAAGATAATGCTGATTCCACTGTTATATTCGACATTAGTATGTAATATTAAGCTAATGCTGATTCCACTGTTATATTCAACAGCAGTCTGTAGTATTAAGCTGCTGCTGCTCATGCCATTGATATATTCTACAGCAGTTTGAGTATTAAGCTGATTCTCTTACTGATGCTACTGTTATACTCGACAGCAGTCTGAGTACTAAGCTGCTGCTGATGCTACTGTTATATTCTACAGCTGTCTGAGTATTAAGCTGCTGCTGATGCTGATGCCACTGTTATATTCGACAGCAATCTGTAGTATCTAGCTGCAATAGATGCCACAGTTACATTTGGTTAAAAACTGGTACATATTGCTCAGAAACACAGTCAAAGTTAAACGATGTAGATCTAAATAATATAATTTAGTTGTGTTATTCTATTTAATATTTAGTTTTAGTCTAGGGCCCCATCATTCTACCATTCTGGATTAGAAATCCTCATTATAAATAACAATCAGGAAACGTGTAGTTTTATGGATGATTATAGTAATAGAAAATGAATAGCATTTACATTAAGTAATATTAATAATACTGAATAACAAGAGCAATTCTTCATATCATAACAAATATGTTAATGTGTATGAAAATTAATCCCAAATAATAGAAGAGCCTTACATTCTTATACGAAATATCAGGTCCTTATTAAACTAGGAAGATAACAATGACAGTAAAGTAGTAGGCTAACAGAACGGTTGTGTACAGATAACAGAATGGTTGTGTACAGCTAGCAGAACGGTTGTGTACAACTAGCAGAACGGTTGTATACAGCTAGCAGAACGGTTGTGTACAGCTAGCATAACGGTTGTGTACAGCTAGCAGAACGGTTGTGTTCAGCTAGCAGAACGGTTGTGTACAGCTAGCAGAACGGTTGTGTACAGCTAGCAGAACGGTTGTGTACAGCTAGCAGAACGGTTGTGTACAGCTAGCAGAACGGTTGTGTACAGCTAGAAGAACGGTTGTGTACAGCTAGCAGAACGGTTGTGTACAGCTAGCAGAACGGTTGTGCACAGCTAGCTGAACGGTTGTGTACAGCTAGCAGAACGGTTGTGTACAGCTAGCAGAACGGTTGTGTACAGTTACCAGAACGGTTGTGTACAGCTAGCAGAACGGTTGTGTACAGCTAGCAGAACGGTTGTGTACAGCTAGCAGAACGGTTGTGTACAACTAGCAGAACGGTTGTGTACAGCTAGCAGAACGGTTGTGTACAGCTAGCAGAACGGTTGTGTACAGCTAGCAGAACGGTTGTGTACAGCTAGCAGAACGGTTGTGTACAGCTAGCAGAACGGTTGTGTACAGCTAGCAGAACGGTTGTGTACAGCTAGCAGAACGGTTGTGTACAGCTAGCAGAACGGTTGTGTACAGCTAGCAGAACGGTTGTGTACAGCTAGCAGAACGGTTGTGTACAGCTAGCAGAACGGTTGTGTACAGCTAGCAGAACGGTTGTGTACAGCTAGCAGAACGTTTAGCAATACAAAAGGCAACATTGCGAAATGACAATAAACGTTGTTTTTACTATCATGGATAAATAAATGTTTGGATGCATATAAGATCTATAAACCAGTGTGTAATACGTTTTTACTCTTAATACTGGATATATATATATAAAATGCATAGTTTAAAACAACATGATATGCTCTCACTAAATAGTGGTACAATTAAAATTGACATAGATCAGGCATCAACTGTTTGGTATTAATATTGTAAACAAGTATAGTTTTAAGGATGTGCTATTTAAAAATAACCTTTACTTAAAATAGAATAGACTGTTAATATTAAGATAAGGCCAAATACTGGTAATCTAATAAATGGTTTCATGTCTTCATCACATGTATATGAAAAGTAAAGAAAGCACGTAAGACTGCTAGTTACGTCAGTCAGGGAAATACAGTAGTACTGTATACAATTGAATGCCAGGTTATTGACCATTCATGCTATTTTCGTATAGTTGTTTGCTAACAAAGACATGGAACTATTTACTCTTGGAAAGTACTTTTAAAAAGATCAAAGATAACTTAAACGTTAGCATTCAAATAAGATAAATCGAAAAACTTAAAATATACTACATGGCATGAAGTTTTAATAAACGTATGTGGAATTGTAAAGTTCGAGAGATGTGAATTATCACTTGTAAACACAATCAACTCTCACATACTTACTTCAGTTTATATTTTTACCCTGGACAACCAAGAATTTGTCTAGTATATCATAAAACTAAATACAACCAAAACCCTAAGTTTTAAAATACGCTCAAGATCAATAAAACGTCTCTCATTTCACGTTTAAGGAAGGTAAACTTTAAGAAATAAAAATACTTATAAAATAAAAGTACAATATATTTCTTATTAAAAAAATTCGAGAAAATCTAAGCGTAGGCCTATAAAGTTTAAAGATTAATGTAACACGAATTGTTTTATGGCAACGCTTATTTGTTATTTAAACTAGGTTTGAATAAGGTAAACGCTAAGGAATATTGTCAAAATATGTTAATTAGCCAAAATAAAATTACAAATGTTATACTAGAGAAAATAATTTTATGTTTCGTAAAAATACATAAATAGTATTGTAACCTACTAATTAGCTAAAGGGGTCATTTTAGTATTAGACCAGTTGACAAGTGTATGGATGGTTAGAATGGCAGTGAGACTAATGTGGGATTTTATTAGTGAGCTAATAAATTAAGAGTATGTTGTATACAGTAAACATATAATGAGAAAATCGATAATAGTATATACTATTATTAGTAAAAAAATGTGATACAAATTTTATTCCCACGAAAATTGAATGAATTTTGTGATAAAGTTCAACAAAGATACAAATTGATAGATTCCCCTATGCACATTGTTTACATAGTGTGAATATTGTAATATTATCACATGTTGTACAATAAAGAATCCGAACCAGCGTTATCTTAATTCCAGTCTGTCGGTGATGTTTGTTGTCCTAAGTACATTCGTTTTTTCATGAAATTATAGGAACACAGTTTTGGATTAAACAACTAATTATGTATTAAGAGGTAATATTCTATTTTTATCTTTGAATTGAACCTAAAGAGTTCCAATCTACATTCGTCATAATCACCATATCATGGACAATGTTTTATGTACCATAGCTGACATCAAATATATTGTTTACTCTTAAGGTCTGCAGTTAGAGAAGTACTCGTATTATAGAATATTTTGGCAGTTCTGATTTGGTAATATTAAAACATAAAATGTAACTACCTAGAAAGCAATTCAAAAATAACGAAGTTTTATTAATTATATATGGAGAATAGTAACAACAAAAAGTGTTATATGGACAAATAACATTATTGTTAAATTAGTGAAATCGGGTAAAAATAACGTAAAATGGAATACTATGGAAAAAATGAGGCGTAAATATCAAACTTAAGTAATATGTTTCTAAGAGAACTTATAATTTATGCTTTGATTCGTACTAAACCAACTAAATACACATTAGTTAAAACTAAAGATTTTATTTTTGAAGAGTCGGCACTGGTGGCGCAGTGCTGTAACCCAGCTACATGGGGATAAAGTGTTTGGGAGAGTAGGCGATAGGTTAGATGCTCGGTCCTCTTAATACCGGCATGGCGTCCGCTTGATGGTTGCTATCGGCGTGGACACTACTAGAGAAGTCTGGGGTGTCCATGTTGGGTGGTAATCATTGTGCGGATGTTGTGTGGGGGAGATAACTGAGTTTCAGGCTTGTCAATTAGCGGAAAATCAGACCAGCACTACGTGGTTCGGATTCCACGTAAAGATGTAGGTCGCTTAGTTGCCCCGGCTGTTGGGCTATTAATAAATTGCCCTTTCTGAGGAACAGTTGAACTCATATAGTAACCAGACTACACTCATCCACACTCATCCTACACTCATCCTACACTCATATAATCATTCATATTCGCCTTAAAATACCAACAACGTTGTGCCGGTGTCTCCTATGTAAGAATGTTAATACTTTAAAGGTTTAAAGTATTGCTTTACCAATACTTTAAATGTTGAAATACCAAAAAAACAAACAATTTACTACCTCTTTCCCCACCAGTATTACCTTTTCTTTTAAATAATTTAAATTATAAATGCTTGAACAGCTTACTATTTTTAATTTACTTGTCAATAAGGAAATGAAAATCGACAATGTAAAACATGTTTGGTTATATTTAACCAAGCAGAGTTTATAATACAAAATAATACTCATCAATAACACTGTATGGTAGATAAGTCATGTAGATACAAATATAATCATAATTAAAAATGTAGGCTAATATATATATATATATATATATATGTATATATATATATATATTGTATGTATGAGAGAGAGAGAGAGAGAGAGAGAGAGAGAGAGAGAGAGAGAGAGAGAGAGAGAGAGAGAGAGAGAGAGAGAGAGAGAGAGAGAGAGAGAGAGAGAGAGAGAGAGAGAGAGAGAGAGAGAGAGAGAGAGAGAGAGAGAGAGAGAGAGAGAGAGAGAGAGAGAGAGAGAGAGAGAGAGAGAGAGAGAGAGAGAGAGAGAGAGAGAGAGAGAGAGAGAGAGAGAGAGAGAGAGAGAGAGAGAGAGAGAGAGAGAGAGAGAGAGAGAGAGAGAGAGAGAGAAGAGAGAGAGAGAGAGAGAGAGAGAGAGAGAGAGAGAGAGAGAGAGAGAGAGAGAGAGAGAGAGAGAGAGAGAGAGAGAGAGAGAGAGAGAGAGAGAGAGAGAGAGAGAGAGAGAGAGAGAGAGAGAGAGAGAGAGAGAGAGAGAGAGAGAGAGAGAGAGAGAGAGAGAGAGAGAGAGAGAGAGAGAGAGAGAGAGAGAGAGAGAGAGAGAGAGAGAGAGAGAGAGAGAGAGAGAGAGAGAGAGAGAGAGAGAGAGAGAGAGAGAGAGAGAGAGAGAGAGAGAGAGAGAGAGAGAGAGAGAGAGAGAGAGAGAGAGAGAGAGAGAGAGAGAGAGAGAGAGAGAGAGAGAGAGAGAGAGAGAGTGAGTGGTGTGTATTTTATTGTATACTTTGAGTACTATTTGTAATATAGAAAGTAAATTGGATATGTGATATAAGTTGTTTGAATTTTGCCGGGCCTCAGGAAAAAAAGTACAACAGTGTTTTCACTGTAATAAAATTTTTGTCCTCGTTATTTATTAACGGAAAAAAGAGCACTTCCAAAGGAACTTTTTCCAGAGACATTTTAATGTAAGTACAATGGAGCTGAGTTTTTATTTGATTAAACACATGTTAGAGGTAGGTAAGTCTGGGATGAAGTGTGAAACTGGATACCTCTACCTCTCGGTTTGCTTTGTTCGCTTCAACTACAGACTTTTTTCATGAAATCTCACAAATTATGAATTTCTTAAATAAGAATTACTTTCTAAAAAAAGTAATCTAATATTTTTTTAATTTCATCCAAGTATTTCAAAATGTAAGCCAAGTTCATGTCTGTATGTTTTTACTTACTGATACCTCATATTTTCGTTAAACATTTGTTGTATTATAATCATTCTAAATAGAGCAACGACAAACTAATAAGTACAACACATCGGAAACTGTTAAGTAAACAGAGGTTAAAAATATAATGTAGAACATTAAAGGTGATATTCAAACGTTTTACAGCGGTAATCCTCTTAATTTTACATTTTCTAATGTTTATTGATAAATTGACACGATTTGTGTTTGATACTATGTATTTTTATATTTTATTATCAATTGGTTATTTCCTATACTTCAGAACTTATGTTATTATTATTATGTCATTATTATAATTTTGTTTTTCCCATCTCCAAAGTATGTTATTAAACATGAAAGAACACTTTGACAATATAAGTTATAATGGTCATTTTACCCTTATAGTGCCGGGAATCGCTGTCAGCGACGCCCCTTACTAGTGCGAGAAATGCCAGCGTCGCTGTGAGAGACGCGCTGTATTTGTTATAGTGCATCGTTATGTTTTATTAAATGGCCGCCAGAATAATACCAGACGCTTTGCCAATGACCGCTGCACGCAGTTTCGCTCTTGGACTGTGTCTAGATGACGTAACTGTTCCGTGACAGACACGTAACTATTGGGTATAACTATTATGTCGCTTAGCAACCAATATGTAATGTTTTAGTTATAATTTTGTAAAGAAATAATTTTAGAAGTATAGTAAATGAAATTATATGTATTAGTTCAGTTTTAAATGCTCTATAAAATGCCGTTCAGGACAATATTCTAAAATAAAATTATAACTAACATACGGACCTTCAAACTTGAAAAAAAAAAAAAACATTTTTTTTCTCAAGGTTTTTAGAAAAAAATAAAATTTATTACAAAGAAAGGTTAAATATATATACATAGTTCTATAGCCCACTTATTGCTCTTTCATTTAAAAAATAATTTATATAAATATGACTAAAAACATGGATTCTATAAATTTTTACCTGGAACCTTACATTTTTGCCAAAATTGGCCTGGCACTTTTCGCATAGGAAATGCAAAAATGGCCTGGCACTATAAGGGGGCACTATAATATTCATATTATATTTTTTTAATATGAATACTTTAGTTACAGTTTAGTCCATTGTCGTGGGAATTACTTAAGAACGATAACGTATGCACTCTATAATATGTTATGTAAAGCTTTAATAAATGTCATAAGATAGTTTTATTAGCATCTGAGTGGATACAATTTCACGATATTCTACCAATGGAGTCAATAATTACTAAAATGGATATCTTAGAATTTAGTTTTTGCTAACCTTATATGAAAACCTATTTACGAATTTGAACTACAGTACTTTGAAGTAAGGATGTACAGTTCAGGTGTATCATTCTTTTTGTTAAAATCCATATAACATTTTAATGTGTTCACAACGTATCTAAAACCATAATATTAAATTAATAATAAATGTATCTTGTTTTATTAGACTCGTTGAGACCCCTCTCTCAACTGCGTACACCATAAGTCACAATAATGTGGAGTACTTACTTGGCTTTACCACGGATGACATCATAAGTACTGAGTGTACAGTGAAAACGTTCTGTCACATGTCGTTCATAATCAATGAATAATTACTCATTAATGTATTTTTAGCTTACTAGGTGACACTCCTGCTCGCTTCGTTAGCCAACCCCGTAACTTGGCACATTGCCTTTCGACCTCGGCATGTAACTTTTTACATATATTAGGACCTATTGTTTAAACAGCATTAAGTAAAATCATATTATTAAATGTATTTACAGTTTCTCACTCACACTACTTATGTTGCTACCAATTTATTAGTAAAAACACCCAAAGATATGTCTTAGCTTAGTTCAAAATTGTTTATTTAATTTTTGTTTTGTTCAACAGCTGAATATTAATTAAATTAAATAACTGCATTATATTCCATGAAAACCGTGAGGTCCAGTAGAGTGGAGTTCTACAATCGAATGTGAATTCAAATTAAAAAATACATTTATTCAAACAATATTTTATATGAAATGTACATAGTAATCTCAAAGCATTATATTAATTAGTGCAGGATTTTTTAAATATTTCTGCTTATTATATTTTCTATTAATTTTCGTTTAACAGCTTAGCAATACAAAAATATTTACATCTTGAATTTAAAGAACATATTTTTGTAACATATTAATTAAAACCACGTTTACATCCTTCTCTGGCTTAATATTATGAAAGATCTAATCTCGTCAATGTTATTGTTTACATTCCAACAGCTGTTAATGCTTTTTGGAATTCATTATTTGCGTTTGAAAAGCTGTTACTTTTCGATTAGTTTAAATATCTCTCTATTTTATTCTTATGGCCAACAAACGTACTTTTAGGACTTCCTATACCCTTCGGAGAGAACATATTTAAGAATTAAGACCTTATTGCACAACTACAAATACAGGTACATTTTTTAACTCCTCGACCGTTTAAATTAGTCAAGAAATTAGGGTAGAGTTGCATTGAAAAAAAAAAACTGCTTCACGTATTTTTAATAAAGATTCATGTTTGAAGAATATTGAATAATCAAAATACCAGTTATTTATCACAATGAAAAAATCATGAAAATTATGTACTGTCTTATAGAGCCCGAAATAAAAAGACGAGTCCACTCTGCGGCTGTAGTCACACTCACTAATTAACTACATTGCACAACACGAGATACTCACTGATGTAGCTTACTAGACTCTATTTTAGCCCACTACTAATGCCACTTAACACCCACGCGTCTCTGCTCATGAACTGTCACTGTTTAGTATTTGCACAACTACAAATACGGGTACATTTTTTAACTCCTCGACCGTTTAAATTAGTCAAGAAATTAGGGTAGAGTTGCATTGAACAAAAAAAAAAAAAAAAAAAAAAAACTGCTTCACGTATTTTTAATAAAGATTCTTGTTTGAAGAATATTGATTAATCAAAATGCCAGTTATTTATCTCAATGAAAAAACTATGAAAATGACATGAGTCTTTGTGTACTGTCTTATAGAGTCCTAAATAAAAAGACGAGTCCACTCTGCGGCTGTAGTCACACTCACTAATTAACTACATTACACGACACGTGATAATCACTGATGTAACTTACTAGACTCTATTTTAGCCCACTACTAATGCCACTTAACACCCACGCGTCTCTGCTCGTGAACTGTCACTGTTTAGTGTTTATCACTTTACTGTCACTCCATACTTGACACTTACACTGACTGAAGTAGTGTCTTTTGATAAGGTTCAACTGTAGTATAGAAAGTTCCGAAAGAGTGATCTAGATCTACCCAGACGCCATGATAGAATCTTCTGGCTCCACTTTGGAGACCAACATAAAGGGGAGCGCCCGTTGATAAGGGGCTTAAGGCGTTGGCTTGCCACGCAATCGGTCCCGGATCGTTTCCCGATATGAGCAATAAAAATCTTTTCCCTGCTAATCCCGTGGTTCAGAAGTCACGTTAAGCCGTTGGTCCCAAGGTTAAGTGTTAGAGAGGGCTTCTTAACCCTAATTTCGCCTGGTAAAATAAGACGATCTTTAACTTTTTAACATGACGCCCATTACCATATTATCTAGAGGTTCCTGGTTTTGCTATGTCACCAAAATTGCCTGCCGCACTCCACCGAAGAGAGAGAGGTGTGGCATATTCCAAAAACAACAAGGTTCAAAAAAATACTTAATCTACAAGTTCAAGGTGAGTACTGACTCATAGAAGTAATTATAAACGTGAGTAAATGACTTTAAGTTTTTCTTCTTCATTTATCTCTAACTCATAAATTGTTATAATCTGCTAAAAAGGCCAAAAAGTATTTGAAATACTAAATATTTCAGTATTTTAAAATAAATAAATATAGTTAAAAAAAGCAAAAGGCGAAAATTGATAAATTTATCAAACATATTTCAAAACAGTTGGCCTTGCAGATAAATATTCACCGAGAGGCAATTATAGTACAATTTTGAGTTGGAAAACAATTCACTCAAGACAACTTGTATGAGTAAGACTGCAAATAAAGGGTTTTCTTTGATAGAAACATTGATATATGAAACTAACAATAGACTAAGTTGGCGGGTTTCTCTTTAGGCCACACAGTATTTGATTCAATGTTGAAAATATAAATTTGTGAGTCGTAGCGTAACATTAAAAAAAAAAAAAAGAAAATAGATCTTGTATTGAACAGATTGCTTACTTTGAAATATATTTTTCTGTAATAAATTATTTTGAAGTTAATAATAACTAATGTATTTTTTTAAGATGTAATTTTTAAAATAACTAAAATCATCATTAGTTTTCACTTAATTGTTTGTACTTGTTACTTAAAGCCCGTAAGTTATTGCTGGAGAGTTAAAACAACTTTAATGTTTACTGAACACTCGGCTGTTCTTATTTTTACTTATGAGACTCCGACACATCGTTGTGCGTATTGTAAGGCGAATATGAATGATGATATGAGTGTAGGATGAGTGTGGATGAGTGTAGTCTGATTACTAACTTAGTTCCTCAGAAAGGGCAATTTATTAATAGCCCAACAGCCAGGGCAACTAAGTGACCTACAGCTTTACGTGGAATCCAAACCACGTAGTTCATAGTTTTGAAGTTCGTTGAAAATTATGACATAAAGAACTAAATTTAAACTTACTATAGTACCCCTATAAAATGGTAAACTAAAACACGATTAGGCGTAAATCTGTCCTTAGATAATGATAAATATGATGTGACTACAAACTTCACATTTTAAACAGATGTTTATGTTTTTAAAAAGTGATGTAGAAAAAAACACAAACGTAGGCCTACTGTTAAAATGATTTATTTCTTGAATGTATAGAAAAGATACTGGAAATCAGTATATTTATACAGAGTGAAACTACTCTCCTGTTCACTGTATTAGGAATTTTATCTCCTTATATGGTACATATTTTTAATTATTATATGTTATTTTTTATATTTATTATTATTATATGTAGCTAACCAAAGTCAACTACCTCCTTTTCAAAAATAAAAAATTTCTTAGAAATAAGTTACAAAATTAAAACTCCCTTCGGTTAAGTACTGCAACCTGAAAGTCTGTGGTATCACATTTCCCAGAGCTAGATGTAACAAGTTATGTCGACTTTTCCTCGTACTTTGTTTTTCAGTTAGTAGTTTATTGAAATGGATCCACATCTATTATTTCAATTGAGTTTCTCTCTTATTTATTTAATTTTTTTAATTAGACCCTAATTTGTTTATTGTTCATGTTCGTACAAGATGGAATGAATGGTTCATAAAATAAATGCCACACTAAGTTTACTTTAAAACATATGAAATACATTTTAGGCTTAGAAGGGTGGAAAAATACAGTCATTTATAATTAAGATGCCAGTGGCTTTGACCGAAGATATCCGACGTTTTCGCAAGAAAACAGTGTCAAGCAACTTTGAGGGTGTTTGGTTAGGCATCCCGTTCTGCACGTAGCCCATCTACACCGGTCACTCGTATGCACCGGTCATTCGCCTACTCGGTCACTCGCATAAACCGGTAACTCGCCTACGCTGGTCACTCGCCTACACCGGTCACTCACCTACCCGATCACTCGCCTACCCGGTCACTCGCCTACCCGGCCACTCGCCTACCCGGTCACTCACCTACCCGGTCACTCACCTACCCGGTCACTCGCCTACCCGGTCACTCGCCTACCCGGCCACTCGCCTACCCGGCCACTCGCCTACCCGGTCACTCGCCTACACCGGTCACTCACCTACCCGGTCACTCGCCTACCCGGTCACTCGCCTACCCGGCCACTCGCCTACCCGGTCACTCACCTACCCGGTCACTCGCCTACCCGGTCACTCGTCTACCTGGTCACTCGCCTACACCGGCCACTCACTTCCACCGTTCACTCATATACACCGGTCACTCACCTATCCGGTCACTCGCCTACCCGATCACTCACCTAACCGGTCACTCGCCTACTCGGTCACTCGCCTACCCGGTCACTTGCCTACGCCGGTCACTCTCATACACCGGTCACTCACCTACCCGGTCACTCACCTACACCGGCCACTCACTTCCACCGGTCACTCACATACACCAATCACTTACATACATCGGCCAATCACATACACCGGTCACCCACCTATCCGGTCACTCACCTACACCGGTTGGAAGTCACCTTTAAAGTGTTGGTCTCCAGTTTAAGTGTTATAAATGGCTTCTTAGCCTTAATTTCACCTGGTAAAATAGGATATCCTTTAACTTGTTTAAAAACGTAGGGTCTATAAGACCTGTAATTTAACTTTAGAATAAGAACACCAACAAAACAATCAGCTGTTTTTAGGTGATAAAGAAGAGAAAATGCCTTTATATAGTTGGGAGGTTGTATGGAAATTGTCCTTTAAGGTCATATGTTTGCGTAATACATCCCAGGACCCATTGAAATAAACATAATCTTGGGAGGTACGAGTTATATAAAAACACAGGCGTGGGGTGAAAACATACATGATTATAATGGGAATAGTTCAAGAGACACTTTGGAAAGGAAGTGGTGTCACTGAAGTTTTGACAAAAGGGTCAGGTAATGCAAGAAGTGGTAGTGGATGTTTGCGGGATTTTGTGTCGAGGTAGGCATTACTAAAAGGAGGGTGAGGGGAGAGGAGTTGCCTAGTAAATATTAGCAATGTTACTTCCATTAGCAGTGTAGCTCAGATGTAGATATTCACTGTAAGAGGTAAAATGGAATTTACTGCACGTAATTTTGTTTAAGTTATATTAAAGAAATGTGACCGATGTGATCAAATTTAAAACAACAAAAGAAAAACATTCTGATTACACAAGTAGAATTAAATTGATTAACTAATAGAATTTAAAATTCTGATAATTCTATTAATGAATTAAAGGAATTTTGATGTTGAAAATTGTACGTCTTAATATAAGTTTTTGTTTTGTAAAAATAACAAAACAATTACATTATTTTCTAAAGAGGTCACGTTACCCGAGACGTACAGTTGCAACAACAAACAATCGAACGTAAAGGTGTTCAATTTAGATATACATTTACACTATAACTGTATAAACAGATTTATTTTGTAATACATATTAGTGGGTTCATAGTTTTATATACCAAACATGTTAATCAATATTATATTAAAGTCAGGCGTTTAGTAAACCAGAACGTGTTTGGTATTAGGTGGTGACTAAGCCTTATTTTGAGAGAAACTGAGTTTTTTAACAAACATGATCGAAATTGGATTTAGACCTCGTGGCTTCAAATAATGTTTACTGCAGTAACCCTTCCTTGCACACGAAACATTATTTGTGTTTTCCTATTCTGTTGTCATACCGATTGAGATCATAATTGCAGCCACTTTATTAACATTTCTTTAATATATACATAAACAGGGTAAGTACTAAGGGAAACGAAGTGAGTACGTAGCCCACAAGAGTAAGTACTTCATCCACTTCATTTTTTAACAGTACATTTATTAATAAAAAACTTTTATCCAAAGAATAAAAAACAGTAAATATACATTACCAAATTTAGTTAACATAATTTACGCCTAAACATGATATACATTATAAAATATATAACATATTTTCGCTGTAATAATAATATTTTACAATATAAACGTATATTAATCGTTTGTTAAAGTATTGGCTATTCACTGAAACTATGAAATACAGTAAGTACAAAGAAAAACAGGCGAGAAAATAACTTCTAACAAAGCAGCTCAATTAAAGGTAAACAGTAAACAGAAAGTGCTACTGTACAGTAAACCTGGAATACCATGCAAACATTCAATATACAGAAGAATGTGTAGTCTCCATAAAATAAATTGCATTTATCCTATACTTTGAATGCTGGTTACAAAAATCATTCGAGTCATGCTCATTGGTACCATCTTCTGATACATAATATTTTCAAAATAGATTAAAATACAAAAATACGACAGTAAAATACAAAAGACGGATAAAATGAGAGGGAAAATGAATATTGTTTAGTGAATTGGGAAAGACAAACAAAAAGGGAGATTTATATTAAAATATAAGATTACACATTGTATTAACACCCCTTATAAAGTTTATTTAAGACCTACAGAGATATTTTACTATCAGATAGTGCAATAATTTTATTTACATGGTGAGGAAATAAAGGTTGGCTAAAAATATATATAAGGCCTGACAGTGACTATTCTCTCTATCCAGACTTCTTTGTATTAGTTGCCAATGTTATTTAATATGGTTTAATTTTTAATAATGGTATAGAATAAGCCTCTAGTCGATAATTAAAACAGAAACGTTTACTAAAGAATTTTAATAATGCAGTGTTTTAGAAAAAATTGAATGTAAAATAAATTAACAATCATTCATTTAAAATCTTTAATAGCAATTATTTGCAAGTTTGTTGAGTTGAAGAAGCTCTTCCATTACTTGACGAGAGGCTGTTGTAGGAGGTTACTGATTGAACGAACCAGCTGTTGCCTGCTTCGTAATTTGCAGATTAAAACAGAGAAGTTAGGAAATCATATTTGATGATTTTAACACATCAGAAAATACAAATAACGGGTTTTCTTAAGATACATTTACTTATAATTGTTATTAATATTATTAATAATTAATGAAATATTATTAATAAATCATTTAATTATTATTTTTACTAATAATATAAGTATATTATTAAGACTATTGTGAACAAAAGATATTCTACAAGCAGCCTTATATTTTTATTCCTCTAGCCTATAGCTAAGGAGATCAATTCATTTTCTATAACAAATATAATACTTTACTTTATAAAATATATTTTGTTCTCCTTATTTATTTTATTGATAACTTTCAACTAGTAAGATAGTGATGTTTTTACTGTATTAACAAACATGATATGTCTCTTTATATTTGAATAAATAAAATATAGTCTAATTACTTTTTTTATAATTACAGGCATCTAATACAAAATTATATAAATTCAATACAATAAAATCTTATTTAGGCCTAAATTCATACAAAAATAAACACAAATGTAAATTTAAATATAAACATAAATATAACAAAACAAAACACAATAACATATAATATATCATAGTACAAATACCCAGGAATCTAAAAAATAAGAAAAATTAAAGAGAGTAAACATTTAATAATGACAACAACAAAAATACAAGACATCATCAAAAATGAACAATAAATTATGTTCAGTTACGTTTTCATTAATAAAGTGTTAAAAATCAATTTAAGGCACAGAAAAATACGTAATTTATTTGTGTTAAAGGATGGACATGTAAGTACACAACCCTTATTTAATTATTTACACACCTGTACGTGTTTCTGGGTTACTGTACGTGTAGGGGCGGACGGGTGGGTCAGTACCACTGTACATGTAGTAAAGAACTGACGGGCACGGTGAAGGATTTGGGTCCTCTTATAAGTTCAATAAGCTTATAGACTGGATATTTTTATTGGAATAGAGCACAACGAACAGTTACTACCACTGTTCGTGTATTGGTGGGCGAATGGGTATCTGGTGGGTCAATACCACGGTACTTGCATGGGTAGGTGGGTGGGTCAATACCACTGTTAGTATATAGGTGGGCGGGTGGGTCAATACCACTGTACGTGTATGGGTGGGAGGGAGGGTAGTAATTGAGTTTGGCAATGTAATCAATAATTTCAAACTCAAACCCCTTGGTTTCAGTTTGGTTGGTTATGGATATATACTACATTGTACTGATGAGCAATGTTATTACTTACAAACTATGAGACACATACCTCCTATATACACAGAGCTTTCTGTCACGCAAGTACCAAAACAATGATTATTTTATTGCAATGTCAAGTTAAATAGTTTTTTTTGAACTGTAGATCTATGTTGATGCTATTGAAATATATATAATATACCTTATATGTGAGAGTTTTATCTAATTGTGGTCTAGTGGGGTAGGTAAATCTGGTTCATAAAAACCAAGCCCTAAACTTATTTACTTTATCATCAGCTATACCGGATTTGTGAGTAAAATGAAAAATATCTTAAAGAAATTATTGTATTCGTTATTTTTTTAAACTTTTAGCCAGAGTTTCTTTCAACTCGGTTTGAACTCACAAAAGGGCAAATAATGGTTTGGGGTTTATTTTATATTCCAAGGTAAATTTGTTATTAAATAAGCTGATATAGAGGTTGTCTTTGATGTTCCACAATCTGGGTTATTTGCAACCAGGCTTTCCGCCCACCTGTCACAAATAATTAATCAAATAAAAGAACCTTTTAAACTTTATCATTTTTTTTAAATAAGAGCATTTTGCAACGGAAAAATTGCATGGTAAGAAGTTGATAACCCAGTAGGAGCTTTGAAGGGGGTGTGGGTTGTACCACTGTCCCATATATTTATAAGCACTGATAACATTTGGAGTGTTGATTTTTTTCTCTAAAAAACAATTTAATCACATATTCTCTTAGTATCAACCATTAATAACAACAGTTTATTAATAAACTGCAGAATAATATTCAGCGGAATAACATTTACTATCAATGCCAAATGAATAAAATCATCCACTAGAGGATCACTGATAAACCATACAGATAAACTGATAAGCGAGCGGATGACACGTTTCTCCTGCTCAGAGTTCATCTCAGATATCAATCTTTATGAAATAATAAGATCTAAAAGTTTTAAATAATTCACACACTATACTCATTGAATATATCAAGCTAAGTATTTTTTCCAAAATGTATTTACAATTTTATAAAAATTAAGTTTAATATACAATATTTTACTTCATTTTTTAATATCGAACAAGATATTCTAAACTAACATAATTGGGATATATGTGTTGTATATCAATGGTGTTTTGTTGAAATATCTAAATATAGTGCTTCGAATTTTAATTCAATGTAACTACATGAATGCTAATTTATGATTTTAGCTGCCAAGTTCATGTCCAATTTAAAAGTTCCACGGATTTATTTCCATTAGTTTATTTATTTCTCACTTAATAAAAGTTTATGGGTTTGTATAGGTATATAATTTAAACCTAAGTCATAACATAAACACTATTTACCATACAAACACTATGTATATGTTCAAATTCATCTGCAGAATCACAAAATTCAGTTTTTTACTCATTTTAAACTGCAGGATGAAAAGGAGCACTATAAGTGGAATCTGTGTACAATATAAAATATGGAAACAATAAACAAATTAATTTATTGATTGGTTAAATGACTTTAGCCCCTACGCCATTGAACTAAAGTAATGATAGCACATCCTAAAAAACAACAAATACAATTAATAAAAGATTTTATAAGATTCTTTATTTAGTTTAGGAAATATCTTTATTGGGCCCATAAGTTCTGTTTACAATGCAACTCGTTTTTGTTTGATAAATCAATTTACTGTTATATAAACATATAAGTTAAATAAAAATTAAACCACTAGTACGTTACCCATTTATTATGGCACTGACAATAATAGTTAAACTAAAATTTAGTAAGTTTGAGATATTCGTGTAGGGATAACACCAACAAATATTTACTAATCTGAGAGGGCTGTTTCTTACTGCACCAACAATCAGGGTGGCCGAGGAATTATCAGATTACTGTATAAGCCAAACCACAATGTGACTTCAAGCAGTCTCATCTGCATCACCTAACCATCGACTAACTTGCTACTGCCCCACGCCTATGAAACCGGAAACTATACTGTACGTTAAAGTCATGTCTACACAGAGTTCTCGGAAATTTTATTTCTAATATTTGTGTCGAATAAACAAAAAATATTTTAATATTCAAATCAATAATATTTTTGTATTTTCTATATTTTGTCACATGTATGGAAACTAATTTTCTGATCAACATTGGTTATTTCTAAAATTTATTAAGTGTATTATAGAGAATCAGGTTTTAACGCTAGTTACTGATTCCAGCTTGGTTTCGGCAGTGAATGTTATTCCGCTGAATATTATTTTATAGTTTATTAAAAAACTTTTGTTATTAATGGTTGATACTAAGAGAATATATTATTAAATTATTGTTTAGAGAAAAAAATCAACACTCCAATTAATGTTATCAGTGCGTATAAATATATGGGACAGTGGTACAACCCACACCCCCTTCAAAGCTCCTACTGGGTTATCAACTTCTTACCATGCAATTTTTCCGTTGTAAAAAGCTCTTATTTTTAAAAAATAATAAAGTTTAAAATGTACTTTTATTTGATTAATTATTTGTGACAGGTTGGCGGAACGCCTGGTTGTAAATAACCCATATTGTGGAACATCAAAGACAACCTCTGTATCAGCTTATTTAATAACAAATTTACCTTGGAATATAAAATAAAC
The DNA here is from genome assembly GCA_035578905.1 of Stictocephala bisonia. Classification (NCBI taxonomy): domain Eukaryota; kingdom Metazoa; phylum Arthropoda; class Insecta; order Hemiptera; family Membracidae; genus Stictocephala; species Stictocephala bisonia. The sequence continues at coordinate 1,983,148 of JAQJVL010000102.1, read as the reverse complement.
CCCAAACTAATATTTGACTTTTTGTGAGTTCAAACCGAGTTCAAAGAAACTCTGGCTAAAAGTTAAAAAAAATAACGAATACAATAATTTCTTTAAGATATTTTTCATTTTACTCACAAATCCGGTATAGCAGATGAAATAGTGTTTAGAGCTTGGTAGTAAAGAATACATCAACCATCGATGCAACCAAGAACACATTCCTTCGATTCTGAATGTAAAGGTGTTACAGCTGGGGAGCATTCAGGAGGTAATCTAGCGTTAACTTTGGTATAATGCATAAACGCAGTGATTTGGAACTTCCCACCTTGAACGCAAACAAAAAAGTAAAACTCACAAAGAGGATGGTAATCAACGATTTAGTAATTTTTTCAGCTTTCTAAATTAATGATCAGCTAATTTCCATATAGAAGTGATGGGATTAAATGTAGGGATGGCAATGATATATCGGGAGTATTGATAAATATGTTTCGATATATCGATATATTAGTATCGATATATTCTTTTGATATTATCGGACATATCGATATTTTTGGTCCGATATGTCATATTTTTGACGTTATTCTCTCTCTTCAAAATCATCAATTCGAAAATAAAAGGCATTTAAATTGCCTCTTAATGTGTCCTAAACATGTATTTAAACAATAAACTTTATTTAGTTTGTTTACGTGAGGTTAACGTACTGAAATGACGTTTATTGTAGACCAGTGAGTGGAACGGGTAAATGAGTTGACAACGCTGACTTTAAGATACCTAATTTTAATACCTTAGTGCATTAATTTGTTTAGCGTTTATAAAAAATCTAAAAGTATTTTAAAGTATTAAAAACTAAACTAACAATTTTATTAAATTATTATTTTATAATTAACATAATAATTAAAGGTACCGGTATAGTTATTCTTATTTTGAGTTTTTTTAACTCAATGTCACAGACCACAACTCGTTACGTGTAGATAAATATATTTCATGTTCACATTCTAAAGAGTGACAGCAATACATGAGCGTATTTTTGGTTAGTGTATAGTTTTAAACAGATAAATCATTTACACAAAAAAGAAACAAAAAAATATATATATATATATATATATATATATATATATCAATCACCCGAAATATCGATATTTTTCTTTCGATATTATCGATAGATCGATGTTTGATTTGCGATGTATCGATAATTCCAAATATCGATACGTTGAAAATATTTGCCATCCCTAATCAAACCACAATAATTCTCTCATTCTTGTATTGTTAGGAGACTGTGTAAGTCCGTCAATAGTCCGGCATTATGTATTGTACCTCAGAATGTCCGATTGTTTACCATCAATTCGTTAATTACACTGATCTTACAAGTTTAATTTAAAATTGATTTTAAGATTAGGCAAGAAATTTTTTTTGACCATCATTTCGAAACGAAAAATCCATTTTTATAAAAGATTTGTTTTAAATATGTCCCAGTTACAAAAACGGTTATGCACATTTTGGATTTGAAACCATCAACATCATTAAGAATAACTGTTGAATGGAAAATACAAATAGACGGATATATAACTGAACACGACAGAGCTATACACTACACAAGAACCTATATTTTATTTGATCTGAAACAGCATTTAGTGAAGCGTTACTCGAATAATTTTTAGACTTCGACATCAAAGTGTAAATTTAAAAAATTAGACGTAAATATCAAAGTGCAAAATACATAAATTGTAAACAAGTGAAATAGATGGTTTAGATAGTAAATTTGTTTAAGAACTATAATATTTAGAAGAGTTATAACTTCAAATATTGCTTCATACAAACATACCATTCTCCAATGTATCAGTGGTTGGCGACAGCCACGCTAGAAGCCTTGCGGCACTGATGTCTGAGAGGACTTCCCAGAAGACCACGATCACCGGCTTCTGCAAGCCTGGAGCTGGGCTACTGAACATAATACCCACCTCTGTGGGAACAGCTGAATCCAATACCAGCTGTGTAGTGCTACTCGCCGGGACCAACGACGTGGCGGCGGGAAGACAGAACTATATATTTAAACACTTTGAGGGAATCATCAAAACATACAGAAAGACGTCAAATGCTATCGTTTGTTCCCTACCACCAAGACACGATCTTCCTAGCACCAGTCCCATTCACTTGGCTGTCTCTAAAGTAAACCACTACATGGAAGAAGTTTGCAGTCGTCATGAAGGTATAGAATGGCTGGATATAGGCAGCATCGGCCGGAAACACTACACTGCCCACGGCATGCACCTGAGAAAGAGTGGAAAACGTATACTAGCCGAACTATTAATGGAGAAGTTAGCCTGTTTGCCTCCACTACAAAGCGGCCGTCCTCACGCAATGGGCACCTCTTCTAATACAGAGACGCCACCATCCAGCCCAACCACCCTTCCATACGAGACCTTCGCCGAAGCAGTCAGACAGAACTTATCATATAGACATTTTATCAATTGTGATAGTAGTGTAGATCCCAACCCCAGTAAAACAAATAGAAAAATTTTTTTTAGGGACACCTCTTCAAACTTCCGAGCTAAATTAATCGACTCAAGCCACATGTCTTCAAAATGCGCTATTCAGACAAAAACAATAAAAAATAATAGAATCGTTTTGCTACATCAAAATTCACAAATAGCAACTAACAAATTAGACGAACTAACTTTGTTAAATGATGAACTGGAGCTTGATGTGCTCCTTTTAACAGAGCACGGTTTCAATGAAAACAATATTAACCATTTCAAAATTAAAAATCTTGAACAAGCCAATTCATATTGCAGAGGCATCCATCGAGGTGGAGAAGTTGCAATATTTGTTAAACGTGGCATAAACTTCACCCCAATGATGTTGAAGAATATAATAGAAAAAGATCTGGAAGCCACCGGAATTAAATTAAAAACAAAGAATTCCCAACTTACAGTCATTGGGGTTTACAGATCGCCTAGTGGAAATTTAGAAAACTTCTTTTCAAGTTTTCATACCATCCTTAAATCAATTACTAAGAAACATTCAAAATTCATAATAATGGGAGATTTTAACATTGACGTGCTTGATGTTAGTAGCCACATAGCAAAACGATTATCAGATCTATTAACGTCTTTTGGTCTAAAGTGGTCCGTTAATGAGCCCACGAGAGTCACCACCGTTTCAAAAACTGCAATAGATAACATCATTACAAACGTATCAGATATAAAAGTAAGTGTGGTCAACACAGCAATCGCAGATCACTACGGCCAACAAGCCATTATTAGTAATTGTAAACCGGTAAGGGAGAATATATCAAAAAGAACAATAAGGGACACTAGGCACGAAAATCTGTTGCACTTGTTATCTGCGTTGCAAATGGAGAGATGGAATTTTCTCAATTCAGATGATCCTGTCGAGTTACAATTTGAAAAGTTTCAAAACTGTTTAAACTATCATTTTAATGTGAACTGCCCAGCAAAGACAATAAAATTAACACAAAAAAAACAATAAATGTAAATGGATCACCAAAGGTATACTCATTTCAAGGGAAAAAATAAAATTGTATTCAAAAATATCACATGACACAACAAATTTGAATTTAAAAATCTTTTTTAATAACTATAAAAAAGAGTATAAAAAAGTAATTAGGGCGGCAAAAGCCTACGATGTCAATAAAGCCATTATATCTTCAAAAAATATTTCAAAAACCGCCTGGTCGATTATTGATAATAAAGTTTCACGAAAAGACAAACAAATCCAACTTGAAATTTGTAATGAACATATTTGTTATGGCCAAAGAATTTCGGAAGAGTTCAATTCGTTCTTTTCTTCGATAGGAATTAATCAGGGACCACACTCACAGCGAGGCCAGACTCCTGTCCCCTTAAGACGGAGTCCAGCAGCCTCTATGGTATTGGCCCCAGTTACGGAACAGGAGATTGAGAAATTAATTAGAGAACTGGCACCTAAAAAGTCAAGTGATGTGAATTTCATGTCTACATGGCTTCTAAAAAAATGCTCAACCCATATTTATAAACCTCTGGAACATCTGATAAATCTCTCTTTTTCAACAGGAAATTTTCCTTCCATATTAAAAACTGCAAAGATGACACCAATTTTCAAAAAAGGGGATCCAGCATCAATTCAAAATTACCGGCCTGTTTCAATTTTGCCAATAATAAGTAAAGTCTTTGAGAAGCTATACTTATCCCGTATGGTAAGCTTCTTAGAAAAATACAATCTCATTTCGAAGGATCAATTTGGATTCAGAAAGGGTCGATCAACAATCGATGCAGTCGTGAATTTGGTTGAGAAAATTGTAGAGAGCTTGGAGAATAGAAAGGCCACACTTAGTGTATTTCTGGACCTCTCCAAGGCCTTTGACTGTGTTGACCACACAATTCTTCTTAAGAAAATGCATAGTCACGGAATCCGCGGAATTCCACTCGAGTGGCTTGAGTCATATCTTAAAAATAGATCACAAATTGTTCAAATATATGAAGTACGGTCCGGATCTAAAAACCTAAAGTATGGAGTCCCGCAGGGATCAATTCTTAGCCCCCTCCTATTTTTGATCTATGTAAACGAAATTGGTTCATCACTGCAGCATGGGTCACTCATGCAGTACGCTGATGACACGACTGTCTCTTTCTCAGAAAATTCAAATGAGCAATTGGAAGTGCGGGCTTTTGTTGAAATAAATAATTGCATTCAGCACTTCCAACAACTCAATCTTAATATCAATCCAGAAAAATCAGCATGTATGCAGTTTTGTTTGCGGGCGTCGGACTCGGAAGGAGGTCCGACGGTCATAATAAATGAAACTGAAATTAAAGACAAAAATTCAACTAAATTCCTTGGAATGCACCTAGATCGAGGGCTGACTTGGAATGTCCACGTCGAAAATTTGTGTAAAAAGTTATCATCAGGCATTTATGCTTTGAGAAATTTAGCTAAATTCTGCCCAACTCAGTTACTGATGACGGCTTATTACGGGTTGATCTACCCTCATATTACCTATGGATTAGTGCTATGGGGAAGATGTTCCAACACTAACTTTGACAGAATATTTAGAATTCAAAAAATGGCAGTTAGAATCATCCTAAAAATGAATTTCAGAGAGTCGTGCAGGCCAAAATTCAAAGAGTTAAATATATTGACATTACCTTGCCTCTACATTCTTGAGACTGCTACATATGGTAGGTACAAGACTACTATCACAAGAGGCAGAGATATACATACATACGACACTAGAGGCAGGGACAACTACCGAACTGGTCGTCATAGAACGGTAGTCTATGAACGCCTGCCTTCACAGATGGGCGTTCGTATAGTCAACAAGTTACCAGAATTTATCAAAAGTGCTACAACGCCCAAGGCGTTCAAGAGTCGTCTCAAGAAGTTTCTTTCAAAACAAGCATTTTATAGTATAGACGAATTCTTTGCACATAACTAGGAGGGGGAAAATCAATAACACAAGTGAAGTTGAAGAGGTTCAATTGGCGATGAGTGGGAATTTGGGTGTCTGTCAATATATGTATGTTTGAAAGGGTGAATTGTTAGAATGGATGGCAAATTATTAAAAAATATGACTTTTGCAATACAATGTTTATAATTGTCCTAATGCAATAAAAGTTTTATTATTATTATTATTATCGTTTAATTTGTTGCTGTCTTTGAGATATATTTCTAATATTCTTGGTATTTCATTTGTTGGAACGTTTGTATAGAGGTTTGTGATGTCAAATGAGACCAGTTGAGTGTTCGTAGGTATTTGAATGTCTTTTATTTTTGTGACTAGATCATTGGTGTTTCTTACGTTACAGTTACCTTTAAATTCTATTGAACGTCTGATAGTTTTGTCTAGGAATTTTGCTAAGTTATATGACGGTGCATTAATAAAATTGACTAAAGGTCTTATAGGGAAAAGCTGTTTATGCAAACACCAACTGTGTGTGTTATGATTCATAACTTCATAACAACACATTTGATCCAAATAACATAAATATACACAGCACAACATTTCATTGATTTCTTCGTGTATATAATAGAATATAATGCATTATATGTGATATATTTATATAGCGAAACATTATTTTATATATGATAATATATGAGTGAAGATATTTCAAACATATTAATGAACGTGTTTTGCAATATCTTTAAATATTGTTTTATTACAGATGCACAAATATAGCACATAGTTACATGTTTTTATGAGTTTCTTCCTTATTACTCTACAATTTACAATGAATATTCATTTTATGCATATAATTTTGTTGTAAATGGTTTATTTTCCCTCTGGAATATTTACTACTATATAATTCTGTTATTACATTTGTCAATAACATTTTTAGATTGAGTATTTCAGCTGAAAACACGTTGTCTCAAAACTGTAAACAGTATTGTGTACTTTGCATAACTCGTCCTTGCAAGTAACAGATTTCCAAAGCCTTTAAGGAGGCACAATGGAGCTGAGTTTTTATCAAATTATATTGCATTTTCATCTGTCTTCACGCATGCCCGTACTTATTGTTCCGACGATTCATTAGAGTAAGTTGAGGTAGGCTGTTGTATCCATTCTGATCCAAACAATGCATTTTAATATTATTTGTTACTCTTAAAGTAATATTGATTGCTGTGAATTGTTATTAAGGGACCGAAGTTTTAATCCAGTTCTCAAATGGATACAATGGCTATGGATGAAGAAGAAATACTGCCACAATTTTAACTAATTAATTATATATTGCCAATTCTAAAGTTATTTATTACATTTTTTTCGAATATGATGTATATAGATGTATTTAATTTCAAGTTCAAGTTCTTAATCCCCCCCCTCTCCAATGAAGACAATTAAGACAAATTGTATATTCATTAGTAACAATTATTTAATAACCAAAACAGAATTTTATGATAAGAGTATTTTTATATTAAATAACACAATTTATAAATTAATAAAGGCTGTTCGTAATTAACAGTTATTAAATTACTGTTCAGTTAGTACATTTGCCAATAACATGTTTGTAGTCTAACATATTAAATTACTGTTCAGTTAGTACATTTGCCAATAACATGTTTGTAGTCTAACATATTAAATTACTGTTCAGTTAGTACATTTGCCAATAACATGTTTGTAGTCTAACCTATCAAAAACTGATAAACAATCCAATACGCTTGTCTTAAAAAGTAATAACATGAAAAAAGTAAATAAATTGCATGTTGTTGGTGATATAATAGAAGCATTATCAGACATCTTTATTTTGTAATGTAGGTAAGTTTTTATACCTCACGTCACCCATGGTCACATATTGTACACTCCAGACCATTGAAACAAACTTACACCATGGCAAAACTCATGGCACAAAACCAAGTATATAATGTAACTAAAAGGAAGAATGTTAGTATTTCTAAAAAGGCCACTTTTAACCGATTCTCCATTGTAAATAACAAATTATAGTTTCTATTTTAGTAATTGATTCGATTTTCTGCGCCAGCAGAATTCGTTTACATTTTTTTAACAAAACTAAAATATTTTAACTTTTGATTTGCATCGGTATCCTGTACTTTATAAAACGAATATATTTATTTGATGCAGAATGTTGGCAACATGTGCAACGCTGTTAAATATTTTACGATATGTCCTACTTCATATATTCCTCTGTAACAAGTATACACTCACCGTAACAGTTCATAATAATAAATGGCTTTTTATTTTATACATTATCGCTTCTTAACGTAGTCTAACCTAATACTCCAGCAAACTGTAATGGTTCAACAAGCTCTTTGAACTATTTAATATTACACAGTTACAATATTTAACGGAAACAATAATAAGTAAATAAATACGAGTATTTGTATGCAACATTAACATTTTAATTAATTGTAGTTTTTCTTGTTGTACTGTATTATATAGAGGTTCTTATAGAAGTAACTAGGCAACACATTGTAAGGTGATTAGATATTTATATAAGCGGACCATTGGTAAAAGCATATCTGTTTATTTAGAATTAAATGCATTGAGTTTAATTTATTCGTGAAATATTTTTTTAAACTTGTTTATTTGGTGATGGCTTGTATTTTAATAATTAATGGAATGGCCCATATAAATTATTAACTTGGTATATAGAGTAACATCTTACTTGGAAGATGATTTCAATATAAAACTATTATAACATGAGATGTTTAGTTTTTTTTAACTTTGATTAAGAAGAATCTTAAAAAAGTAAGTAGCCCTAAATTAAACACGTTAAGTGGTATAATAGAAGTATTTAACTAAGCATCAACTTTCTGTAATCGAGTAAGCGAACTCAACTGGTGTTTGGTGGTTCGGTTGGATGATCAATAATTGAAACTGTTGTTAGACGTGCACCCCCTCGCCCTTCCCCTCGCCCAAACATGTCATGTGCACCTGTGGATTAAGGATTCTTAGATCTTGTTTCTTGCCACTAACGATTAAAAAAAAACAACATTTGTGTAATAAATATCACAAAGTTAGTTGAGTTAGTTAGGTTGAGTGGAAGAGGTGACTAGATATTCCTCACTCCGCCAAATAAAGACAATTTTCATTTTAATTTCATTTCAAAAAGTTAAATTGGACGAATTGTTGGTTTTATCTTTGTATTGATGATATTTTTGTATAGCTAGGATGTCATGTTACTTTCTATTATTTTGTAAAGATAAATCTTTATATTTCTGTATATAATAATGGAATAAAGGAAAATAGAACAATGGATATGCGGAAAATCTGTTAGTTTCAACGGTTTCAGCTATCAACTTACTCCTTTAACAAATTGTTGGCACAGTTGTTATTAAAGAAACAAAGTGTTTATTTAAATCATAAGTAAATAATTAACTTTGTAACTATGAAAAAAGGTTTAATTTGTCAATACCAGTTTGTTATGTTCATTCAACCCCCTCCCCTTCTAGGCCAGCTTAGTCAACAGTCAACAGCTCATAAAAGTCTGAGAGCCCAAATTAGATAATTTTGTCTCTTATAATGTAATGTTTGCAATTTTGTAGTCGACTCTTTATTTTAGATTAAGAAATTCAAACGTGTGTGCCTCTTTTAACGTAGCAAATTAATAAGAAAAGGATCGAACCCACTTAAAATGTTATTTTTGGGGGTGAATCACATTTAAAATAAATTTTTACTTCTTTGTGTAGCCAATACAAAGTAACCACGACTTAGGAATGCAAACTGAGAGTGTTAATAATAAACTAGTTCTTACAAATCTTAGAACTTAGGCTTAAGCGGCCGGTGTCATAACTAGAATCTACATTTTCCGGTGACAACCACGTCAAGGTACTATCTACAATATTTACAAGATAACCAGACGTTTCGCTCTTACTGTGATGTAGCATCGTCAGTGGAGTCTCAGAGAAATCACTGAGAATGCCACGTCACAGTATGTGCGAAATGTCTGTTTACCTTATAAATATTGTAGATAGTACCTTGACGCGGTTATCACCGGAAAATGTAGATTCTAGTTCTTACAAAATTAGTTTTACATGAAATAAAAACACAATGTCCTACTCAGTATTAACCATGGATTACATCTTAGAACATAAACGTAACCAACAATGTATTGCAATAATTAAACACTATGCAATAATACTAAGAACTTGATACACATGGGAACTCTTCATTGTGTGAGGAGTATTACCATACTTGGATTTGGATAGGAGTTCCCGTAAAATTGATTAGTTGTATTGTTCAAATAAACTTTAATATTATATATTATATTGAAGACTGTTCCTCTCAACCCAAATACTTGTAAATGTTAATCTATTTGTTTACGAACTTATGCATAAGTAACAAGAAATTAGATGGATCAGTATAGACTTTAAAAGACTCCAAAAGTACACCACATCTTTCTTTTGTTACACAGGAGAATGACAATTTCAAACAATTTAATACATAATGAATTGTTTATAGTTACACTATAAATATTTTACTATAAATAGTGTTTCAAAAAAGTATTTTAATTACTAAACATATATTATCGAAAAGTTTCTGTTCTGATTACAATAACTGACATTAAACCTTTTTTTTATATTGAAAATTGCAAATAGTCATGAAAAACGCAAATGTGTAACAGAATGACACAATGATTGCATTGCAATGTTGTTAAAGAAAATCAACCTATGTTAATTATGAAAATATCATTATAATGAAACAAAACCTTTTGAAATAATATTGATTTAAAATAACTCATTTAGTTTGTTATTTGCTAATTTATAACGAAATAAGTGAACATAGCATTTTGATATTGCTTTTAGAAAATGCCCTGACCTTGGTCTATAAGGCATGAGTTATTACAGTATACGATCCACTCCAATACATATAACTGAGCTGTCCACTCATTATTGTGCTCATTGATTTGAAGACTACTAAGAGTGGAATGTGGCTACTTACTGACATTATCTACTGTATGTTTTCTGACCAGTTCATGTGTATATGTATGGTATTAAATTATAATTGAAATATTTTATATCTGTCGTAATTGTTGTTATTGTGATAAAAATTAAAATTAAAATGGGTATTAATACTATTTAAACATAAAACTGTAACATATGTTAACAAAACATTATATTAAATACACAACAACAATCATGGAACTTTTTTGTTCAGATTAAAATAACAGAGAATTTTAATTGAAATATTGAATTAGTTATGAGTTACTCACCTAAAACTGAAATTCCGTAGGTGAGTATGACAAAAACTGTTTCAATTAAAACAACTAATTCACTCGTGGCTTCCAATTTAGCTGGTATTTATGGTATTATATCCATTTTTAACTCCGTATTCGAACAATTATAGCTGCAATTACACTCAAATGTTCAATATATGTATTAGTTTAAGATAATATTTTGAAAAGTAAATTATATTATTATATCAAGTTATTAAAATAAGGTAATGCCATTAATAAATGGAACTTGTTTCAAGATAAACAGATTCCAAGACAAAAACTAATGTAAGATCTATTAGATAAATTTAAGAATTCCCGAGACTGAACATATTCCCATAGTTAACATCATATATATAATTAACAACAACACATATTTCATAATTTCAGTTGAAAAAAGATGAAACAGACAAATTACATTTTGTAAAGCTGAGTATTTTGCAAGAGTGTAAAAACTTACCAAAACATTTGATAGGATGTACTGTAATCTAGAATCATAAAAATTTCATATTTCTTAGTAATTTATTTATATTATTTTTTCGAAAATAACGCAAAATAACTTTTTTCTTTTACAAGAATTTAAATTATTCTACAACTAATTTCTACTATTCTTCCAATATTACTGACCAAAAGCAAATATATGTAGATGTAAAAATAGTTTCATTACTTGCTAAAGCAATGGAAACTGTTCTATTAGTTGATAATAATTATCACTGTGTAACATACAACATTAATCATGTGGACCAGTGATCGTCTTTTCTGCCAGCCTTCCGGTTATTATTATTATTTTACTTCTAGAATAGTGTTTAATTTCGTCTGAATGCTTTGCTTGTTGTACATCCAAATTATATTGATTCTCCATTTTATTGACATGGAATTTCATCCTGCCTTTAATATTTGCTCAAGTTATTATATTTCAAAGTAAAACAGTTGTTTTGAATTATAAATAAATTGTACTATTGATTTAACTAATGTTTACCACTATAAATTGTATTTAAATAAATATTTTTTCCCGTAAAATATATGATTTAAATATTTTTAATATGCTCGTTTAGTATAGTAAAAATCACCTAATAAAAGCATTTTAAGATTTACCATCTTTGAATCAAACAATAATGACACTTAGGTTCATTTTTCCCTAGACATTTTATTTAACCCTAGTAAGTTCTATTTCATATTTTGTAAATTGATACAGTTATATTAATCTGTTATTTTTTAAATTTATTTAGACAACCAATTGAATAATCTGTAAGATATTTAATAAGCTTAATCGACAAAAAGAATATAACGGCTCTAGTCAAACTTTGCACTCGATTCACAGCCTCTTCGGATAATAACTGTACATAGGACCTGCCTGCATTGTAGATAACTGATAAGACTAGGGATGTACAACATCTAGAATACAATGAGAGTTTGTAATCATATAAATTTATCTAATTAAATTATATACTATATTATATTCACTTGATTGAAAATTGTAAATACCTAAGCTAATATTAATATGTAATGATAACGTTTTTAGTAGTATCCTCAGATCAATGATTTTTTTGAGACCAAATACTTCGGAAACTGTAAGGGATGATTCGGACATTTTAAAACGAGGCTGATCACTGCCACTTGTTAAGGAATACGGGTATTAATTATTGATTTCAAACTAGTTTAAACACATTTAATGTATTATTTTTCTGAATAAAGTAACAAATTCTTTAAAGAAATATTTACAGATTGTTTAAATACTTTTAGTTTTAAAAATCTATCAATTTTAAACATTAAACACATCTTTATTGTACTTTAATGATTGAAAACGAGTATTTAATTATTTTTTTGATATATTAGTGCTTAATAACCTACCCAATTTAATAGTTTACAGTTTTCTATTGTTTTAAAAGTATAGCAAAAAAGCAACTCTATTCTTGTTAATAATTTGTAAATAACTTGTTTTATTTCTTCAATCGTCGATGAATACATGTAATTAAATAAATCTAGTTAACAACCACTTATCCTCCAATCGGTTGGCCTTTCTTTAGATTTATAGTCTCTCACGTCTCATATTTTAATTGCTTGGCATTCAAGCAAATTTAATTGCATTGGCTCTAAATATTATATTGGCACAGTCTATTAGGAATCCTTACAACTGTCAGGCCTTACACAATTGTTAAATATATAAAATTAAACGAATATATAAAATTAGTTGGAATATAACTAGTCTTTTATCAGATTTGAAATGTAAGGCTTAATTGTAAAACACAAAATGACTAGTTAAAAATTACACATAATTGACTAGTTAAAAATTACCTTTGTTGAAAAAAGGTACTATATCATTTTTGTGGTACCTTGAGAATCACCCTTTCGACGAACAATGTGTTGGTGATACGTCTGTGACGTCACGGCGACTCATGCTTTATTCAACAGTGAACAGTAAATTGCATTGGATCTGTATCTTATATTGGCACAGTCGATTAGGATTCCTTACAACTGTCGGGCTTCACACAATGTCGTCAGGGCTGTTATAGTCTGCCAATTCTGTTTACAGCAGGTATTATTGTAGTCTGTTTATGGTTTCACCCTCTCAAACTGATTTAAAAGCAAGTTGTTTCAATGAATATTAATAATATATAGCTAGAGCTTTATGATTTATTAAACATGGAATTTTATATGTAGGATTTTAAGTAGTATAATTTAGGATACATAATGTAAAAAACTATTTGAAATTGGCCGAGAAGGTGACTCTTCTATTTTGTCTTTTTATCAATTTAATAAATATTCTTAGCAGCCGTTTAAAGTTAAACACTGTACAGCCAGTATCAGTATTAATAGAATTTTATCATTTACATGCCGAAGTTTGATAACTGTTGCACACAGTGGGTAAAAACCTATTTAAATATCGAAGTACATATATAATTAACTTAAAACACTATATAAAAGTGAAATTAAACATAAGTACTTGGTAATAAATATAAATGAGAGAAAACCATTATTATAGTTACTACAGTTAACTTCCCTCTCTCTCTACAGTTTGTCCTCGATCTTAATTCACTGACAAACATATCATTTACTGCTATATTCTTTTCTCAACTATTATTTAACCCATAGATTATATTATTCAAATTAAAAAAAAAATACATTAGCCTAAAAAATTAAATCACCTTCTTGATACTCACGGACTCGTAATTTACCATTTTCCACATTTATTTTCTTAAATAACTCTGAATATAATACAACTAAACAACCAATGCAACAAATATTATGTACATAAAAAACATATTAAATTAATCAGAAGTAAGTTTAACATAAAATTATAGATATTCAACTAAATACTAATGTTCTGTTCGTTCAAAAGTAATATAAGTATTTTTTTACTGTCAACAATAACATTTTAATAAGTGGTTAGATTGGGAGCGTTCTACGAGATTGTTCTGAGGACTAAGCGAGTGTTCTGAGGACTATGAGATTGTTCAGAGAACTACAAGACTGTTCTGAGGAATATGCTATTGTTCAGAGATCTACGAGTGTTCTGAAGACTACTAGATCATTCAGAGGACTACGAGAGTTTTCTTAAGACTATGAGATTGTTCAGATAACTACAAGCCTGTTCTGAGGACTATGATATTGTTCAGAGGACTAGGAGTTTTCTGAAGTCTAGTATATCTACGAGAGTTTAATAGTAGAGGACTACGAGAGTTTTCTTAGGACTACGAGAGTGTTCTGAGGACTATGATATTGTTCAGAGAACTACGAGAGTGTTCTGAAGATTAAGAGAGTGTTCTGAAGACTACTAAATCGTTCTGAGGACTACGGGATTTTTCTGAGCACTACACGAGCGTTCTGGAGACTACTAGGTAGCTCTGAGGACTACGAGATTGTTCTGAGGACTACGGGAGTGTTTCGAGGACTACCGGATAACGCAATAAGCATTTTAATTGTTGAAAATAAAAAATAAGTCTATTATATTTGAATGAATGGATTGGTTTTTAGTCGAATATGTACAGTTTTATGTTGAATTTACCTCTGTTTCATTTAATTAGTTTTTACTGCACATAATACTCGTTGAATATTAAAGCGAAATTGGAAAAACCAACATATAGTATAAAAATGCAATTAACAAAAAAAATTAAAATTAAAAAAGTAACATACTTTTAATTCAACTAATATAAATGTTATTTAATGTATCGCGAAGTAAACACTCGCAATAAATAATAAGGCTACAATATGCATATTTAAATCGGATAAATAAATCTAGACAGTTGTACAGTACAAAGCTTACAGTCATTTATGATCATCATTATATTAAGATACCTTTTTCTTAATAATATTTTCTGCCCACCTACCCCACGACTGAAATTGACGAATAATCTCATCCTCGCACTCTTAATAATCCCCCTGCCAGCCTCACACCGTTGATTTTGATGCCACAAAGCGTATGCCTATGAAACATAACGAAGATACACTGTTTCTTGCAGTAACAACATCCACTGTGTTTGAAGCATCAAACCTTAATACTGGATTTAGGTGTAGGATTTCCACCATACAACACCCCCTTTTATTACCCCCCTACAGGTGGTTCATAAAATTTATTAATTAGGGTGATTTATAAATGGCTTGAAGACAACTCATAACAACGCCAGGGCAATTAGATGTGAAGTATCTGTGACTGCAGCATTGATTGCAGTCCAAAATACTAATTGAGTACTTTTCACTCATGCAACATAGCAATTATACCTGTCATTGTGTTAGCGGGATCCAATAACACTCTTGTGAGAATGCACTAACAAAATATTGGATTGAAAAATATATTCAAGGAATACTTATTAAGCCACATTGTTACTCATTACTTATTAAAATTAACTAGGTTCTTCAAGTTTTTTTCAATCGAAGTTATCTAATATAACCACCGTTCTATTTTGTATTACAATTTTAATTATTTGATTTTATATTACCTGATATTATAAATCATCAATTATAGATGTTCTCAAAGTAGAGTGGACTTGAAATTAAATAACACAATTTAGACGGTATAATTTCCCTCTACAAACTAAACTGGTTTGAAAATGTTCAGGTGACTTATAATTTACTGTAACAGCAGTATTACATTCCGAAAACACATAAAACGACTTTTAAATTGAAATTTTAAAATCATATGAAAGAAAATTAACACAGAGACAAATTGTATATTGCAGATGCCATCAAAATATGTAGGCTTAAAAATATTTTAGGTGGGAAACTATTTTAACTTAGTATCAGTATAAAATCAGATACATTAGATAATGCCTATAATTTAAAAAACGTGCTGAAAACAATGTTAAATAATAAATGGGAACTTAATAATCTTAGAGTACTTAACAAAATATTATCCTTTGTAGAATAGCCTATACAACCTTAAAATATTGCAGATAGTTGCTGTTTTGTTGCCAAATCTTTATTAATCGTTTGTTAAAATATAAAGATTCAAGGAAGCTTTGTCTGAAAAGGGTCGAAAGTCATCAGCCAATAGCCCTGTTGGGTGTTTTATGAACTTTTTAAAGAATTATCTTTAACAGAAATATACGTTCCAATTGTCATCATCGCTGTTGGCCAAACTATCTTTGTCATAGGATTTATGACTAGATTCTTTCTATGCTGACATTCATTGAGTACGGGTTTGAACAGAAAATACAGTAGAATTTATTGATAAACTTGCCCTCAGATATAATCTGGATATAAAACATGTTATGGAAGATCTACAATCTACTTCCTTGCCATTTCCTCCAGTGACTCTTGAATTATATGAAAAATAATATACGATATTGGGATTTCTGGGTTCCGGGAAAGTCTTTCCGAGTTATTAAATAACATCCTCTTCAGGACCTGAGTATCCCTTACAGTTCAGAGAGTACATTGCCGATATCCCACGCTTTACTGGTGATATTGCATTAGCTTAAAAATAATAAAATTAAAATTAACGAGTTTCCACCAACAGGCTCGATGGTAGTTATTAAAATTCACTTAAGCTCTCATCTTTAAAAATGCCTGAAGAAGTCAGTTACTGAAAGCAAGCCAACATTTTAAGCATGTTACTTACTAGATATCCTGAGGAGACCAACAAGTTCTTCGTAGCATGGTGATGTTCCTCGCTTACTCCACTGTTTGGCTCCCAACTTTCAATCAATGAATTTCAAGATAGTTTTTTTTTTTTTTTTTTTTATTGATATTTATAATTTAAATATATCTAATTTAAATATTTTATTGTAGCTTAAATGCATCCTACCATTTGTATTTTAAGAGAAATAACAACACGAAGTGTCTTACTTTATCACAATCATAACTTTTCATTCACTTAAGAAATTATAAAAAAATAATGTATTGGGATGAAAACAAACAATTGCTCACGGCTGTTTCCAAATAACACCAGGTAATGTAAAAGTGTGGGAGGGGCGGGTGTGTGTAACAAGGTGTGCATTATTGAAAGGGTGTGGAAGGAAGAGATATCCTAAGAAAATATTCAAAATGTTAGTTCAGTCTGAAATGAAAAATAGGGAGATTCTGAATATCCTGGAAACATACGTCACAGTGTGTTTTTTAATTGGATAAAGAAATTATTGTGACAACTGTAACGCTTAAAGACATATAACATCTAATAATATTCAATCAGTCAATGAATTTAAGATAGTATATACCTATTTTTACCTGATAAAATGTATTTAAAATTTAACAATTTATTTTCGTAGATGGTGTACTTCTCAAGATTTGACTTTTCCAATAATGAGTTGTAAATAATTCCATATATTTGTTTTACTAATTAGTGCCAGGGTGAATATTAAAAGTAATGAATAAGAAGAGAATAATAAAGTTTCAGTTGAGGCAAAGAAAACAAAGGAGGAGATTGGTTTGCCAACTCCATTTGGAGGAAGAAAGAGACAAAGAATGGTAAATGTGTCAGAGAGAGCACCAAGAAGCTTGAACCACAGTGTGGTTTTTCCAACTTGCCACGGAAATTTTCCTTGACCAGTCTTTCTGACAAACCTTTTATATATTGTAAAATAAGGGAGGGAAAAACTCTTCTGAGGGCAATAAAGTCAACTATACGTCTTGGTATAATTATTTATCTTTATTAATTCAAGATAACTAATTATCTTTATCTTCGCTAATGCCAAAGACGCAGGATATTGGATCATGTATGTTCATTTATGTAAAGTAAGGAATAAAAACATAAAAGCCATGCTTAAGAATGTTTGAAAATGAAAAAAAGAGTTCGTCGCAATATGTACGGTTATGTGATGAAACCAAACGTTTTTCATCACCAAACAGGAAAATCGGGCTAACACCTAAGGCATCACTGCACTGGAGACCTGGAAATCAAAGAGAGTTCAAATAATTAATGAAGCTCACGATGATATACTTGCCCTTGGATTTCCAGTCAGTGTCTCTAATAGCGTTCTCTCCCTAACTAACAGCCCAGCTCGGTCTAACGCGGTCCTCTGGTGAGGGAGACTACCCACCATCAACCATGATCCCCGCAGCGGTCACTTTTCCAAGTCCCCCACTTTTCCAAATCCCCACCTTAACCTAACAACAACTATATCTAAAACCTGGAAGTTGGAATAATACCTTACCTATCGCTTGTTTGGTATTCTTAAAGGTATCTAACTAACTCTATAACCCAAGCAATTAGTTTACCATGCAGTTTCTTGTCACTAACAAAACTTGAAAACTTTGCCTGAAATGGGTCAAGAATTGACCATATTTTGACAATATATGCTTTTTATTCTGCGGAAATCACGGATGTTACAGAAAAATTATCAAATAAATAAAGAACTAATCTAAAATGAACTATTTTAGATATATTTTTCTTGTAATTATACAATTATATTTTGTTCTTTTTTTAAATTTCATATTCTTAAAAAAAAAAAATATACGAATTAAAAAATTATTTATTTTATTACAATTTTTTTTCTTGACACATAACGCAAAAACTACTTTCGTGGTGATTAGTGGCCAATATACGATCATTATATACACCAACTATTAACCACATATATTCCCGCCGGAAGAACGGCCGGCACGCCGTTCTTAGAGGCCATACATCCGAATTTAACGCAAAGTGCGAATTTTTGTTGAGTAAATAGACAAGTAGGATAAGTTAGGTTATGTTTGGTTATATTAGTAAAAAGTATGTTTGTGGCGGAAAATAATTTGATTGAAAAACCTATCATATATTTTTGTTCAACATAAAAAAATACATGTAAAATGAAAAAAAGAAAAAATTTTAACATAACGATTTTTAAAAGTTGTTTTTTTTTACCATAAGATAAAAACCATAATTTTGATTATTTGGTAAAACACGAGTTTTCCGCGGTTGGAATCAACGTTTGAAAAAGTCGTGTTTTCAGATGTGGCAAGAAAGTGCATAATTACAAACAATTTGAAGTATGACAAAAGCAGTTGCTATTACCAATACATGCATACTTTTTTTGTTAAAATCAAGCTATCGCCTTTATTTCATGAATGTTTCTTAGCAAGTCTTGAAGAAGAGACCAAAGAGATAGATGATGTTATCCCAAACATTTTAAAAGTTCTGGTAAGACATTATTGTGGGAGCCTGTTAGAGACGTCAGAGTAGCCACAACAGTTTCTAACTTAAATCTCTTTCTATGAAATTAAGAAAACATTTAATTCTTGTAAAAGAAGAACTACTCAATTAACTAACTACACAATCATAAAATGTTAGTTTCCAATAACAAATTCACTTATCATTCAGGTGAAATTGTCTGGTAATTCGAAGTGGAAATGTTGTGAGAGTTTCAAGCCATATACATAATTATAAATATTACAAGAAACTAATCCTATATACATTACATTTGTAACAGAAATCGCGAGTTAATAATTTCAAACTTTATTATCTGCTATAATGAATTCCTAAGCGGGTAAGAGTATTTTTGGAATTTCCAAAAAAGTACTTAAAATCAACTTTAAACTTTTACGGAGAGACGTAAAATTGTTGTTTAATTGCTTTACGGACGAATAAACACTTTAATTTGCCCATTATTAAATTCAATTGAATGTATTATTATATAAATGTTGACCTTAGTAGGTAGTAATATTTGAGAAGGTATGAATAAGTAACAAATATAACTAACTGTAAACAAAAATTAAACAGTCATTTAAACTAAAGTTATTTATTATATTCAAGTAATATAGAATAAACTTTTACTTCCTAAAAGTAAGAATTTTCTAAAATTGTATATTTTATTGGGGTTATTATGTAACTAATTAAAATGCAATGTAAAATGTAACTAATTAAAAAAACTAACTAAAAAAACAATATTAATTAACGTCCTGAAAAAACATACACCGGCCATTGTTCTTACTGCACACGTAAAACAAGATCACTGATAGGTTAGTTGGTGGAGTGACGGTAATATTGTTTTCCCTTTCTACAAATGGTATTGGCAGAAACCCTCGTGCTGTAAGGCCAATAATGGACTATACACTGACTGTAAACACGAGCCACTGACAAGCTTTTAGGTCATGTCTTCAGGTTGGGTGAAAGGCTGTCAAGAGGTTTGAGTAGAGGGAAGTGAGACAACTTCCACAGTTTTATCTTCAAATTGTTATAACTAAGCCAATAAACATTCATATAACATTCCATAAGATACTTTTACTAACCTATTGATCAGAAATAACAGTAAATAAACTAATTAATTAATTCACAAACATATAAATTGCTAACAAAGTTATCGATGATATCTTGGCGGTTCTTAATATTACTACAAGATATTTTCGTTTGGTGAGTTGACTAATTCAATAAAAATTGTAATTTTATTGAAATTTGTATACCTAGATGCAACGTGTAACCACAGATAAATAACTCTACCCAGATGGCTCACAGTATACGGGAGAAGCGTGCGCGCTGTTTAAGGAGTATGTAGGCAACACGCACTACACGACCGTGAATTTAGGATGAGACGTTACCGCATTTATAAAGTTATAAACCTCAATTATTATTATCAGCTGATATTTACTATTGTGGTTAGTTGATTGAGTTCAGTCTGACAACGCCGCCCAGTTGACAGCCGCTCGACGCGCTTTAAAGCGGACAGTTGACACACTACGAAAACATTGTTAACACTCTTTAGCACGGAAATGAGCTATCTGGGTACAGTTAGTTATCTGTGGTGAAACTCAAGGATGAGAAGAACATTTCCGAGTTGAAAATCTTAGGTTTAAAAATTCTTCCTATCTGAGTCAATATATAGTATATTACTGTAGTAAAGCAAAACAGAAAATGTTACGTGAATATGCTGAAAGTAAGTATATATTTTCGATGTTTTAAACAATGGTTATAGGATTAAGTATACGCTGATATGCACTAAATAGTTATAACACATACTAGATTAGCAATGTTATTGATCTAATCTTTGTGTTTATATATGAGAGTTGATATTAAATGGAAAGTGAAATACAGTTTTAGCACAGATAAATAATTCGACCCAGATAGCTCATACCCATGCTTAAGAGTGTTAGCAATGTTTTCGTAGTGTGTCAACTGTCCGCTTTAAAGCGCGTCGAGCGGCTGTCAACTGGGCGGCGTTGCCAGATTGAATTTAGGAAAGACAACGTCGCATCCTAAATTCACGGTCGTGTAGTGTGTGTTGTATATATACTCCTTAAACAGCGTGTACACATTTCCACTATGAACCATATGGGTAGAGTTAGTTAGATGTGGTTTAAGCATATAAGGTGTCTATTACTATTATACATAAATAAATAATAATGTGTATGGCCAATATACCAGGGGCATTCATTTCATACAAAACAAAACAATTAAGCACAAAAAAGGGAGGGTTCACTTATACTTAAAATATGTTAATTGTTAATAATTATTTAAACGTAAATGATGCATGGTAATTTAAGAGAGTTGATGAACGTACTCATGCACTCATTAATTTGAGGTTGTTACATGAAATTATAATTTTGTTACTACTATAGTTCCCAACAGGAAGAAGCAGCTATAAATAATTTTATAATATTATCAAACATTCAAAAATACATTTTATTTGATCTAATAGCCTTATTTCAACATTAGCTGATTTTGACTTGCTACGTAGTAAGTTATTATGTATTTTTTTATTAGTGTCTTCCTAATACTAATATGACCTTAAATATCCCTAACTCAAGCATGATCAAATATCGTCATATCACTATTAAACTATAGTAACGAATATATACTAAGATAGATAATCGGCCAATATAGTACAGTTGTAAAATACTAAATAACCTCTAATTGAACAAATCAAGCTGCTAATTGACCAATAAAAAGTAACTGCACAGTTAGGTAACTGACCCATATAAACGATGTATAATAGACCAAAATTGCATCTAAGTGAGCTAACACGACAGTTATTGCAGTTGAATGTCTCTGAATCTCAAACACTGACTATAAAATCCACTACAATCCTAGCGCCAGACTACCGCTTGGTAATAATAAAACTGAGAATTCTAACAAGTAACTCTGGCTGTTAGCATTATTTAAAATTAATTTATATATTGTTTACTAAACTTAACATTTTAAGAACAGTGCCCCACTTAATCCAATGATTGGAAAAGTGTACAACCTTTTCCAGGAGTGAATAGTTTTGATGGTTGTTTCTGAATTGCAGTATTCCTGAATGTGACATTTGTTTTACATCACGAGTCTTGTAACTATTTTGGAATCAGTAATCATTAATAACATCACTAAAATGTATTACTGCATATTTATTTATGATTCAATTACATAACAACTATAGTACTTGTGTAGAAACGTTACTGTAGAGAAACGTTTGGTAATTACATTTTATGTTTCATAGGAGTATACTGTCTATGCATTATATTCCCCAGTTGTACTTTGTACAATTGCTTACATACGTGTTTGGCCAATTAGCACTGGTTAGTTACGTTATTAATCTATCATTAGTTAATAGGTGTTTTGGCGAACAGTTTACTAAGAGTAGTAATGGGCAACTATCCTCAATCACACCTATTCCCTTCAACCTAGAACACCACAGCGTATTTAACGGACACATTAATAAATACATATATAATAAATATTAAGCACCAGAAGTTAGAACAAAATTATAATAGTTTATTAGCTGTTAATAAGTCTTAAAACTACTTCAAAAGTATTATAATGTAGCTATATTTCTTTAGACTAATCATAAAAAGGCTAATGAAACCCCCAGAAACGATGTTTCCTTTCTAATACGCACTTGCATACTAAATAGAAATGTTGAATTTAGTTAACTTAATAAAGGACACCAATTTTCATATACGTATGTACCAATATTATTATAAAGTATACAAATGGGTAAATATACGAGTATTTCTCGTATTTCTAATAGTTAATAACACTAGACCTTACGTTGATATATAGAATGCTTAGTAAGACATATACATATATTACACTATAGATCAAACCATAGCTACAACACTAGAAATTTATACAATTCTAGTATAAACTACCTAAGCATAAAACTGTGTTCTTCGAATATTAATTAAAATGCAATTCTTTTCAGTTTTACTGCTCTTCCTGACTATAATATAAAAATAAACTCCTCATTTCTCTAAAGATTAAATTCGTATCTTTTGGAAAAATTTTTATATCATTGGGACTTCTTCTGCATTAATTATTTATACAGTTTATTAGATAATTGTATGCTAATTTTACTAATGTATGGGACTAATTTATGCAGTGCATTCTGTCAAAAGAAGTAAAGTTTGATTAGTTAAAAACTCCCACTTAATACATGAAAGAAAAATGTATATTGTAATTGTTATGATTAGTTATGTGGCATTATCGTGTGTGGCACTCTTAATGGCAACTTGTGGAAACTAAACAGGCAAAATGTTTTGCTAATAACTTTTTATGTAAACGAATATATATACATATTATATATATATATATATATATATATATATATATATATATATATATAAGTGAAAAATAAACTCAGCATAAACGTTTTGTTTGTAATAAATTGAAATCAGTAGTCCGTACTTTCATATCTTACTTTTTGAATCATTTCGTTTACAATGTTTGCAGGTGAACATTTAAAACTGGACTGTCCATAAATTTATTGAAACCTTTTTCAAATATTGTTACTAAATCAACTACACTCTGGGTCTTTTGCAAATAGGTATACCATCGACCTCTGTTTAAAGAATTTTAGTAAACCTAATGTTAAAGAAAATATAATTATGATTTGTTATTTCAGAAGGGGAAAGTCATCACTTTAGTTGGTCCAGTTATTATCATGTTATGTTTAGTAAAACACACTATTGAAATGTCGACATAAAATAGTCCATACAGTTATATTTAAAATGATTTGATTAACTATGGTAGCTAATTAGTCAGTAAATTTGTTGATGGCTCTATAAAACAAATGATTTGCGACAACAATGTTGATGTAGCTGTCCAAGAAATGTAATTAGAAGGTTGTAATTTGCACATAGAATGCTTCCAAATCAAAGATTTTTCAGAGCTTTTCAAACGATTGGAAACAGAATGGGTCTGATTTTTTATTTAATTAAACTGCGTTTTAGAGGCTGCCAGCGATATTGGTTGCTACAGAGGGGGGGGGGGGTGGCAGAATTACCCTTGTTGTAGCTTAACGGTTCTTTATGTAATTTATTTTTCACTAACCGTTTCGTGCTAAGCGTTCCTAATTTTTCAAATCACATCAGTTTTGAGTTTGTACTTATTCAATTGCTGATTCAAAAACTAAATGTTAAAAATCTTTATAAGTAAATTATACTAAAAATATAACTTTTTATTATAATGTCCTCGATGTAACAATACACTGTCATACGGGTATGTTTGGAATGAAGAAATAAAGTCTGGAAATGTACACTATTTCATAAAACACAAAAGCTCGATTTGTTCCTTCAGTTAAAAAGTCCATATTCTTTAAATAGTTCATATATAATAAACGGATATCATTTAAGAGACTTGTATACTCTCTTAGGTAAATTTTCTGTGTCCCGTGTTGCTGATGAACTCTCAGTTCTTTGCTGAGGCTGAGGCATGATTAGGCATCAGGGTAGGTTAGGTTAGGTTAGGTTAGTTTAGGTTAGGTTAGGTTAGGCTAGGTTAGGTTAGGTTAGATGATATATCACTATTATCACTGCTAGTACGATGCTTTACGTACACACTGGCAAATATAGTAAGAAAATTGTCCGAAATAAAACTAAATTCTTTAAAAGTTTAAAAAAAACTCCGTTGACGTTTGTTATGTTTTAAATTATTGCATATGCAATATTTAATTGACAACCATCATTATATCTGAAATTATATTTCCTTGCTTAGACTGCTATGGACTTTTTATAAATTAGTTTTTGATCGCTCTCGTCTCATATATATATATATATATATATATATATATATATATATATATATATATCTTGAATATATAATATATATTCCTATGTGCTATGATCTGAGCAAAGCCTTTGCATGTATAGATTTAAATATTCGTATAAATAAATTAAACAACTGTGGTATCCACGGCTGTTTAATTTAACTAGAAAAACTAGTCAATCAGGCGATGCTTGAAACATCAGAATAGTTTCAATCCTGGGTGCCTAATAAATGGGGTAAAACTCAACCCATAGGCTACTGTTTATATTGAATCACAATATTAGACAGTTAAATAATGTTTCTGTGGGTGAAGTAAAGTTCTTGGGTCAACAAATTGACAGTCAACTTTATTGGAAATAGACAATAACTTATGTTGCAGGTTATTTCGTGTAATTTATCTTTTAAGACGACCAACTTATCAAATTCCGAAACTTTATTTAAGGACCGCTCATTTTGGTTATTTTCGTCAGTGATGAGATGTGGTTTGATATTTTGTGGCGAGTCTGGGAGAATCAAAGAAATTCTAACCACCCAGACAAATCTGCTAGAGAAATGAACCAGTACACCTGGGGAATATTAACATTGCAAGCCGCTCTTCATACAATGGTATATTTTAACTGTGGTAAATTTGTTTATATGATCTCAATTTTTATATTTTTAAAACCTCGAACGCTTGATGTATAGAAATCACAATACCCAAAATAAAAATATTGCTTCACTCAGAAAAACTGACTATTATTTTAACAGTTAAAGTTTATAATACTTAAAAACATTTTATTAATGCTCACCCTCTAAAATAATTAAAATATTTATTCTAAAAGTGGCTTTAAATTAACCCCGTTTGGATGATTTCTTTAATTCTGGAAATAGTTGAGGTAATCAAAAAGCATTGCTTGTAATGTAAAATTGTATATTTTCTTTTGACTTATTTTATACTGTTATTCAGATTTGTCAATATGTTTTTTAATCAAATGAAAAATAAAAAATCTATTATTGATGTTATTTTCGAATGTTCCAAAACTAAAGAAATAATTAAAGTAAATAGAACAGTTATGGAACATTATTTAAGCTTTTAAATTGTTTATACTAGTAATATAAATCATAGAATTTTCCATGTACCTAATCATTAAAATAAATCAACTGACTGTTTTAAAGTCATAATTTATTTTCAAAGTTTTAAAAATTATTTATCTGACATAAACTCATTTTATAATTTGAAACTCAAACAATTTATACTATTTCCAAACTTTCTTCACAGGGTTGCGATGTACACACTTACTTATCTAAATGTACATTAATTTAGGAACTGTAACGATGAGCAATGCCTAACATTCTAATGCTTGAAATTTTACTCTGAATACAACAAATTTGTTGCTCATAAATGATTATTTTTTAAGAAATATTTTTTTAATTACTTTATCGAATTACAAAATTGGAATAAATGTAAGTAAACAATTATATTTCATTATTGTGATAATTTTTATTTTTTCCTAGATAGCTAGAAATGATCAATTACTATTAGAACACTAAGGCAGTAATTAAAAACACCACCTAGCTGAGACATGCTACTGACAAGCAATTTGTCTTGTCTGTAGCCATCACTCGCAGACTTTGGCACAGCCCACAAACTTGTGTTTCGTACAAGCTAATATGTTTTGGACTACCTTATACTGAAATGCTTTATATTGTAGTCGAGGTAAAAACATTTTAGCTCAACCATTTATACATTTATTTAAGCAATTCTAACTTTAAATATTGAAACTTGAAGAAATAACAGTTTAACACTAATATTTTACCGAATAACCTGAGTCTGTAATATTTGGTAAAAATTATTTTTTTTATGTTATAATACAATATACCATTTACCATCTACCATCGATGTCTTCTCTGTAGTCGTCAAGACCAGGGAATCGTCAGAGGTGTAGTGTTGAGTGTTGAGTGAGCTTTGGCCCTATTTATGCTCATCAAAGAATTCTGTTAATTTGTAATATGGCCTATCAATTAGATAATTTTTTAATGTTGTAAGAAAGTTTTTATTATGGAGTTGTAGTTTTAAATTTTGTGGTAGTAGATTGATGATTTGTAGAGCCATAGCTTTAGGGTTTTAACTTGATGATTTTGTTAGTCTGTGATGCTCTGAGTTAAAATTGGTCTTTACTCTAATATTGTATTTGTGGCATTCTGATCTAAGTGTTGGGGGATTGTTTTTTATGAGTTTGATTAGTTCGAGGATGTATAAGGATATTACGGTTAGGATTTTATTTTGGATGAAAAGGTTTTTGCAGTGTTCAAGGTATTGGGTTTGTTCTATGGCCCTGATTGCGTTCTTCTGTTGTTTCATTATTCATGTTATTAGGTATTCATTTGCTCCTTCCCAGGCGATTATTCCAAATCGGAGATGTGATGCAAAGAGAGTATGGTATGCTATTAGTGCTGTGTCTTTATTTGTGATTTCTCGGAGTCTGCGAAGGGCGAAAGTAGTAGAGGCTAGCGTTTTTTCTAATTTAATTATGTGTGGTTCCTATTTCAGGTTTTCGTCTAGTGTTATACCGAGGAATTTGGTTGATCTTGCGGTGATGATTTCGTTGTCTTTGGGTATTTCTTGTGTATTTTGGGGTTTGGTGGAGAAATTAATGTGAATTGTTTTTTATTTGTTGATGTTAAGTTTTAGTTGATTAAAGCCAATTGTAGCTTGATCCAGTAGTTCATTTATTTGAGTGTTTTCAGGTAAAGTCTTTTGCAGGGGTCTTAGAATAGTGGTATCGTCGGCAAACATTATACATGTGCTATTCCCTCGTAGAAGTTCTGGGAAGGAGTTGATATATATTAAGAAGAGTAGGGGTCCTAATACTGATCCTTGGGGTATTCCTGATGTTGTTTGTTTTAATTTTGACCTGGTTTTTATTTCGATGTTTTGGGAAAGTTGTTCAATTTCGATGAGTTGATATCTGTCCGTTAGGTAGCTGGTAAGCCATGAAAGTGCTTTGTTTTTAATATTTAGAGTTTTAAGTTTTTTAATTAGTGTTGTTCTGTCAAGGCTGTCGAAGGCTTTCCGAAGGTCGATAAATAGGCCGGAGGCTTGTTGTTTATTTTCCCACATATTGGTTATGGTTTCGCATAGTTGGGTGAGGGCTGTATTGATGCTCTTTCCTTCTCTAAAGCCGTGTTGATTATTTGAGATTGTGTTGGAGCTTTCTAAAAAGTTTGTAAGTTGTCTGTTAATTATTTTTTCCAGGTATTTAGATTGGTAGTATAGAGATGGGTCGGTAGTTTTCAATGTAGTTAATGTCACCTTTTTTATGCTTAGGATAAACTATGGCTTGTTTCATTTTTTTGGGAACAGTCCCTTGTTTAATTGATGTGTTTATGATATGTAAGAAGGGGTCGATAATCTCATTTTTGCAGTGTTTGAGGATTTTGTTTGATATAGTATCCAATCCCGCCGAGTTTTTGGGGGGCATGGTTTTGAAGAGTGATTCTAACTCCGATTTGGTGATGGTTTTGAATTGCTGGAGGGAAGGGCCTAGGGTGGAATTAGAGTCTGTTGGGAGTATTTGTGATCCAATTTTGTCGTCGTTAGTCTGTGAATGGTTTTGGCCCATAGATATGAAGAATGAGTTAAATTGTTCCGCAATACTTCCGGGGTCTGTATTGTCAGTTTCATTAATTTATAATGTTAGATTATTTTGAGTTGGTGTGGATTTTGTTCTTTCTTTGTTGATTATATTCCAGATGTGCTTATTTTTATTTGATGCTTCGTTAATTGTTGAGATGGTAAAATCTGATTTGTCCTTCTTTACTTTTTGATCATAAGTTTTTTTGAGTCTAATGTATTATTTTTGTCTTGATTGTCATTGGTCAAGTAGTATTTGCTTTGCGCTAGTAAGAGAGTAGATTTAAGCTTTAAGGTTTCTTGAGTCCAGAAGTTTTTATTTTGGTTTAGTTTGAAAGGTTTGTAAGTGTAGGGCATTGTACCGGGTCTTGGACCGGTACAGTTTCGTTTTTTCGTTGTTGTCTGCCAGGCTGCCTGAGATTCGCTTTTGCCCGGCGATTTGCGTACTTTGGTAGCCGTTGGCCCAGTTCCGTTTCGTTCCGTGTTCCAGCAGCTTCGGTCCGGTTGGCCTGTCTGGTCAGTTGTCTTGTGCTGCCTGCAGAATCTCGTTATGAGTGGCTAGACAAACTAAAACGTAAGTGTTCATTTTGTAAGTTTTAATATCTAATCACCCTTTTGGTGAAAATACTTTTGTTTAAATAATATTAATCGTTCTTACTTGTGTTTTCAGAGTTTTGTTAAATTTATATTCTTTGTCTAGATGTTTTAACCTAGGTTCGAGCCATGTGCTCATTGTTACCTTTTTGACTTTAATTGCTTTATTATCTCTGGTTTCATATTTAATAGTAGTTCTGTATAATGTTTTGTTGAGCCTTTTTAAGTTGCAGTTACCGATTTACCATTTTTTTGTTCTTTGACAATAACCTAGCCTATCTTTAGCTTTTCATGTGATAACCTATTGCTCATGTTTCCATAGCCTGGTTTTCAGTTTGTCATTTTTAGTTCATATACGTAATTAATTCTTTTATAATTTGTTAATTTGTAATTTGTCTTAAATCTGTTTTCCAACATAATTTTTCATAGCCTAAAGTTAATCTCTCCCTCCAATCATGTATAAGCTTGTCTCTTCATGTTAAGTTTTGTTAAATCAGGCACCCTTATATTTTTAGTTGTTATGTGTAATATTTTGTTGTGATGGCTGGACTGTATTTGATGTGCTGTGTGTTGTGCCTTACAGTCCAGGGTCCTCGAGTGGGACTTTCAGCCCTCAGCCTGCCGTCCGGGGGAATTTCGATCTTCTGCACTGCTCGCCTGGCCTGAGGACCATGCTGGAGCCTGGTTTCGCCCGCTACCCTCTCTACAGCTCTGGGTATAATTCTTCAGTCCTCAGGTCAGTGTGTTCTTTTTTGTTCCCGGCGGCTGAGCTGGGGGTTTTGATGTGGATTTTTAATTTATAAAAAGAAAAACAGAAAAGAAAAGGGCAGTGAAATATAAGAAAAAAGAAGAAAAAAAAATCTGTGGAACTTTATGTGGCCTAGGCCTAAAACCCAGAAAAGTGATTTTTGCAACACAGCCATGGGGACTTAATTTTTTTTATTAAAGAGGGAAAAACTTTTAAAATACCCAAAGATTTTTTTTTGATGTTAATATTTATTTATATCTATATTTATTGTTATTTAGTTTACTTAGTATTTGGTTGTTATATTTTTTTTAGATTTTATATTGGTTAGGTCCCCATTGTTAAGTTATGTTATTTATTTATTTAAATGTTTAGGCCTAGTGATCGTTATTTATTTTTGTTGTTGTTAATTGTATTATAGATGTCTTGAAGTGCATTTTTACTCGAACGGTACCGTGTTAGATTTTCTTTTTAATTGTTTAATTTTTTAAACTTTCACCAAAAGGGGATTATGGTGCTTTTGCTTAACTTTTAATTCGGAGCTGCCCAGGGATTCCGGCTTACTCCCTGGCCCGGTGGAATCAAGGGATGCGGGCCAAATTGCCGGTGTAATTGGTGATACCAAAAATTTTATAATTTTCTTCACTTTTAGTCGGGGCCTATTAAATTTTTCTTACGTTTTGGGGTGTCTCAGGCTAGGCTGCAGATAGGCCATGTAGTTGTTAATTTGTTAATTTTGGTATTTGTTGAGTTTGTTGTTCTTGTAGCTTTTGTGTGTTTTGTTATTTATTTAAGTGCAAATTTTATATTGTGGCCTTTTGCCTGCCAGTTTGTTTTCTGAATAATAAATTAGTTTTGCTCAGCTGCCGAGTTTTATTTTGGACCCTCCAACTGCCGCCCGTGATCCCATCGCTTTACTCGTTTTGAGCCATCCCCCAGTTGGCACGCTTCCCAGCTTTGGTGGGGGGATGGGTCTCAATTGGTAGCAGAGCGTGGTTGCCTAAAAAAAAAAAAAATTAAAAAAAATCTCTCTTGGTTGTTGACGGTGGGTGTTTGCCAGTTAGTAGGCCATGGTTGGCCGACCTACCGTCAAGGTGTCTTGGTAATAAAAAAAAAAAAAAAAAAAAAAAAAAAAAAAAAAAAAAAATTAAAGAAAAAAATAAATAATAATTTAAAAAGAAAAAAAATTAAAAACCCAAAAAAATAATTTAATATTTAAAAAAAAAAAAAAAAAAAAAAAAAAAAAAAAAAAAAACCTAGGCAATCCGCTTGGTTATTTTGTTGAATGGGTTTCATGGGTGGATTGGAGTGGTCGGCAGTGGTTCGGTAGGCTGAGGGTTTAGTTCGTCTTGGAACCTGGAGTTGTCGTTTTTTGGTGTATATTGTTGAGAATTGTTGCGTTAGAGATGGCCTATCTGCAGAATGTTGCGCTCCTGGTGAAGGAGGAGTTGATATTTGAGTTGAGGTCGCGGGGTGTGACTCCGGAAGGGGATGTTTTGAATCTCCGGAGGTTGCTGCGGGAGCAGTTGTCCGCGGGTACGGCGGTGGATTGGTCTGACCTGCTGGAGGTTGGGGATGAGTTGGGGGTTTGTAAACGGAAGGTGGAAGATTGGGAAGGGGTGTTGGAGGATTTGCAGTTTGAACCTCCAGTGGGTCGTGACCGGGCCTGCCGCCTTGCACGTTTGGGGCATCTGCTTGCCCGTTTAAGGCTGGTCAACCGGGCACCGGGGTTGGAGCCATCGGATAGGGCGTGGATCTTGGAGAGTGTGTCTAGGCTGGATGAGATTTTTCAGGCACTCTCCGGGTCCACGACTCCTACGGGTCTGGGTCAGCGGCCTGCTTTTGCTCTGTCGCCTAACGTGTCGAGGCCGCAGGCTGAGACACCGGCTCTCACTGTGCCTGAGGTTCCTTCTGAGCCTGCAGGCGTTTCCGTTGAGGTTGCTTGTGGTTCGGCTCCAGCTGCCGTTCCGTCTGCTTCTTTGTGTTCACCTGCTCCTCTGCAGCTGAGCTACCACAAGCTGCCTAACCCTCTCACGCCCATGATCCAGAATCTCCCTGTGATCGATGGGATGGATCCTGAGGAGCTTCTTAAGTTTCTGGTGGCCTTTCTCAGACTTAGTGAGATGCCCGGCATGCAGGCTGGGGACTTGCTTCGTCTGGTGTTCCCTTATTGCAGAGGTCCCGTTGGGGAGTTGCTGAGTTCTGTCTTGGCCAGTGATGCCTCGGTGGACTCGTTCCATCGAGAGTTACTTTCGTCATTTCTTCCCATTCGACTCAGGGAGAGGATGGTCATGGACAGATTTTATCGGTCGCAGGGTAGGGGCGAGTCTCTGGCAGCCTATGTCTCTTCAGTCAAGGAAGCTCGTCAAGCGTTGCGCCTCACCCTTTCTGAAGCTGACACCGTTCGTGTCATCCTGGATGGCATTTCTCCCGAAGAACGGTGCAGATTGGTTTTTGCTGGTGTTCCTTCGACTTTTCGGGAGCTGCATCAGCTGTGCATTGTTTCGCGCAGCGTGCAGTTCTCAGACCAGCAAGGGAGGGATTCTGAGAGTCATCGTGCTCTCCCCACCCGTCGACCGGCTATGTCTGTAGGTGTGAGTCAGCCAGTGGAGGGTCGTGGTTCTCGGCCTCCTGTTGTGTGTTTTGCTTGTGGCCAACCTGGTCACATTCGACGTGACTGTCCACGTGCTCGAGGTCGTGGGGCGGGAAACGCTCAGCGCGGGGGGTTGCCTCCACAGTAGCTCCCCGCGTTGTTGCGACTGACCGTGGCCATTTGCCTCTGACACGTGCCCATAGCAGGAGTGTCGGGGATTTTTCGGGCCTTGCTGGCATGGCTTCCCTGGGACTTAGTGCGGTCACCTCGGTGTGTCCTGGCGTTTTTGTTTCTTTTGGTGGTACGGTGTGTCGAGCCCTTCTTGATTCTGGTTCGGCATGCAGTATCATCAGCCTTTCTCTTTTTGAGTCCCTTGACGCCTTAGGACTTGTCAGGCACACCGAGCCCTCTTCTATTAATTGCTGGACGGCATCCCAAACTCCTCTACCCATACTTCTAAAGGCGTTTTTACATTTTAAAATTGAAGGATTTTCCTGGAGGTGGGGTTTTCTTGTTGCCAAGGATCTGGCGGTTTCTTGTATCCTAGGGGCAGACTTTATTTCTAAGAGTGGTATGGTGCTTGACCTCCAGAAGCGCCAGATGTTTTTCAAGTTTAATCGGCGAGTTTTGGTGCCTCTAGTAGGTGATTCTGACTGCCCTCCTGCAGTCAGAGAGGTGGGTTGTGAGCCCGAACAACCCAAGGTGGATCCGGTTGGTCATCTCCCCCCTGAGCAGGCGGAGGCCATTAGGAGGCTGTGTTTGCGGTTTCCTGATGTGCTTACGGCTGAGCTTGGGGTCACTTCTCTTCTGGAGTATGAGATCCACCTCACCGATTCTCAGCCAGTTAGAAGTCATCCGTACAAACTTGCTCCCCCAAAGATGGAGGTTATGAGGGCTATGATTGAGGATCTTCTGAGCAAGGGTGTGATTGAACCGTCTCGTTCTGCTTATGCCAGTCCAGCTTTTCTTGTGCCCAAGCCTAATGGTAAGTCTAGGCTTGTGATGGATTATCGGAGGCTCAACGCTAAGGTCGCTATTGACTCGGTACCTCTGCCTGATTTGCATTCTGCGTTTGATTGGTTCGGTAAGGCTAAGTTTTTCAGTGTTTTCGATTTGAACCAGGCCTACCATCAGATTCCATTGAAGAAGGAATCACGGCCTATGACTAGCTTCTGTGTTCCCTGGAATCTTTACCAGTTCACTAGGGTTCCTATGGGTCTTGCTGTGGGTGCCCAGACTCTTACTCGTCTGCTTGATTCCATCTTCCATGATGTGAAGTTCAAGTTTGTCTTCAATTACCTGGACGATCTTCTTGTCTACAGTGAGACTTTCGGGGAACACATGCAACATCTGGAGGAAGTTCTTAGTCGCCTCAAATCAGCTGGCCTTACCGTCAATCCAGAGAAAGTCACTTTTGCTCGTCCTGAGATTTCTTTTCTGGGTCATCTGATATCTTCTCGAGGCGTCTGCATAGATCCTGCGAGGACCCAGGGCATTCGGGATTTTCCTCCTCCCAGAGATGCCAAGGGGATTGCCCGTTTTGTGGGGATGGTGAATTTTTACCGTCGCTTCATCCCTAACGTGGCCGAGCTTGCTGCCCCGTTGAACGAGCTGCGAAAGAAAGGTGTCCCTTTTGTGTGGGGCCAAGCTCAGCAGACTGCCTTTGACGCTCTCAAGGAGGCTATCATGCAACCTCCTGTCCTGCGTATGCCTGATTTCAGCAGAGAATTTGTTCTTCAGACTGATGCCTCCTCCTCCGCCATTGCTGCTGTTCTTTCTCAGGAGTTTGATGGGGTCAGGCAGCCCATCGCTTTTGCTTCGAGGACGTTGTCTCACCAGGAAAGGAAAGCTTCTTCCATCTATGAGTTAGAGTGTCTGGCTGTGGTCTTTGGTACGGACAAGTTTCGGCGTTTCTTGGAACACGCTGAGTTCTTGCTGGAGACAGACAATCAGGCACTGTCTTGGCTTCTTGCCCATCCCCGACAGCTCGGGAAAATTGGTCGCTGGGTGGTCAAAATTTCTGCTTTTAAGTTCCGAGTCCAACATCTTAGGGGTACCCAGAATGTCATCGCGGATGCTCTTTCCCGCATGTATCATGAACCCAGTGATCCACCGACTGAGGCTGTTGCTCAGTGTGGTGCTGTTCTTCTGGATTTTCCTCTGGCTTTTGACGACCTACTGTCCCATCAGCAGAAAGATCCTGAGCTGTCAGTCATCTTAGGTGAGCTTCAAGAGGGAGGTGCCCACCCTCCCTATTTTCTGTCCAAAGGGGTACTCTGTTGCCGTCCTCGACAGAGGGGTGAACCCCGTGTAGTGCTGCCTAGTCATCTAGTACCGATGGTCTTTCAGTATTATCACTCTTCTCTTGTGGGCGGTCATCTTGGCATTCATAAGACCATCGCTAAGATTCGTAGGTACTTCATCTGGAAGGGCATGGACCGGGATGTTGCTGGCAGAGTGCGGGCTTGTCACCTGTGCTCTCTCAGCAAGCCTAGTCAGAATGCAAGGTTAGGGTTGTTATCTTCTGAGGTGGCCGAGCGTCCTTTTGAGAAGGTGTTCATCGACTACGTGGGTCCTTTTCCCCGTAGCAAGTCAGGTAGCTCCTACCTACTTGTTTGTGTGGATGCTTTCTCGAAGTTCGTTTGGCTTTTCCCACTTCGGAGTGCCACGGCTAAGCTCACCATCCGTGCTCTCCAGTCCCAACTCTTCCAGCACTTTGGTGTGCCTTCCACTCTTGTGTCCGACAACGGTAGCCAGTTTACCTCCCATGAGTTTCGTAGGTTCTGTTTTGGCAATGGTATCAGGCATGTGACTACCTCTCCTTATTACCCACAGCCTTCTCATGCAGAGCGGTTCAACCGCAATCTTCGGTCTGCCCTTATTACTTTCCATGCTGAGAAGCAGAACACCTGGGATGAGAGTCTCTCTTGGCTCCAGCTTGCTTTTAATTCTTCCAAGCATGAGAGTCACAATGCCACTCCCTTCGAGATTCTACATGGCTACCCTCCTAACAACCCTTTGTCCAACTTGTGGAGGTTAGAGGATCTTCTACCTACGCCAGGTGCCACTGACGTAGTGTCCACGTGGCGGGCTGCTCGGCGCAACCTGCTACGTGCTAGAGAGAGAGTGAGGAGGAGGTATGATAAGGGTCGTACTCCTAACCCTTTTCAGGTTGGAGATCTGGTTCTTTGTCAGGCTCACCCGGTCAGTTCGGCCGCGGAACGAAGAGCTGCAAAGTTGTGCTATCGGTGGTCTGGTCCCCACCGCATCGACAGGTTTTTGTCACCGGTGACTGCTCTGCTGGTTGATCCCCAGTCAGGCAGGGTGTTTAGGAAAGCCCATGTGTCCCAGCTTAAGGCTTTCCGGGGAACGGTTGGTCCAGGAGTTGGTGTTCCTGGGGGTTTCTTGGGGCAAAGAGATTGATCACCTCTGCGCCCTAGGTGGCTGTTCTGAGAGAGTCTTCTTTCTCTCTTTTTTCTTGTCGGGCCCGACAGTCAGGGTAGTTTGCTCCCTGTTCGAGGGGTTTCCCCTCTTAGTTTCTCTTGGACGTCCTTGGAACACCACTCTTCGGAGGTCTTCGTCTTCTCTTGGTTCCCTGAGGTACCGAGTGTTCTCCCCTGCCTGGGTGTGTTGAGGTTTGCAGAGGGAGGTTGTACCGGGTCTTGGACCGGTACAGTTTCGTTTTTTCGTTGTTGTCTGCCAGGCTGCCTGAGATTCGCTTTTGCCCGGCGATTTGCGTACTTTGGTAGCCGTTGGCCCAGTTCCGTTTCGTTCCGTGTTCCAGCAGCTTCGGTCCGGTTGGCCTGTCTGGTCAGTTGTCTTGTGCTGCCTGCAGAATCTCGTTATGAGTGGCTAGACAAACTAAAACGTAAGTGTTCATTTTGTAAGTTTTAATATCTAATCACCCTTTTGGTGAAAATACTTTTGTTTAAATAATATTAATCGTTCTTACTTGTGTTTTCAGAGTTTTGTTAAATTTATATTCTTTGTCTAGATGTTTTAACCTAGGTTCGAGCCATGTGCTCATTGTTACCTTTTTGACTTTAATTGCTTTATTATCTCTGGTTTCATATTTAATAGTAGTTCTGTATAATGTTTTGTTGAGCCTTTTTAAGTTGCAGTTACCGATTTACCATATTTTTTGTTCTTTGACAATAACCTAGCCTATCTTTAGCTTTTCATGTTATAACCTATTGCTCATGTATCCATAGCCTGGTTTTCAGTTTGTCATTTTAAGTTCATATACGTAATTAATTCTTTTATAATTTGTTAATTTGTAATTTGTCTTAAATCTGTTTTCCAACATAATTTTTCATAGCCTAAAGTTAATCTCTCCCTCCAATCATGTATAAGTTTGTCTCTTCATGTTAAGTTTTGTTAAATCAGGCACCCTTATATTTTTAGTTGTTATGTGTAATATTTTGTTGTGATGGCTGGACTGTATTTGATGTGCTGTGTGTTGTGCCTTACAGTCCAGGGTCCTCGAGTGGGACTTTCAGCCCTCAGCCTGCCGTCCGGGGGAATTTCGATCTTCTGCACTGCTCGCCTGGCCTGAGGACCATGCTGGAGCCTGGTTTCGCCCGCTACCCTCTCTACAGCTCTGGGTATAATTCTTCAGTCCTCAGGTCAGTGTGTTCTTTTTTGTTCCCGGCGGCTGAGCTGGGGGTTTTGATGTGGATTTTTAATTTATAAAAAGAAAAACAGAAAAGAAAAGGGCAGTGAAATATAAGAAAAAAGAAGAAAAAAAATCTGTGGAACTTTATGTGGCCTAGGCCTAAAACCCAGAAAAGTGATTTTTGCAACACAGCCATGGGGACTTAATTTTTTTTTATTAAAGAGGGAAAAACTTTTAAAATACCCAAAGATTTTTTTTTGATGTTAATATTTATTTATATCTATATTTATTGTTATTTAGTTTACTTAGTATTTGGTTGTTATATTTTTTTTAGATTTTATATTGGTTAGGTCCCCATTGTTAAGTTATGTTATTTATTTATTTAAATGTTTAGGCCTAGTGATCGTTATTTATTTTTGTTGTTGTTAATTGTATTATAGATGTCTTGAAGTGCATTTTTACTCGAACGGTACCGTGTTAGATTTTCTTTTTAATTGTTTAATTTTTTAAACTTTCACCAAAAGGGGATTATGGTGCTTTTGCTTAACTTTTAATTCGGAGCTGCCCAGGGATTCCGGCTTACTCCCTGGCCCGGTGGAATCAAGGGATGCGGGCCAAATTGCCGGTGTAATTGGTGATACCAAAAATTTTATAATTTTCTTCACTTTTAGTCGGGGCCTATTAAATTTTTCTTACGTTTTGGGGTGTCTCAGGCTAGGCTGCAGATAGGCCATGTAGTTGTTAATTTGTTAATTTTGGTATTTGTTGAGTTTGTTGTTCTTGTAGCTTTTGTGTGTTTTGTTATTTATTTAAGTGCAAATTTTATATTGTGGCCTTTTGCCTGCCAGTTTGTTTTCTGAATAATAAATTAGTTTTGCTCAGCTGCCGAGTTTTATTTTGGACCCTCCAACTGCCGCCCGTGATCCCATCGCTTTACTCGTTTTGAGCCATCCCCCAGTTGGCACGCTTCCCAGCTTTGGTGGGGGGATGGGTCTCAGCATGATGGAATTTATCTCTTCCTGAAGGGTTTTTGAAAAGATATTGTACTTTTCATCTATTGATGTCGCTGCGTAAATCGTATCCCAGCTTATTTTTTTTAGGCTTATTTGTAAAATGTCTAGGTTATTTTTAGAGACTGATCTGCTGTACCGTAGAATTGGTTTGTTGTCTTTAGCAGGGCCTGAGATTATTGAGCAGCTAATACCTAAATGGTCCGATATTGTATTACTATGTGTCATCACCTTAATACTTTGTTTTGGGAGGTTAGTGATGCATGTATCGATGCTAGTAGCTGAGGTAGGAGTGATTCTAGTGATTGGGGTGTGTGGGATAGTTAGATTATGTCCCAGAAGAAAATTATTGAAGTTTATTACATTTTTTTCTTGATAAAGTCTGAGGTTTATGTTGAGGTTTCCAAGGAGAATTATTTATTTTATTTTATTTGTAAATTTTGATAGTAGTGTTCCGAGGGATTCTTGAAACAGTTCCAAATTGTTTGAGGGTGGTCTATAGGCTCCTATAATAACAATGCTTTTGTTTTTATTTAAGAGTTCTTGGCAGATGGGTTTGGTGTCGATGATTTTAGTTTTAGCAGTTAGTTCATTTAGGGCATAAATTATTATTCCTCCCCATTTGTTGTTGGATCTGGAGAAGCTGGTTATTAGGCTATAATTAGTAATGTTTGTTTGTTTAAGATTTTGGTCATATAGTCCGTGTTCCGAGATAATTAGAATATCAGGTTGAATTTGATTTAGATCTATGGTAAGTCGGTCAATTTTCTTGTGAAGGCCTCTTTGGATGTTTAGGTGGAAGATTTTAAAAGCAGGCTTGGCACTGTGGTTGGGCCTGAAAGTCGCGGGTTTCTTAATTTTGGTTATGCTGAGAGGGTGACTGGCGTCGTCAGGGAGTTTTTTCCATCAGGGCTTTCTGTGGAATTACTCAAGTTGGTTGGTATTGGGCTCTGGGTGTGGCAGGTGGCATTGGGATTCATCTCTGGCATGTGGAGAGCTTGTTGTGAGTTGTCAGGTGGGTCGTAAGCAATCTGGGTAGCGTCGAGAATTAAGTTTGCTAGGGCAGTAGCACCGTATTTATTTGGATGGATTCCGTCAAGCCTGTAGTGGTGGTCTGAGGTAGCTGGCTTTGTGTCAATATAGTTTATTTTTAGATTAAGGCACATGAATTTTAGTGCTTCATTTATGCCATCGATATATCTGTCACGAATATCTCTTCGGTAGAGGATTCCATTAATGTACCATTCAGTATCAGGGAAGAGTTTTTGTCCTGCGTCGATAGCATACCACAGAGGGTGCATGAGATGATTTGGGGTGATAGCGTTTGCTAGATCATTAGATCCGAAGTTAACTATAACTTTTTGCGGAAGAG
Source organism: Stictocephala bisonia (assembly GCA_035578905.1). NCBI lineage: Eukaryota > Metazoa > Arthropoda > Insecta > Hemiptera > Membracidae > Stictocephala > Stictocephala bisonia. The sequence goes on along the minus strand of JAQJVL010000102.1, from coordinate 1,943,592 downwards.
TTTCAGTGTTGTTGATATAATGGCTGAGATTTTTTTATTCTACCTCCCCGAATTACGTAAGTCAGAACGTTTGCTTTAAAGTTGTCTTTGATCATGCTGGCCGCCGCTCGGAGAGTGGAGTCGCCTATCAGGAGCGCTTCAGGAGGGCGAGTGCTAGGGTTAATGTTCAAGTTGTTATTTTGCGAGGGTTGGCTAATAGTTTTGTGTTGACTAGGCCTAGTGGAGTCAGTGGTTTCTATTTGAGTCGTAGGGATGGTTGTTTGTGGTTCAGATGTGTTTTTGATGAGGTTATGTATTGTTTCTTCAAGTTTTTGAATTACTTCCATTTTTTTTGCAATTGCTTCAGAGAGCCTAACATTCTAGATTTTTTGGGAGGTAAGTTGGTTATTAAGTTCCTTGTTATCACTCATTAGTATTTCGATAATTTTGTTCAGTTGCTGATTTAAGTTACAGTTATTCTGGTCCACGGATTGTTCAAGGATTGTGTTGTCGCGAGTTTCAGTAGATGTTCCAAGTGGGTGCAAGTCTTTGCAGTCCTTGCAAGACCAAATGAAGATGAAGTCTCCGCTGATCATTCGTTTATATTGTCTTTCTGTTACGCAAGCGCATTTGATGTGATACCACTTTGGGCAATCGCATGCTACGGCTTTTGTCTCATCGGTTATTATGATCCCGCAGATGGCGCCGGGAGCGTCATTAGAGTTTTGAGTATTACTTAGTGTGCTTTGGCTTTGGGGGCTGGGGGCTGCACTTGTCTGGGATATAGATGCAGGGCCTGGGGCCTGTGAGTTGTCCTGTTTAAGCATAATGGTAGGGAATAGGCTAGGTGAAATATTATATTTTGTTAGTTGAGTCTGGTTTAGGTAGGTTAGAGCCGTTAGAGGAGTTGGCCTGGTCCCTGTAGGCCTAATCTTGTGTGTGAGAGTGGTTTGAGGTTAGGCCTAGTGTTTAGTTGTCCTAACTTGATTCTTGCCTAAATGTATTAACTAGGCTAATTCGTTGTTTATTTTTATTTTTTTTTTATTTTTTATTTTACTATTTTTTTTTGTGTTTATTATTTATTACGTATGTTTCTCCTATAAGTGAGATGCTTTAGTATGTACAAAGTGAGAGGTACTTAGTTTTATGCCACATAGGCCTATGTCTAATTTAGGTGGAAAAAATTAAAAATTAAAATTAGGCTAGAAATTGATTTGATAAGTTAGTTTGCTCACTCAACTGAAGTTCTTGAAGCTTCTTCACTGCTTTGGTAGATTTTCTGGTCCTTTTATATCTTCATCCAGTCCACTGAGTTTAAAAATGCTTGCGAAATCGGTAGATTGGATCACTGTTAGTAATATAGTTATGAACATAATGATGTTCACATAGGATGAAATATAAATTTTAATTTATTAGTATTTGCCACTTAAAAATATTTCACATTTTATTTTATTACCAATATTTTGGCTATGAAAAGTAAGTTAGTAAACGTTCGAATAATAATAGTATTTATGTTTGAATAAAGTTATGTATGAAGAATATAAAATAACTATGGGACAATCCTACACGCTTCGCGTGTCAACCCAGTCACCTGCTGTGCTCGTGACACCGAGGCCGAAAGCCGAAAGCCTCGGTCTGTGTTTTTAGACTACGAATATTAGCACTACACTATATCAAGTAAAACCACAACATATAAATTTGTTTGCAGGAGCTCATTCCCTGCCCTTGTTTGCTACCTACTCATTAATATAAACACTCAATGTTATTACTGGGCCCATTTCTGTATACTTAGCCTAGCCTACACTAACTTACTACTTTTAACATTATGAAAGCTTAATAACCTCCTGATGAAAGCATAATCATCAGTATTTACATTTGAACAGATATTAATTCAATAAATCTCCTTGTTATTCTTATGTCCAAAAACCGTACTTTGAGGGCATTCCACATTTTTCGGGGTAAAAATATTGAGGAATGAAGAACTTATTGCACAACTACACAAATTCTTTGACACCTCAGCCGTTTAAATTGGTCAAGAAATAAGGGAGGAGTTGCGTTGTCAAAAAACAGCTTCACGTATTATATATAAGGATTTAATAATATATTAATAATACTTATTTACTAATTACAATAAATTATGATTCAAGTTCGGACCCCATAGGACCTAATGAAATACAGTATTTAGATGAGCTGGCTTTCTTTGATTTATTTTTGAATAGCTTCTCTTTCTTTTACTAGACCAGGTTCTCTTCGTTCTTTTCCCTTGTCACCCTCTGATCAACTTATCAAGCAAGAAGCAGAATATACTCCTCTCTAAAATGTCACTTTGTGTTACATCAAGTGCTTTTAAATTTTCATTTACTGTACCAATCGATATATTTGATTTTAGTGTTTTATAGATTTTCTTAAAAATCTGAAATTAATGTTGTTGAACTAGTGAGCTACATTCTCTTAATATATCAATTTAATTTAAACCTTAATTTATTCAAATGTATGTCACATATATTCCTGTATTCCTTGTTAATTTTAAGTCCATAAGTTTGAAATCCATTATATATTGTACCTAGTGTAAACCTCGCCAAAATAGTAGGATAATAGCTTAAGCAAGTGAAGCTCCCCTATTCACTTCTTGCCCAGCAATGTTGTCAGATATAAATTTATTGAAAACTATCTGTTTACCTGTGTCTTGCTACGGTTATGTTTTACTTTATTTTAATGTAAAATCACAATTAAAATCACTAAGCCTATTTTAAAATTGTACATTTTTGTTTTTATCTAACAGATGATGGTTTTAAATTAATAAAGTGACTCATATCTTTAACCTGATACCCCACTGGGGTGTGTTTCAAAAGTTGTCATTCATTATTCATTCACAAGACGCCAATCGTCAAGATATGGACGAATATGAGGTGTGAATGAGTTTGATGAGTGCAGACAAACGAGTGTAGTCATTGTTACTAACTAAGGTCGAATGTTCCTCAGAAAGGGCTATTTATTAGTTATAGTGCCAAATAGTAACTAAGGGACCTACATCTTTAATCTGAAACTTGAAGTTTTGATCTGTTGTTCAGCTAACTGACAAGCCTGACACTCAGTTCTCTTCTCTACACATCATCTAAACCTTAATTACCCAATGGCAACCATTGAGTGGAAGTCGTGTTGGTATAAGAGTACCACGCATAGAACCTATCGCCTACAATCTCTTCAACACTTTGTCACCAAGTAGCTGGGTTACAGCACTGCACCACCAGTGCCAACATTGAAACTTTAAAGGTTAGTAGGGTGGAGCCCTTAGTAGAAAGTGAATGAAACCAAGTCAGAAACCTTCCCAGGAGTGAACTCTACAACTTCCCAGACGATCCGATGAGTGGTTTAGTAATGCATGAAGGTCACACAAATACATTTGTTTTTGTTAATCTATAGATTATAAGTGATCTGTCTTTCACCATCATTTGTTATTATGAACAAATATACGCGTTTTTGTTATGTATATTTTGTGGAAATATGTTTGCATTAGTTATTGTTTTTAATGTTCACTTTATATTGGTTTATTAATATTTTTGAATATGCATTATTTAAAATTAACAGTGATGACGAAGTATTAAGAAATATTGTATGGATTGCATGATTTCTGATAGAAACAGCTATTTCACTTGTTAAACATTATTTCTTAGTACTTTATACAAAAAGCTAACATTTACATTAATATTATATAAAGTTGTAAAAAAAGATTACAATAATAACACATGCCTTAGTTAATTGTACCATTACTGTTATGTATCAGCCCACATTGATAGGAGGGTGGATGGGGCGCATTACACACGGTAGCCGGTGGGTACGGAGGCTAGGACTCGACTGGCGGAGTGACGGGTGTGATCCACGGTGCGCTTATTTCACATCACGCCATATTACGTCGCAGTATTAGAATTAAACACATAATTACAGAATCAATAAATGACAATTACCTTTTAAGAGGTGTTCAAATATTATACAGTTGTTATGTAAACAAAATACCAATCAAATTGACAGTATTGAACATGCGCTTCCTTGTCGGACGAAACATTTGCGTTGTTCTCCGCAACGATATGGGATCTACGCCTACAATGTCATCGGACTGTTTCGACACAGTTTACACTAATATTTATTTTGTAATCTCAGTTTAACCTTTTTTAGTTCTTTCTATTTCTATTAAATTCTTTTTATTTATGTTCAATATCATGGTCACATAGATTTATTTTGGTTTAATTAAAAGTAACTGAGGTTGTCATATTTAGACAGTAGTTTTTTTTTACTATTAATATTTTTCGTGAATTGTAAAGACAGTTGTTATTATTTGCACTGCTCAAAATAGTATATTTTTCAATATAACGTAGAATTGTACACAAAGAACAAAATATAATCTTTGATTATTGTCTGGTATTCATAAATTATCATTGAATGTTTTGATTTGTGATTAATGATTTATAATTAATTATAATATTATAGTCCCAATGAAATGTATGGTTAAGATATATTATTTTTATATCCATAAGTAAATGCAGCGATTTTGATTTATTTACATCTATTATAAACCATATTAAATTGCTCAGTTAAAATTGATTTAAATCAATTTAAAATCACTCCAATTACTTACACACAGAAAAGTAAAGTATTGTAACCACACATTTCATAAGGATTACAACGTGGCCACGTAATTAGTTTTACAAACTCTAGAGGCAGATAACACGTTTTTCAGTACATAAAAGTAGACACTTTTTTCTTGAAAAGTTAAAGCGCTGCAACTTTTAAAATTCATATAAAACAATCTTTCTATCACCTTTAAATAAATTGCGATATATTAACGGGTTTTCGATTAATAACAGTGTATTTATGCACAGTGAAAACTAGTTAAAATGCGGCCACTTTTTTGGTTCCTGGTTGGACAAAAAATACTAAACTTTACACTACAATTTAAAAATAAATTTGTCATAACGTAAAATTAAACTACAAAAACTAAGTGGCCATAGGTTTATTAGTTTATCAGTAAACAACCTTCAAACATAGTCACAGGCAGTTTCTGTGCCGATAGATGTTTGGCTTAGTTTAAATGTATTATTTAAGAGTGCATTCGAGTTAATGAAGCATTAAAAATTGTTATACACATATTATAAGTTAAATGTAACTTATATTTAAAGTTACTAACTAGACTTATACATGGAAATGTAGACAGAGACCAGGTATAGGTGTGGTAGACTATCACTAAAGCATACATACATGTTTGATGGTGAAGTGTCATGACAGTAGTTCTGGACTTACCTAAGACAAATACAGCTGAATTAGTTATTAGTGTAAATAATAATACCATTAATGGTAAATATTAATTAAATTGTGGTAAAAAGAGGTTTAATTGTACCCTAAATGAGTCCTGACAATATTAACGTCCACTTTAAACGATTAAGAATTAATTACTCTTCACAAGAAGAGAGGTGTTATTTTTAAGAAAGGAGTTATTTTAAGGAGTTGTTATTTGACGTTTGACGAATAACAACAACTGTATATTTCATGTGGCAGAGTAAAAATCATATATCCTAGTTCAGTTTTATCACAGTTGACAGCTGAAACAGTTACATAACACATACCAAAAAGGACTACTTAAGAAAAGTTACATAAATGGTTCAAAACCATTGGTCACATATTAGTTTTCGAAAAAATACTGTTACATTCCAGTTATGTACAGTGACTTATTTTGTACCTACTTGAACATTTCTTATTAATTAATCCAAATGATAATATTAAATCACGTAATATTTAGACTCCTTCCCAAACGGGGAACAACTTAGAAGAACTGTTTCAGACCTCAATAATGCCCTTAGTTATGCTTTCAGAGGTTTGCGCTATTTTATTTATTATCCCAAACTAATCGTATGTGGAGAAACATGACTTAATTAAACTCCTAAGAAATGTGTCAAAAATATAATTTTATTTTCTGTTCAATACTACGCTTACAATCATATATTTCAAAATTGTACTGACATTTTATTTTCAGGAGTATAGTTTGTTGGATATTTTATTTTTTACTGAGATTGTTGTTTGCAAAGTTTACATTATTTGTCAGTAAGGATATTTATTTTGGTTGGTTAAATATTGACAGGAATATCCATTAAAATTGAAAGGAAAGGTGCAGACGTTTGTTTTCCTTAATTATATTCCCCATCAGGTACTTTAGTGAAATAAAAATATGTTGTATAAGATAAGAATAAAAATAGCTGTATAATTGAAACTATTGAGATTTGTTTTATTTTTATAGACCCAGTTTGTTTTTGTATCCATCCTAAATTGAATATATCATAATAGAGGACACCCTTGCACGCTTCACATCCAAATCCGTCACTTTCTGCGCTTGTTACACCTCACCCTTCGGACTTGGCTTATTACTTTTGGCTACAAATAATAGTAGCTTGGTTGTATAGCGTAAAATCATAATATTACATTTTTTAACAGTATCTCTCTTTATTTATAATGCTACTTATTTATTAGTATGAAGACCCAATGATATTTGGGTACTATGATATTTGCCTATTTCAAACGTGTTAATTTAATTTTCTTTTTTGATAGCTAAAAGTAAATTAAATAAATAAAATAACTGCGTGAGATTACCATTGAAACCTACAAGTCCAGCAGTGTGGAGCCCTATAATCAAATGTGAATAAAACCATGCTTAAACTTTACCTGATTTAAAATTATGAAATATTTAACCTCCTCAATATTTCACACCCAATTGTTTACATTCCAACAGCTGTTAAAACTTGTTGGAAATAATTATTTATATTTGAACAGCTGTTAATTTTCGATTCATTTACATATCTCTCCATGTTATTCTTATGGCTGAAAAACGTATCGTACTTTGTGGGCTTCCACATAATTCAGGGTAAAAATATTGAAGAATTAAGACCTTATTGCACAACTACAAACAGAGGCAATCTTTTCACACCTCAACCATTTAAATCGGTCAAGACAATTTAAATTGTGGTTGCGTTCACAAAAATCGGCTTTCCGTACTAAATATAGGGGTTAAATGCATGCAACAATAAATTAAAAGAAATAAAAAATGTAATGGACATTTTATAAACTTAAGTCCTATAACGAGAACCATAGAAACCAACTCAATAAGGTAATATATATAATATACGTTAGTAAATGTATGTTATGGTACTGGCTTAGTTCTTGTTAAGTTACATTATATACATTGAAAAAAATGAAGTTTCGATTAAATATTGTGTTAGCACTAACATTAACAAAGACACAGAGCGTCGTCAACTAGGGGATGGGGGGAGACGGCGACTTCGTGACTGGTATCCGTATCCAATAGCTTGGTATGTGGAAAAACTACTAAATAGCATTCTGGAGTGTATTGAGAAAAAATACAAACTAACAGGTCTTTCCCTGCCACCCTAGATACTTGATCCTTATTTTATATGAACTACTATGTATTTGATTGGAGTGTTTTATTACATTACGAAGTGGGTTTATCCACCAACCCAGACATCTAGGGAAAGTATTCACTGTATGCCTGAGAAATTTGGAAACGAGCTGAGGTAAGTGGGAAACAGAACGTTGTGACATTGTGGCCATGCTGTGACGTAACATCCTCCATGGTACCGCTGAGACTGAGGATGTCACATGACAGCAGAGGCGAAATGCCGGGTTATCTTGTAAATATTGTAGATAGCACGCAACGTGGTTGTCACAGTAATGAAACCGGTAATATATTGCGGTCTGTGAAACATGACCCAACTCATTTTTAGTATGAATTCAATTAAGTATGAATAAAAAGCAAAAGTTATGACCAGCAATAGCACCGCTGACGGTATATTTCAAATAAGTTCTCTACTAAATATACCGGAAACTCAAATTTTCACTAGAATTAATATCAAAAACATGATTTCCAAGAGAATTTTCAGTATAAATGAGGTTATAGAGGGGAAATGAAGACCAATGTTCAGTATTAGTGTCGTCATCTATGATGTGTTATAGAGGGGAAATGAAGACCAATGTTCAGTATTAGTGTCGTCATCTCCGATGTGTTATAGAGGGGAAATGAAGACCAATGTTCAGTATTAGTGTCGTCATCTATGATGTGTTATAGAGGGGAAATGAAGACCTATGTTCAGTATTAGTGTCGTCATCTCCGATGTGTTATAGAGGGGAAATGAAGACCAATGTTCAGTATTAGTGTCGTCATCTATGATGTGTTATAGAGGCGAAATGAAGGCCGATGTTCAGTATTAGTGTCGTCATCTCCGATGTGTTATAGAGGGGAAATGAAGACCAATGTTCAGTATTAGTGTCGTCATCTATGATGTGTTATAGAGGTCAAATCAAGACCGATGTTCAGTATTAGTTTCGTCATCTCCGATGTGTTCGTCGGAGCATCTGGTGTTTTATTTCCTCTTTTCTTCACTTCCTTATTTCGTTCACCATGAAATACATTTTTTTGTAGATGCACTAAATAATAACTTAAGTTGTTAAATAAGAGACAATAGGTTAATAGTTAACAGCTTGCATGAGATTACTATAAGGGTGAAAATTAACTCTGGAAACGACATTATGTTTTTTGAACCCTTACAGATTAGGTATTTAAACTTAACGCTTGACAATTAAAACTTAATTTTAAATCAAATTTAACACCACAAATTGGTTCCTAGAAGCATTATCCTACTTCAAATGACAGTAGTTCAAATTTACAAAATTGAGCTTAACTCTCTCGTATGACGTTCCCACTGGAGGTAAAAGCCACTCCATATTTGAACACTGTTCCTTATATCCACAGTCCATTATCAGTAATTTACTAATGTAACCCACAGAAAGAAAAATCCTAACACATCAACTTAATGTTATATACTTCAACTACTTGTTTTTTATGCAAGGTGAACCTTTTGGAGTTGGATTTGTGTCGTGTTTTCCAAGTAAATATCTTTAATTTATTGTACAACTCGACCCGGTCTTCCTTTTTATTTTTTAGACTCTCTGGGAACCGTCCACATTAGCAATGCCTGATGTAACAAACAACTGACACTTGCTTTACAAAATACATAGGCACAGTATTGATGTTTTACAAGTTGTTACTTTGTATTATTCTAATTAATGCAAAGTCACAACTTAAAAGTTTTACTTTTATTTGATGTACAACTTGATCCATTATTTTATTCTGACTCTATTAAAATATAAACTTAGTGCATAGTTGAATAGTGTGTTCATAAATAATTCTCTAAAGATATTTATGAATTTAGTATTACTGTTTATTTGTAGCATTACATGTTATAAATCCTACATGGTATTCTTTTTAAATCATTGGATTAAAAAGAGCGCGTAGGGCTGCAATGTTCGGCTTGCCGTATTGTCCCACGGTATTAGGGATACGTTTCACTGTCGAGGGATTTGCCTCTGAGCCTATCATTGTTCTTGATCCATTGTGCTCAAATCGTTTAATTCATTGAACATACTGTTATCTTTTAATCATTTATTTCTTGATATTTTTTGGGGTTTAAAGAATTGTAGATAGACAAAACCTTTACGTTTTTATTAGATGTCCAGCATAAAGTAATTTGATGTTATGTTTTAATTTTATTTTCAACATTGTGAGACTATTGAATAAATACGAACGATATAAATTTGAAAAAAGCCATTAAAATTCCAAAATTGAAATACCTTACATATGGAATCTGAAATACCAAAATGAGGGTTAAGCCTGACCTATCTTGCCCCGATAACTAATATAAGGACACTAAACATGGGAGACTGGCACTATAATGCGGGTTAAACCTGACCTATCTTGCCCAGATAACCAATATAAGGACACTAACCATGGGAGACTGGCACTATAATGTGGGTTAAACCTGACCTATCTTGCCCCGATAACCAATATAAGGACACTAACCATGGGAGACTGGCACTATAATGTGGGTTAAACCTGACATATCTTGCCCATATAACCAATATAAGGACACTAGCCATGGGAGACTGGCACTATAATGTGGGTTAAACCTGACCTATCTTGCCCAGATAACCAATATAAGGACACTAACCATGGGAGACTGGCACTATAATGTGGGTTAAACCTGACCTATCTTGCCCAGATAACCAATATAAGGACACTAGCCATGGGAGGCTGGCACTATAATGTGGGTTAAACCTGACCTATCTTGCCCAGATAACCAATATAAGGACACTAACCATGGGAGACTGGCACTATAATGTGGGTTAAACCTGACCTATCTTGCCCAGATAACCAATATAAGGACACTAACCATGGGAGACTGGCACTATAATGTGGGTTAAACCTGACCTATCTTGCCCAGATAACCAATATAAGGACACTAGCCATGGGAGACTGGCACTATAATGTGGGTTAAACCTGACCTATCTTGCCCAGATAACCAATATAAGGACACTAACCATGGGAGGCTGGCACTATAATGTGGGTTAAACCTGACCTATCTTGCCCCGATTACCAATATAAGGACACTAGCCATGGGAGACTGGCACTATAATGTGGGTTAAACCTGACCTATCTTGCCCCGATTACCAATATAAGGACACTAACCATGGGAGACTGGCACTATAATGTGGGTTAAACCTGACCTATCTTGCCCCGATTACCAATATAAGGACACTAACCATGGGAGACTGGCACTATAATGTGGGTTAAACCTGACCTATCTTGCCCCGATTACCAATATAAGGACACTAACCATGGGAGACTGGCACTATAATGTGGGTTAAACCTGACCTATCTTGCCCAGATAACCAATATAAGGACACTAGCCATGGGAGACTGGCACTATAATGTGGGTTAAACCTGACCTATCTTGCCCAGATAACCAATATAAGGACACTAGCCATGGGAGACTGGCACTATAATGTGGGTTAAACCTGACCTATCTTGCCCCGATTACCAATATAAGGACACTAACCATGGGAGACTGGCACTATAATGTGGGTTAAACCTGACCTATCTTGCCCAGATAACCAATATAAGGACACTAGCCATGGGAGACTGGCACTATAATGTGGGTTAAACCTGACCTATCTTGCCCCGATTACCAATATAAGGACACTAACCATGGGAGACTGGCACTATAATGTGGGTTAAACCTGACCTATCTTGCCCCGATTACCAATATAAGGACACTAACCATGGGAGGCTGGCACTATAATGTGGGTTAAACCTGACCTATCTTGCCCAGATAACCAATATAAGGACACTAACCATGGGAGACTGGCACTATAATGTGGGTTAAACCTGACCTATCTTGCCCAGATAACCAATATAAGGACACTAGCCATGGGAGACTGGCACTATAATGTGGGTTAAACCTGACCTATCTTGCCCAGATAACCAATATAAGGACACTAACCATGGGAGGCTGGCACTATAATGTGGGTTAAACCTGACCTATCTTGCCCAGATAACCAATATAAGGACACTAGCCATGGGAGACTGGCACTATAATGTGGGTTAAACCTGACCTATCTTGCCCCGATAACCAATATAAGGACACTAACCATGGGAGGCTGGCACTATAATGTGGGTTAAACCTGACCTATCTTGCCCCGATAACCAATATAAGGACACTACCCATGGGAGACTGGCACTATAATGCGGGTTATAATGAATAAGTTTGGCGAAAACGTACGATTTAGACTTCTTATGTTGATGGCATACAAGTATTTAACTTATGATAAAGACATAATCTGTCTAAATTTAACAAAAAAGTAAACGCATTTCTCTCATCTACAGGGTGGGGTTTGAGCTAGTTACCCCCCAACTAGTTTTCACAGTTTGTTAAAGGTTTTATTTTTTAATATGTCATTAAATCAGTGCTAACCCACGCTACATTCAGAGTATTTAAATAGTCTACTATTAGTCTAGGTATTACTTGGTGTCCAGATCTAGGAGTCTTCAAAATTATAAACGGGAACTAGGTCATGTTATATGTTTGTCGATACCGCTATTTCAAGCTGAAAACGATAATGCAACCACCATTTGTGTTGGTTTTTAGTTATTAATTATTTTTCTATTTTATTTAATTTGTCATAACCTATATATTTTCCTAACTAAAACATATTTCTAATTGTTACAAAAACCTCTGAAAACATAATACATAAAGAAATGTGGTTTTATTTTAGCCGTGAAAAATTAGTGATAATTAGAAAAATGCACAATCTATGACCAATGAAATGAAATTATAAAATAACTAATAACTAGATAATGACACCTCTTACTTAAATTCTGATTGCGTTATCGTTTTCAGCTTAAAATGGCGGTGTTAATTGTCATATCACATGACCACGTTCGCACTTAACATTTTGAAGTTGACTACTAGATCTTGGATCCCAATTGATCCCTAATAACACTGAAATACTCTAAATATATTTTAGATTTAAATGCAAGTTTAAAGACAGGATCCTAAGGAAACATTTGTATCACAATACAACAAGTTAGGTTAAGTGGTTAAGTTAAAACCTTCTTTCAGTATTATAATACCCACCTAGGCTAAAACAGACAATATGGCAGTTGAAACTGAAAACATGAATCTCTCTGCCAAATATCATAATGTACTCATCTGACAGCAAGAGATGATTGGATAAAGAATGTCAATACAATAGTAACCAGAATTAAGAGGATGCGTCAATTGTATCTTATTTTTATAAACCTTTTATAGTGTTATTTCTTATTATTTGTGTAAGTATTATTCAGAATAATTGAAGGCCTTATTTATATCTGCTGCCACATATTTCTAAGGATTGTAAGAATTGAATATATAAAGCTCCAATGTATAGCAAAATCATGTTAAGAACTGGGGCTAGTTACGTATTATTAAAACTTAATTAAATTCAGACTGAGTAACCTGTAACATTTTTATTTAAATTATTTCACACAACATGTTTGACTTTATAGTAATTTTTAAGTCTTGAAAATGAAAAAAAAAACTCATAGTGAAATAATTTAAATATTTCACTCATCTTGTGTAAAATAATTTAAATACAAATTTTAGAAAGTACTTAGTATGAATTTAATAATAACACTCCAAATATTCGAGTTTTATTTTTACATTTTAAACTTGAAACATTGAGCTTACTTGCTGTCATTGAGGAAAAAATCATATCATGTTTCTTGGATGAATGGTGTTCTTATTTATTTATCTTTAAGTAATCATATTTTGTATACTTGTGTGTTGTATTTAGTAGGATTCAGATCATTTGTTTGTGATTTTATAAACTAATTGTGCGTTCTGAGATTTGATTAATATTTTGACTTTATCTTTTTACTTATATTCCTAATTTTCTTTAAAAATATTTTCAACTATATGATATAGTTCTTCTTCTTTAGTGCTCAACCCTTGGGTTGGTTTGCAGTGGTTCGACATTCCTCTCTTCTGTCTGCCTTCCTCTTACCTTCGATGCCACTTATTACAACCGAACCAATGCCTCCATAGCCCAAAACCACCAGCTTTTTACACCATTCCAGATACTTTCTGCAGGCCTCCCTGACCTTCCACTGACTTCCTCCATCACCTACTTAGATATTGGCGACAGGCTTAGGACCTTCTAGAACACAGGTCCTGATCCTGACGGCATTTCGAAATTCCTGGTGAGAAAGGCCTCGGTTCGCTGATTAAGGCCCTATTTGTCCTCTTCTGGTCCATCCTCCTCATAGGCTACCATCCCAAGTCATGGAAGCTAGCCTATGTCACAGTACTACCGAAACCCCAGAAAACCCCTAGAAACCCGGACAACTATCACCCCATAAGCCTTACCTCGTCCCTCTCGAAACTCTTCGAGATGATCCTGGACATCCAACTCCATACTCACCCCAACGATCTCAACCTCCTTCCTAAATCCCAGGCTGGCTTCCTTCCTGGCATCAATATGTATGACCAAATCCTCAGGGTAGTATGACCTGTATTCAGCGAAACCCCTATCGACGTACCCCTATCATCATGGTCCTCATAAATGTCCAAAAAGCATTCGACAATGTCTGGCATAACTGCCTCAGAGCCAAACTCCTCCAGCTCCAACTGCTCCTTTCCATCATCAAGTGGATATCCAAATTCCTTGATGATAGGACAGCCCAGATCAGAGTAAAGGACGCCCTTTCTCGACCCTTCCAGCTGTTTGCGGGGGTCCCCCAGGGATCAGCTATCTGCCCACTCCTCTAAATCGTGTATGTGCGAGGTCTGCATTCGCCCACTCTCAGAAATCCCCCCCACACCCACCACTTGTCTCGCACAGTTCGCGGATGACACGGCCTTCTGGTGCACCTCCCGATACCCCGAAACACTACGTAGACGACTTACTAAAATCCTCAATTATTACCTGACATATTCCAAGTGGTGCATCAGGATTAACACTTCTAAAACCAAGCTCTGCTTTTTAAATCATAATGGCAGGAAGTTCCTCGATAACCAGGAAAACCCGATCACCCTTCAAGGCAACAGACATCTACTGACTAAAACCTGCAAGTACCTGGGAGTCACCCTAGATTCCAAGCAGATTCCCTTCATACCCCACTTCCGACAATCCAAGAAGACCACCACAGCCCGATTCAATGCCCTCCGCTTCCTCAACAACAGACACCAGGAGTGCTCTGCCAGAACTCTTACCTCTCTCTACACCACCGTCATCCACACTACAGTCACGTATACCCGTACACCCACCACTCCCCACAACCACCTCTCCAATTTGAAAAATCCGAGCGACGCGCCATGCGCATAACTTACTATCTGCACCTCCAACACAGCTCCTTTACATCTGCTCCATATCCCTACCTTGCGTGAGTTCCAGTCACCTCAACCAGAACTACCTTGCCAAAGCCACTGATTCCTCCATTATGGCAGAGTACTTCACTGAACCCTACAACACTAACCCATACCTCACCATCCACCACTTGATTGACGGCCGTTTTTTATTCACCACCTAACCCTCCCCCCCAAACACTAACCACCTATCACAAAAACTCACCACTGACACTACACTGACCTAGTCTCCTCTCACCCATTCCCCAACAATTAGATACTTCTCATTTCCAACTTACCCGCAGTTAGCGCACTTCAAATTTTCATTTCATTTCACATGTTCTTCTTGTGTCTGTTTCAGGTGCCATGTTTCGTTGGAGCCTCTCCTCCAGAGACCTGGACTGCCTTTTTCCCTCGTATAGCCATGATCGTTGCGATTCAACACCCTTCAACTACCTATCATAAGCTGAAGAGACCCAAGTGGCCTAGATCAACCGTACCTCCCTGCTACACCATCACGATTCGTAAGGTCCGTCCGTCATTTCCGTATAGCTAGCACAACCTACATCATTCATGTTCTACTTCATATTCACAATCCTCGGTCGTCTCCGCCGATTCCTTCCCTCAGCTCCTTCTGCTATTGTTCCGATAATGTTGTTATGTTTTAAAAAGTGTCTTACCAGCTTGTCCCTGTTTGTCTGGATGTGCCTCCATAGAGATCTTTACTCTTCTTAGCACCTATTCATTGGTAACTTTATCCTCCAGCCGATATTCAGTATTCCTCTTTAGCACCACATCTCTAGTGCCTCCAAACGCCGTCTTTCATGTGTATCCACAGTCCACGTTTCACATCCGTACCAGGCTACACTCCAAACAAACGTATTTTTATGTAAATCGAACATTATATGCATAAACTTAAAACATTCTTTTTCCTATTATTGAGAATTCCAAGATTTACTTTTAATTTACTTAAAACTTTTGTGCCAACATATATTATTCCATTCTTCAGAACTAAGTAAGTTACTAGGTGAACGTTAGATTAAGTGGCATTTTAGTCTTATATATAGAACATAGAATTAGAGAGAGGCCGATAAGGTCAGAAGTGCAATTTCGAAAGTAAATAACGCAATACTATTCATTATTCATCTCTAAGACGCCGATCGTAGAGATATGGGCGAATATGAGGCATGAATGAGTGTGATGAGTGTAGATGAACGAGTGTAGTCATTGTTACTATCTGAGTTCGACTTAGCTCAGAAAGAATTATTTATTAATAGCCCAATAGCCAGGGCAACTATGGGACCTACAGCTTTACGTGGAATCCGAACCACGTATTGTTGGTCTGATTTTCAGCTACCTGACAAGTTTGATACTTAGTTCTCTTCTCTACACAACACCCGAACCTTGACTACCATTCAACACGGTCACTCCAGACTTCTCTAGTAGTGTCTATATTGATGACAACCATTGAGCGGACGCCGTGTCGGTATTAAGAGAACCGAGCATGGAACCTATCGCCTACAATCTCCCAAACACTTTGTCCCTAAGTAGCTGAGTTACAGCACTGCGCCACCAGGAATTTTATATTCTACAAAGGAATGGTAAACTCTTAACACATCCTTTATTGTTGGTATGACATGGGATATATTGTGTTAGTACCAAATCATAACCGATTGAACATTCCTCCTCTTAGATAATTCATTGAGGGTAACCCTCTCATGACGTCATCTCAACTCATATTTTATTCAACAGTCTAAAGAAAATTGCATCGCGTCTAGTCTCTTATGTTAGCACAATCGATTTAGCTTCCTTACCCTCGCTCAATGGAATTGAGTCTCTCGATAATATGTAACATATAAAGTAATAATAAGGAGTAATGCATTTATTTTGTTCACAACAATCGTGCACGTTTTATTTATTTACCTCTTTGGCTGGTTTAGAAAAAGTCTTATCTTTGAAAAATATCTAAAAAATCCTTAAAGTACAATAAAGGGGAATCCTAAATAGGTATAAAAAATTTTGAAAATAATATATCATCATATTTTCACTTACACACGTTTTCCTACTATCTTGGTTAGTCTACTATTAGAGCATTCGAGTTCTAAGGAACTATTTGTGACAATACGTAGCCTACTTGGCCAAGAAATAAAAGTGAACTAATAAAAAGTTGTGTAATCTATATTAAAACATATGACTAGGAAATGTCAATTTTCGATAAAAAAAAAAAAAAAAAAAAAAAAAAAAAAACTAGATTCAGAAACCAATGTAATTTTTGAGTTAATGTTAACAATTAACTTAACGTAATTCAACCATACCAATATTTGGGTTTGTCACAAGAAAGGTCATACGGTGTTGATAACGGTCACGAAAATTACAATTTCCAGCTAAATATACAAAAATATTCGAAACGATCTATATAACGTGGTCATTTATTTATTATGAAACGACTAATGGTCAATACATACCTATTTTGTATGTATTGTGAACTGCGTATTACCTCAATAAAAAGATAACAGATTGTGTCCTGACGTAATTAATACGTATTTTAGTTCAAAATCAAATTTTTTATCTGTTATTTATGTTCTAAGCTTAATTTTTAAACATTTATAAAAGGTAAAATACAATGAAGCATTTTTTTCATTTAATAGCTTTGTTAACAAAACTGGCCTAACTTGACTCGTGAAATAACCTAAACTAAAGGAAAGGTTGAAACATCCTTACCAAAACCAAAACCTCCTCAAAACCTTTTGGAGGAAGTTTTGAGAAGTTTTGCTGCAAATGTCCTCAAGAACAAAGGTTACAAGTTAATTTTGTTCATTCTTCCCATAAAACCAAGATGAGGTGGAAATATGTGTTCTTATGAATAATTAATTGTTCAAGAACGCTGACGTATATCTTGATATACCAGGTTTTGTTTTGCTTCTATCTCACC